>CAWUFW010008061.1:600000-934995 GCA_963921515.1 Calotriton arnoldi
GAAAACAAAAGTTGAATGATCAACTCTTGTTTTCATCATTGACATCAGGCCCTCATGCCCATTTCACAAAACCTCTACCCTCCCAGCAACGAAGATTGACCATGTTAACGACATGTTGGGGGGACAGGGGGAGGAATAAGTAAGGAGCTACATTAATAAGATAACAAAATAAACATCAGATCACAACAAAGAAGACAAAAAGGGGCCCACATACTCTCATAAATATATGTTGGATTTGAAAGACGGTAAATTAGTCTCTGTCACAGCCATGTCTTGTAACCAGTCATAATAGGTTAGGGGTGACACTATTTCCACCGTCTCAGGAAGCACATCTTGGCTACCACCAGTACTGTATCGACCTTTTCTTATGTTGAGTAAGGTCTGCAAATGCCAGTGTTCCTTCAAAAAGATCAGGACGAGAGGGCAAGTGGAGTATCACACATCGTAGCCATGGTATTTGCTACTGCACTTGAAAAATTCTGCAATGACTTAGAAGACCACAAAAGATGGATGATGTCCCCACCTTGTTCTCCACAACTTTCGCAGTCCGACCAGAGGGATAAAGTGCCAAGGCACAGACTCTGAGGGGACCAGTGCTCGTCCTGTTGGAGCTTAAAATAAATACATTTTAGCAGTTCTCCAGAAAGCCCTCAGTCGTGCATATCTAAAAGTTTAGCCCAGTTGTCTTCTGAGTAAGTTTTATTCAGGGTAATCTGCCACCTCTCTCTCATTTTTTGTCAGAGTGGTTTAGAGTGGAGCTCCTAAATTAAGACATTATGTAAGCCTGATCCAACTCCCTTGGAGCGGAAAGAGTCTGGAACATATACAATGCTTCAGTTGCAAATATCTACACTTCTACATATCCACCAGGTGGAGTTCTTTCCAAAGCTTTGCAAAGGTTTTCATTCACCTGGCTGCAATCATAAAGTCCATGCATTTGATCCCCTTATCTGACAACTCCAGCCAGAATATATATAATGGGCTATATGAAATTCTCAATTCTTCCATATGGGAGCTTGTGCATGCAGAAACTAATGCAGTTTTCACTGTTGATGAGTCTGGGTCCAAATTCACGTCACCCCAATCAACAGTGGATTTAAAGGATCTTTTGTAGTTGTTACGTCTGTGGATAACATATCGGGCTCAGTGCCTGCATTCAGGTCCCGTTTCTCAATTCTCACTCAATCTGGTGTCTCCTTGATGGTGGAAAAAAGAGAAGCTACTTGTGCCAAATCATGTGCTTTATAATACAGCACTGTATGAGGTAGGCGAAGACCTCCAGAGGGCGTTGCTGCTTGTAATTTGGAGATCTTGAGCTAAGCTTGCTGTGCGACTCACACATATGCCCTGATCATTTTTTGATTTGGCGCAGCGTGGATCTGGGTGAAGGTAAGAGGAATCATTCCAAAGATGTAATTGGATGTGGGTGTTATCACCATTTTTACCATATGAACCTTCCCCTAGATCGATAAGTGCATGCCTGACCATCTCTCAAAGTCAGAAGCCATTTCGTCTATGAGCAGTGTAACATTCCGGCGAACACCAGTCTTCATTTCTCTGCCGATGTACACTCCCAGATAGCTGATTAAGTTCTGCGGCCATTTAAAAAGTAACCCAGATTTAGAGGAGGCCATAGTATACGAATTCAAAGGCAGTACCTCATTTCTATCCCATTTCCAGTTCCATTTCATTTTACTTTATTTTGGTCATAGGCCATAAAAGCAATAAGCATAAAATATACAACACAAATAAATTACGTCAAATCAAGTCTAGAAACAGTGCATTAAAATGAGTAAAATCACAGGCATAACAATGATAGTAACACTAGTCAGATCCATGAAATCACACAGCACATTTCTGGAAATACAGTTAAATATCCTCCAGCCAATGCGCTAGGCTGCTGTAGAGGTAAAAGACATTAAAATTTTACACTGAATGAGCTAGATTCCCTCTAAAATTTTGGCAATTTGACGAAATTATAACTGGGGACATGTCAGCTCTACAAATTCTCACTGCTACCCTATAGTGGTGGAAACTGAGGAAAAGGCATAGAGGAACTATCCAGCGCCTTCTCTGCTTGTAGTATTTTTTTTTTTTAATTCTTTTTTATTAAACATAAGAACCAGCTTCAGGTGTACAGTATACATGGACATATATTTTGTGGGTGAACAAATGTTGCATAATTCCCATGGCGCATCTGATACCGATTCCAATTATCTGCTGCTAACACCATTACAGTACAGAGTGTTGTTGACCTCGATACTCTCTATGGAAAACTTTAAGACACCCTCATGACCCTACTCCTTGATCTCTATACTTTGCCCATGCCCCCCATATCTTTTCCCATTTGTGTGGGCATCCTCGGCTTTGATAGACCACTTGTTCCGCCCTGTGGCACCAGTCCATATCCCTCTTCCAGGATTCCAGTGATGGGGCCTCTACTGCCCCCCATGCTGCCCGGGCAATATTCCGATTGGCAACCCCGCCAGCCAAGGCCAGCCAGGTCTTGGCCCACTGTGGCCACGTGATCTCTCCCGTTACTCCCAGAATATGCCATCTCAACTCCATCGGGATCCTTTCTCCCACCACAGTCTCCATTATGCGGGCCAGACCCTCCCTATCCAATTGGATCTTGGGGCAAGACCACAATATGTGAAAGAATGACCCTTGCTCCCCACATCCTCTCGCGCACTGTTCGGACACACAATTGCCAATGCGGAATTGCACCATTCGTGAGGCATACGATCTGTGGAGAATACGGAGCTGAACAAGCCTAAAGCGCACTCTAATAGCAATTTCTCTGGGGCTCTGCAAGGCCTCAGCCCAGTCATCATCCTCCAGAAGCCCAACATCAGATTCCCAGGCCTCCCTCAGGCGACCCATGCAGTCCGGGGAGTTGTTCACGAGTTTTCTGTATGTGAGGGATATTGCTTTATCTATCATGGGGTCCAGGAGGAGTCGGTCCTCTAAAGGTGAGTATTCCGGTATCACAGTCCCTTCTGTCAGATGACAGTGAAGTGCGTGTCGCAATTGCCGGTATTTGAGGAATTCCCCTCCCCCATTTGGAAGTCCTCCCGCAAAGTATCGAATGTAACCATCTTACCTCCCTTCAAAACGTCGCCCAGTAAGTCAATCCCTATAAGGCTCCATTTCCGGAATCCATTCAATCGTTTCATTTCACTCAAATAGTCTCCCTCCCATAGAGGTGTCTGCTCTGTGAGTTTATCCTCCCAGCCCGTCATTTTAGTTGCCTTATGCCATATGTCTATAACTGTCCGTGTGTGTGTCGGGAGGTGTGTATTGTCTCTTCCTTTTCGGTATAGCTCAGCCATATAGCTTCCATTGCTCATCGCCAATCGGTCTACCCTATATGCTGGCTCCTCTAGCGGAGAGAAGACCCACCCATTGATATTAATAAGTTGAGAGGCCCAGTAATATTTCCTAATATCTGGGACAGCCAGTCCCCCTTCATACACTCCTTTCTGGAGCTTCTTAAGCGCTATCCTAGGGCCGCCACCTCCCCATAATAGCATACGCTGCTCTGACTCGACTGCTCGAAAGAATGTCTCCTGCATCCGGTATGGGGTGTTCTGAACTGCGTACAATAAGCGTGGGAGGGCCATCATTTTAAAAAGAACAGCTCTGCCCATAAGGGAGACAGGTAACCAACTCCAGTGAGATGCGTTGCCTCGTAGTCTGTGTAGTTGCGCCTGCACATTCAATTGTAAGAACTCGTCCTCAGACTTCGTAATCCATATACCCAGGTATTTAAGCTTCTCCTTCCGCACTAGCTCCGAACCTGCCGATGTTAAGGCTGGGAGCTCACCCGCCAGCAAGAACACTAGGGATTTGTCCCAGTTGATGCAGTATCCCGAGTATGAACCGAAGGACTATATGATATGAATGAGCCTGTGGAATGTTTGTCGGGGCCTGTGGGCATAGAGGAGGATATCATCCACATACAGGGATATGCGTTCTTCCCAGCCCCCCCTACATCAATGCCTCTCACCAGCGGGTCCCCCCGTATCCAGACAGCCAGTGGTTCCAGCGCCAACGCAAATAGCATCGGTGAGAGTGGGCACCCCTGCCGCGTGCCCCTATGGAGCGCAAAGGCTCTAGAGATAGTCCCGTTGACACTAACTCGCGCCATCGGAGCAGTGTATAATAGACGTGTCCACTTCTGCAGATTTGGGCCAAGACCCACCTTATCTAGGAATGGCAAACAGATATGTCCATTCGATGCTATCAAATGCCATCCTCGCATCAAGTGAGAGGAGGGCTGCAGGCACATCTGGTCGCTTTTGAGTCATATGCATTACTCCATAGAGGCGTCGCAGGTTGAGCCTAGTGCTCCTGTGTGGCATAAAGCCAGATTGATCTGGGTGGATTAGGGCTTGTATGACCGGACTCAATCCACTCGCGATGATCTTGGCTAATACTTTGGCTTCGAAGTTCAGAAGAGAGATAGGCCTGTAGGAGCTGCAAAGATCGTGGGGTTTGCCTTTTTTGAGGATGACGACTATGGTTACCATTCTCACATCTTCAGGGAGTTGACCCTCGTCTCTAGCCCCTAGGAACATTTTGAGCATGTGTGGGGCGAGCTTCCCTGCCACACATTTGAACAACTCTGTGGGGAGCCCATACGATACGGGCCCGCCGCTTTCCCGAATTGCAAATCCCGCATGGCGCTTTCTACTTCCTCTACGTTGAGGTATGAGTCCAGCGCCTCCCTATCGTCCTTCCCCAGTGTCGGCAAAGACACGTCTTTTAACAGTTCAAAACAATCTGCCGCCCCCGCTTAGTTTGTGACTGGTAAATGGTCTCATAGTACTTGGCGAAGACTTCCGTCAATTCCGCACCTGTTCCTCCCTGTACGCCCTCAGCCGTCCTAATTTCAGAGACCCAGTTGCGACTCCTATTCCTCTGTTCCAGCCAGGTGATCATTTTATTGGCCTTATCGCCCAAGTCGGATATCTTCCTTTGTGTGGCAATCATGTGAGCACGGGCAGCGTTTTCTTCCAAGTCCCTGAGTGCTTTCTGCTTAAGTTTGAGTGTGTGTTTGGATCCGTTGCTTCCCCCGGGGTCAGCTCCCTTTGCCCTCTCAAGATTCAATATCTCTTGCTCAAGATCTTCGCACTGAGCGCGTTTTTCTTTGCGTCTACCACCACTTGACGCCTGCATGAAGCCCCTGGCCACCACTTTATATGCCTCCCAGAGTGTGCAGTCAGACCGCAGTGAGCCAATGTTTCGGTGAAATACTGTTTAGTGCATTGCTCAAAACGACCTCTAAACTCCTGGTCCCTGAATAGGAAAGGATCTAGTCTCAGCAGGAGAGACCAGTCTCGTACCGGCCCATACATCTGTATCTCCACAGGTGAGTGGTCTGATATCCCTCGCGCCTTGTGGCACCCTCCCCAAAAGAGTCCCACTGAAGTAGTGTGTGTGAATATATAGTCCAGTCGTGAGCCACTTCCATGGGCTGCTGAGATGTGTGTAAATTGTCTCGTCCTGGGGTTGTGGCACCTCCAGAGGTCCACCAGTCCCATTGCCCTCGCAAATGTGTTCAATGGTCAGGGTCCCCCTGCCTTGGGAGGAGTTGCATCCCTGTCTATGTCTGGGACCATCGTATCGTCTCCCCCTAGAATCAGAGTACCCTGCAGCAGTTCGAGTATTAGATTACTAAGGTCCAGGAGTGTAGTCTCGTGCAGTCGTGGGGGTATGTACACTGAGCAAATGTTCGCGACTTGCCCCTCCCATGTCCCGGACAAAGCCGCGTACCGTCCCATGTGATCACACCAGATGCGGTTTACTACAAATGGCACCGAATTCTTAATGAGTATGGCAGTACCCCTGGAGCCTGTTGTGAAGCCGGCATGGACCCGGAGTGTGTAGCCGTAGCGATTCAATGCTAAATAATTGTTGCCTTTGAGGTGTGTCTCTTGTAGGAGCACTATGTCTGGTGAGTTTCTATGCAAGTATTGTAGCACCATAGTGCATTTTATCTTATCTCCCAGACCATTCACGTTCCAGGAGAGAATCGTCAACTTTCTAGCGTGTCGTGCAGCCATCTGGGAAGCCTGAGAAACCCTTCCCCCCTTCCACCCCCACCCACCAGCCAGGGCCCACCCCCCATTGCGCAGCGTTGCAAAGCCTAAGGTCCCGGATCTCAAACCCCATTTGTCGGAACACTTGTCCTGAAGCATTAACAATCAAACTAAAAACATAATAAGTAAAAATACCCAAAGTAACTCCCCCCTCCCTGCTACCCTGCCTTGTAGGTCTAAAACTACCCACATCCCAAATAGCAGAGCGCCTGTCGCCCAAGAAAACATTTAACTAGCGTAGGGCTGATTTGCACCGCCACTCAAAACCCCCCAGGCCCCTATTCGAGCCCCGAAACATTCAATGTAGCTGTAGTAATCAAGTCTATGTTTCAGCAGGACGGCATACCATGCATGATTGTCCATTGCATCCGATCTCATCCCCCGCCCAGAGGGCTTCGATCTGTACCTGAGGTCCAACATGGGCCTTATGCGCAGTCTCGTAGGACCGATCGTTGCCCCTTACTTTCTGGGATTCACCTCTTAGACTGTGGGGCTCCCAGACCGAGAACCTCTGGATCGTGCCTCTGACCTCTCATCCTCTGCTTGCCGAGTCGGAGACTCTAGATTTCGGTACCTACTCCCCCGCCAGTTCACCTCTCTGCGACGGCTGCGTGCTTGGGGGCACCCCTCCTCTAGCCATTGCTGAACCTCTGCTGGCGTAGTAAAGTACAATGATTTGTCATTATCGATTACCCTGAGTTTAGCTGGAAAGAGCATCATGTATTTTAGCCCTTTTTCTCTTAGAGCACGTTTGACCCCATCGTATGTGCGCCTCTCTTGTTGCACCCTCAGGGTAAAGTCTGGAAAGAATCGTATGATCGAGTTCTCGTAGGGGAGGTCTCCACGCATCCTAGCCGCTTGTAGAATGGCGTCTCGGTCCCTGTAGTTCAGGATCCGGACCATGATTGTTCGGGGTGGGGCCACAGGTCTCGGCATAGGGATCGGTGCCCTGTGCGCTCTTTCTACCGTAAACAAGGTTGATAGTCTTTTCGGTTTGAGATGATTTAGGATAATGTCCTCAATGAAGAGATCCATGCTCGGGCCCTCCGCCCCCTCCGGTACCCCCACCACTCTGATGTTGTTGCGATGGGACGCCCCCCCCTCCTGATCATCCAGCTTTAGAGCCATTTGCGTGTGTTGGTGCGTCAGTTTTTGTATACGCTCTTCCAGCTTGCGCGTTGTGGATTGAAGCTCCCCTATGTTCGTTTCCGCCGGGGTGACGCGCTCCGAGGTCTTGTGCATGTCCGCTCTCATCAGATTTATTTCAATTGTGACCTTATCTATCTTCATCTCCAGGGTCGTACCCATAGTCTGGATGGCCGTCGTAATTGCTCCAAGGGAGGGTTCAGCCGATGCCTCCTTATCGCAGGCCACCCCGTCCTCGGACGTCAATTGTCGCGGGATCGCATATTTATCCAATTTGTTGGATTGCACCGAGGGTGGGGCGCCCTTTGGCTTCGTCATGGCCGGGTCCCCCCCGTTGGTCGCTGTGACTGTCCAGCACTTCTCACTGTGCTCCAACCACTCCGTTGAGCCAACTCGGGATTTCTCACAGGCTGGTATTCAAATATCGGGGATTCTCTCCCTTGATCTCTCGGCTTGGTTAGCTGTGGGGTATCGTAATCCTTGTCAGCGCTTTGACTCCAGGCTGTTGCTGTCACCAGAGGGCGACAGGGTCAGTCCCAGCACCTCACCCAGCACTTCAATGGGGGACTGGGCCTATCGCCATCCAGCACTCAGGGGGAGTCGCAGGGTTGGGATCACTCCTCACGCTCGTCGGCTCAGCTACGTCTGTGTCTCCGGGCCCTTCTGTCTCTCCCAGACCTCAGGCCATAGCACACTCCGGACTTTCCCCCGCTTGATGGGCATGCAGATTAATTTGCTGCGCTATCTTCACCAATTGTGCAGATAATTGTTGGGGGTATTACCCCTGCCGCTTGGTGACATCAATGTATACCCTCGCCAGAGCAGATGCTTTGCCACTTTTTTATTTATGGCTCGGTTCTCTCCTTCTCGGTGACGGGCCTACTCCTCAGGGGATAGTGATCAGGGGCTCACTCTCCGCGCCCCCTTGGGCTGTTATGGTTCACTACCCCCGCCGGCCGTCCCGATTCCGGCTGCATTCGCAGGGGCCGCGCTGGTGTGTCTCACCTGGTGCTATGCTGTTGCCGTCGCTGCCTCCCAGTCGCCGGAACAGCTGCCCCGGGCCCGAGGAATCTCTCCGGAGGCAGTCCCTGGCTATCGCGGCCTCTCTGGGGTAGGATCGCTGGGACTTGAATGAGCTCCAGCAACCCAGGCCAACTCTGCGGTCCTCGATTTCTCTGTTCCCGGACTCGAGATCCGAGCCCGGGTGCTGCAATTACGCGACTCCGCCCCTCGCCGCCTCCCCTTGTTGGGTCGACCGAGAGAGCAGGCCCCAACTCGTCTCTCTCGAACGACAGCCTTATCGGGCAAAACTTCAGTCTCGAAGCCCCCGGTCGGTGCTCCGGGATCCTTGTTAGGTGTTCTGGCGCTCCAGCTACAGGATTTAGTGCGGATATAGCAGGCTTTTCTCGAGGCCCGGGCGAAGCACTCACACTACGCCCGCCATCTTGGCTGGTGCCAAGCCACGCCCCCGCTTGTAGTATTTTGAACAAAAAAAAATGTATATGTTTGTTGTTTCCTCCGCTTCTCCACATGCAGGACAGAAATTGGAACACTTGTGGCTGGCTTTCCATTTGCTGGTGGCAGTTGCTAAAGGTAAGGTGCCCAACCTAAATCTAATGTACAATGCTTTTGTGAATGGGGGATCTATTTCATCCATGTAGTTCTCTACAGAAGGGAATGGCTTGAATTCTAGGAAAGATTCGGTCTGTTTCCCCAAGCCGGGCCAATGGAGTAGTTCAGACCCCAAAGTCTCAACAATAGGGCTTCTGTTACTGTGAAAGGAAGAAAAAGGTCTCTAAACAGGTTGTGTGTGATTAGACCGAGGTCTTGGGGACAGTCAACAAGACTGTCTCATATTGCCCTCACACACCCCCTAGGGGAGATCATGCTTCATCATAGGGCGGTGCTCCTCATCGGGCTGGCGCTGCAATGCCCTAAGGGTCCCCCGAAGCGTCACTTTGGTGGAGATCTTTTTAGAGGGAATGCGGTATGATGAGTGCAAGTGAGGTGATCAGTGCAGTGGAGTAGTGATACGTGATAGTGGATTAAAACTGATCGGGGAGATCGCAAGCTATCCTTTAATAAGAGGGCCGTCCTGTCAGAGATAAAAACCTATACCAGGTAAATGCTACCATAGAGGTTTTAAAAGGAACCCTGGTAGTCAGTGTGCTACGACTGGGAAGGGGAGTACCATATAGTCGTGAGCAAGATGCCTCACTCAGGTCTCTCTTTCAATGGTTGGTCAACATGTTTTGCGCCTTTTAAATGGTTTTAAGGATCCATGGCGCTTCGTCAGGATAAAAAACATATAATGATAAACCACCCCCCACATATATAGTGCCCCTAAAGTGCTACTTACTGTGTGTATGGTTCAAGGTACAACCTGTAGAGGGAAAGAAGAAATAAAAAGGAAAAGGTTACTGTATTCCTGGTGTGACAGCATGTCATCAGCCAGGAAAGTCCAAAATAGTGGACCAGGGGAACTGTCTGGTACTGGGATCAGAGAGTCCATAAATGTGCATGAAAGAGACATACAAACATAAAACTAGGACATCAAAATCAAGCTGTGGCAGTGATGTCCGCAGAAAACGTTGTCACTGCGACGCAAGTCCACAAGGCAAAATGGTGGTACGGTGCTGGGTATGTATCTACGGCAATACTAACAAGTATAACACATATAGGGCCAGATGTATCAAAAATGAATTTTGCGATTCTGAAATCGCAAATTTTACTGATTCACTATTTTGGAATCGCAAAATGCAATGTATCTAGGATTTGCAAAAAAAATAGCGATTCCTACACATTCCCTAATAGCATATCGCAAATTGCGATTCGCTATTAGGGTATGCTTTCCCATTCATTCCTATGGGCCTAGAGGCTTCGAAGGGTACTTTCTCTCAAGGAACTGTCCATATTATAGGTTCTCCCGAAGGGCCTTAGGGTGGTGGCTCTTGAACAAAAGGAGGCTGTTGCAGTCAGTGCTCTTTTTGTATGTTCTTGTTTTAAGCTGGCCTTGTGTGAGGTTAATCAGTAAATCAAGGATGGGGATCTCTGAGTCTGAGATTGTGCTAGTGAACTTGAGGTAGGGGTTCGTGTATTGACCCAATCCATGAAGGCTTCGCAGCTGTTCTTGTCACCCTTCCAAAAGACCAGGATGTCATCAATGTATCTCCTCCATAAGAGGATGTTTGTCTCAAATGGGTTTGTGGTACAAAGGATATATTTGGATTCAAAATCGGCCATATAGAGGCAGACCAGACTAGGGGCGAATGTGCTCCCCATTGATGTCCCCTGTGATTGGTGGTAGACCTGGGTTTTGTACATGAAGTAGTTGTTTGTGAGAGCGATGTTGGCGCATTCAATAATGAATTCCGCTTGAGTGGAGGTGGGAATGTTGGTGGCTCTCAAGAGTACATCAATCACTTCAATTGTAGCGTCTTGGGGGATGTTTGTGTACAGTGCCTCCACATCCAGTGTCATCAGGAAAGTTATCTCTTCCCGGTTCTCAAAGTTGGCAATGAGATTCAAGACGTTCTTGGTATCTTTAAGGTATGGGGGGGTGGTCTGGACCAAAGGTTGGAGGAAGTGGTCACAAAACAGACTCAAGGGTTCCAGAACCGACCCTATCCATGAGACAATGGGTCTCCCAGGAGGTGGACGTGTGCCCTTGTGGATTTTTGGTAATATGTAGAAATAGGGTATCATGGGTGTCTCGTTTATCAATAATGATGCTTCTTGGGCGTGGCCAAGCGCCGATGAAGATTGCCACAAGCTAGAGAAGCTCCGGTACCCGTAACTCTCCGCGCCGTGAATATCCGTCTGAATCCGGGAATAAGACGCAGTTTCTGATGTGCCATTACCCCCTTGGCAATCAACGTTAACCCCGGAGTGAACCGACTTGATCTGCCTGAGAGCTGACGAGCGCAGCCTGTGGTGGCCTGCAGGAGGCCCCGAGTGGCGGTGTTGCCTGAAGACCAGCAGTGGGGCTGAGACGCAGGGGTGGGACGCACTGCTGAGCGACGACGACCTGCAGCAAGGCAGAGGCTCCACGGATCGGGCAGACTCACCCCTCCACGGCAAAAACACAGTGGTAAGAAGGGGAGTCAACGACCGACGTGGAGGGGAGAAAGCAAATCGAGGGACAGCCCGCGGCGCCTACGGAGCTACGCGCCCGCCGTACTAGAAGAAACCCTCATTGATCAGGCGGGTACAAAACGACAATGCAGCCGCCCGCAGGGACTGATGCCGTCGACCAGGGGAGTTGCTGGTGACACCAGTGTTTGGAAGCTGCCGGCCCTCGAGCCCCCCCCCCCCCCCGGCCCCGGAGGGATCTTGACTCATCAACAGGTACCGGCTCGAAAGTGGGGGCTCATCGGGGCAAACATCACCGGGAGGGAGGCGAGGAGGCGCATGGTTGGCCCGCACCCCTGGGGATCAAACCCTAACCAACACAGTCGATGCCAGGATAGCACAAACGATCTGGGTCGCGGGACAACCAGCCTCCCCTGCAACACTGACTGAGATAAGCATACTGGGGCACTCCTACTAGCAGTAAATAAAGATCCAGCGAACAGTCAGCCACCTGTGGTCCCAGGGGTAGACCGTCAGGAGGAAGCAAGAAAGGCCATGGAGTTGGCAAGAGGGCCCTGCCTACCCCGAGGAGAGTCTCCCAGCACCCCGGGGAAACCCGACAGGCCGAGTGGGGTACGAGTGCCCCATGGTTAGGTGGCAGTCATTACCCGGGTGAGCAAACTACCTAAGCCGAAACCTATCTTTCAACATCCACGATGCCTGTCACTAAAGGAAACAAAGACACCCATCAAACCAAACTTGACAAATACACAACGCCCAAAAATCTAGATGCGGACACCCCTACTGTTGTGGGCTCTCCCGCACTAGAGGAAGCCGTCACCACCGAAAGGGACCCACCTTTACAAGATATAATGGAGGCGATAGGAGGAGTACATACTTCCCTTGAACATAGAATGGACTCCATTACCGCCGCGATGATGCTAGAGTGGACCTACATAACAAGAGAGACAAAGGTAAAAATATGGAGACAACCGATGCTGAATTGCAGTCGACCTCAGATACTTTGAAAAAACAAGTTGCTTCACTGCAGGCCACCAGTCACGCACTAGAATTGAAGCTGGATGATTATGAAGGAAGATCACGTCGTAATAATATCAGAATCCTAGGTGTCCCGTAACGGGCGGAGGGGTCGACGGCCGACCTCTTCGTGGAGAAGCTGGTGACGCTTCACCTTCAGCCAAGAGGTTTATCCAAATTCTTCTCAATTGAAAGGGCCCATAGGGTCCCAGGAGGTAGTCCTAGGCCGGGGGCTCCTCCGAGGCCTTTACTAGCTAGGGTGTTCAATTTCAGAGATCGAGATGTCATACTCCAAGCGGCTCAGACCGCCCCCCGGTCCAATATGAGAACAGCGCGATTACATTTTTTCCAGACTTTATGATCAGGGTCCAAAAGCAACGCAGATCCTTTCTAGAAGTAAAAAAACTGCTCCAAGACAAAGGGGTGAAATACTCTATTGAATTCCCGGTGAGACTAAGGGTTGAAGCAGAAGGAAAAACCTGTTTTTTTGACACCCCTGAAATGGCAAATGAGTGGATCAATGGCTGGAGACCAGTAGGGGGACACAGCTCCAGAACACGCAGAGAGAAGCCTCACAAAAAGACTCTTGACCACGATAGACAGGGAGCCATCAACACGGACCATTCACACTCAGAAGACTCGGGTCACTGACTTTTCAACATGAGTCGATCAGGAGGTGGGCAGAGGCCCTTGGAAGAATAGATGCAGTCGGACCAAAGTTCCTTGGAGGTCGAGGCAGCAGAGATGAACAAGGGACGATATCCTTTACAAGCAAATCTGAACCTTTGCAACCACTGCGTCAGGCATGGAGGGAGGGGGCCAATACAGTAGCGGTGCAGGTCCTACTCCTCGACAGGCGCTCTGCATAGTTATGGAATCGGGTAGTTTCTCGTGGTGGGTAGAAGACCTTATCTTCAGACGAGAATGGAATCAGATTGCATCGGAAGTGTACACGGGACTGGCTGATATTGATAATCACCACCACCAAACGTCTTTCTGATGCTTTGCGAATTAAAATTAACCTTGCAGAAAATGCACTCAAGGCCAGCATTAGCATCACAGCCTATAAATCCCGCCTAGCCGAGATTAATACTGAACTGAATGAACACAGGGACTACTTGATACAACAAAAAATACAGAAGCTGCAGAAGGACATATGCATATTTGGCAGGCAAAGAATATACCCATACACAAAGGCGGATTACCAACCCTCTGATGATGGCTCCACTTCTTCTAACAGAACATACCAATCATCTCACATCAGTTCTAGTAATGAAAGCCGCAACAGAAGCCGCCAGGGACTACTTCCAGCGCCCCCGATGTACGGATTCCATGGGCCACCATTTCCAGGCACCAACCCAATGTGGTACCCAGGTTTCACAGGACAACAACAACCTTACCCACCTTTCTTCCAAAACCCTATCCCTCAACCTTTTTGGAACAGTGGCAGGGGCAGAGGAAGAAGGCGAGGAAACAACAAACAGGTACGATGGCAGGAGACGGACAACCAGCGCCAAACGCGGAGCCATACAGCCAAAAGAAACTAATCGTCAACCTATCGGTCAGGATGTTGAACAACGATGAGACTAAGGCACTGCAACTTGGATTAGGATTTGTCCCCACCCCACATGAGGATCCTTTTCACCTCTCTATTCAGAGTTACACCAGTTCTTTCACAAAATCAGATTGCGCTCATTCTTCACCCATGAACCGTGCGCCACACAAACAGATACAGGCTTAAGACCTAAGTCTACCTTTACACCAACCGCAGCAATGACCCTGAATGAAGTGCTTATATTTGAAAAAGCAGTACTTCAGGATGTAGGTGCATTGCAAAAGACCAAGGGCTACAACAACCTCCCCACCGAGACTAGGATAGCCCTCAATAATCTGATGCAAGATGAAACTATCATTATCAAACCAGCTGATAAAGGTGGAGCAACGGTAATTATGAACACATAAGACTATGACTGGGAATGTCAACAGCAACTGGCTAACACACACTACTATAAGAAACTAGACACAGACCCCACAGGAAATCTCTTAAAACGGATCAGGAACCTAGCAAATTCAGCTGAGAACCGGGGTTGGATTTCGAAGAAAGAAGCATCATTCTTGATAAAAGAGACACCGTGATACCCTATTTCTACATATTACCAAAAATCCACAAGGGCACACGTCCATCTCTTGGGAGACCCATTGTCTCAGGGATAGGGTCGGTTCTGGAACCGTTGAGTCTGTTTTGTGACCACTTCCTCCAACCTTTGGTCCAGACCATCCCCCATACCTTAAAGATACCAAGGATGTCTTGAATCTCATTGCCAACTTCGAGAACCCGCAAGAGATAACTTTCCTGATGACATTGGATGTGGAGGCACTGTACACAAACATCCCCCAGGATGCTACAATTGAAGTGATCAATGTACTCTCGAGAGCCACCAACCTTCCCACCTCCACTCCAGTGGAATTCATTATTGACTGCGCCACCATCTAACTCACAAACAACAACTTCATGTACAAAACCCAACAAGTACAGGGGACATCAATGGGGAGCACATTCCCCCCTAGTCTGGCCTTCCTCTATATGGCCGATTTTGAATCCAAACATATTCTTTGTACCACGAACCCATTTGAGACGAACATCCTCTTATGGAATAGATACATTGATGACATCCTGGTCTTTTGGAAGGGCGACAAGAACAGCTGCGAAGCCTTCACGGATTGGGTCAATACATTGAACCCCTACCTCAAGTTCTCTAGCCCAATCTCAGACTCAGAGATCCCCTTCCTTGATTTACTGATTAACCTCACACAAGGCCAGCTTCAAAAAAGAACATACAAAAAGAGCATGGACTGCAACAGCCTCCTCTCGTTCGAGAGCCACCACCCTAAGGCCATTCGGGAGAACCTACCATATGAACAGCTCCTACGCCTTTGACGCAACAGCAGTTACCTGACTGATTATAACATCCAAGCCAAAGAACTGAGTGAAAAACTCATTGAAAGAAAGTACCCTTTGAAGGTAGTTAGACTCGCAGAAAAGAGGGCATGCAGCAACAACAACAAAGAGGCTCTTTTGGAATACAATACATGCACAAAGGAGCAAGTTATGACATGTGTTAACTCCTTTACACCCCTCTAAAAAATCATATTAAAACATTGGAGGATCTTGAGTACAGGAACTTAGAACACCCTTGTTTTGCATTCAGAAGAACATCTAATCTGAGACATCAGTTGGTACATACAAGACCACGCCTGAATAAACCCAACTCACAAACCACTCTTTGGAACCTCCCAACAGTTACTGGATACTACCCATGCAGTAGCTGTACTGCGTGCAGCTCTACTTCACACTCTACCACCCCTACAGTTAGGTTCCTTTTCTTGGACGCAAAGGCAGCACACCAACTGCAACACTAAGAACTGCATCTACCTGATCACATGCCCCTGCATGATGCACTATGTAGTGATAACGACAAGATCGGTGAAAATCAGGATAGGAGAACATAGGAGCACCATCAGATGCGGACGGAGTGCAACCAAAATGAGTAACCACTTTAAGGAGGAAAATCACTCCACTGATTACCTCAAATGGACAGTCCTCGAAGCCAACCCCTCCTGGAATGCCACTACCCTCTTCAGACGAGAGCAACGATGGGTGTTCCGCCTCCACAACAACAGGAGCGGACTTAATGATGAAATTCCGTGGATTGAGGTATAGGCACCCTCCATATACCACACTGTGTTGGAGTATCACCGTCTCCAACCCATGCGACGAGATACATGCTCCACACATACATACACCTCGCCTTACCTGACCTCAATCCTCCACGTTTTGGATACCCTTGTCCAATTCAGAATACAGCATTTTGTGAGAACGATATGCTAACACCGTGTAGGGGGCCTCTCATTTTAGACTCCTCAACAATAGTCACACTTTTGTGGCGACTTTACAAACTCTACAACATTGGCCAAGATGTATGAGTGCTTCGAGCACCCTTTGACACCTTCAGAGACATAACATCCATTTGTCCCTTGAAGAATACTAATCCTGAGCTTGCCCCTTCTAGACCGCCTGACGGTTCTCCAGGGGAACTCCCAAATAATGTCCCATGTTTTCATTATGCAACATAATTTTCATGTTTTTACTTTGCAACATAATCCTCAGAGCATTCTTCGTTAGTTAAGGAGTTTATATTACCTGTTCTCATATGTTTTTTTCCATACACCAATGTGGGTCCTTAATGGTACTTACAACTGATGCACCACATGTCCCAGTATATATGACTGCTTATACACCGACAATGCTTATTATTTTTTTAATAAAATCGAAACCAATGATCATGGTTCGATTTGGCACTCATGCCTGTTTGTTCCGTCATGGCCGCTTTAATATTGTACCATAACAGTGGACACGTACATTCAGCCACTCCAATATGGCCACCAGACATGCGCAGTGACGATCGGTTGGCCGCACGCTTTCCCGTTGCAGCTGTCCGCCCTCTCTCACCGCTTTTAAACGAGCACCGGAGCTCCAAGCAGTCCCACTTCCAGGGACGAGGAGACAGAGGGTAGGTGCAGACGACCAGTCCACACTCAAGAAACTGTGAGTACCCTCGCCGACCCTGTGGCCGGCCAACCCTTTTCTCAGCTCTTTGCGAGTCCCGCATATCCTAATAATTTTTGCTCGATCCACAGCTAAGCCCGCTCGAGCGAGGCACCTCCACGCCACCTGATGCGGCTAGTAGCACTCTAGTATCTAGGTAAGTGCCATGTTACCTCTCATTTATGCATCAATGACATATTTTAACTGTGGAGAGGACCCTTCCATCACTGTATTCTCACAGTCACGTGTGTGATATCCACTTATTTTGTGTTGTCTGTAAGTAGTCTGCTACATGCACATAGAGCACTATCGAGCGTGAGCATGTGCACAGCTACAAGGATGTTTGTCTGTGTTTGAAGAACGCCTCCGCACGACTCATCCTGGACATCCCCCGACACAGCCACATCACCGTACACCTGAAAGACCTGCACTGGCTCCCCGTCAGCAAGAGAATCACGTTCAGACTCCTCACCCACGCACACAAGGCCCTCCACGACCTGGGCCCAACGTACCTCAACGACCGCATGTCCTTCTACACGCCCACACGCCAGCTACGATCAACCAGCCACGCCCTCGCCACCGTACCACGCATCCGCAGAACCACCGCCGGAGGAAGATCCTTCTCCTACCTGGCGGCCAAGACCTGGAACTCCCTCCCCACTCACCTTCGGCGAACCCAGGACCATCTCGCCTTCAGGAAGCAGCTCAAGACCTGGCTGTTCGAGCAGTAACTTACCCCCTCCCCCAGCGCCTTGAGACCCTCCCGGGTGAGTAGCGCGCTCTATAAATGCCGTGATTGATTGATTGATTTGTACCCACCCATGCTGCCTGCAACTATATTCCATGTTCCCTAGAAGATATTCGCTCATACGTGGTTGCCAGTCTCCCACTCCTACATTACAGTCTGTCACCTGCGCTTTGAGACATGGAAATTAAAACAAGACAGCTGTATTGTGAAAATCCGTGATTTCTATAAACAACCGTGATGGGTACTATATGTGTTATACTTGTTGGTATTGCCTTAGATACATACCCAGCACCGTACCACCATTTTGCCTTATGGGCTTGCGTCACAGTGACAACGTTTTCTGCGGACATCAATGACACAGCTTGATTTTGATGTCCTACGTTTGTTTGTCTGTCTTTTTCATGCACGTTTGTGTACTGTCTGATCGAAGTACCAAACAGTTCCCCTGGTTTACTATTTTGGACAATCCTGGCTGATGATACGTCGTCACACCAGGAATACAGTAACCTTTTCCTTTTTATTTCTCCTTTCCCTCTACAGGTTGGTCCTTGAACCATACACACAGTAGGTAGCACTTTAGGGGCACCATATGTGTTGGGGGTAGTTTATCATTATATGTTTTTTGTCCTGACGAAGCGCCATGGATCCTTAAGACCATTTAAAAGGCACAAAACATGTTGACCAACCATTGAGAGAGAGACCTGAGTGAGGCATCTTGCGCATGACTATGTGGTACTCCCCTTCCCAGTCGTAGCACACTGACTACCAGGGTTCCTTTTAAAACCTCTATGGTAGCATTTACCTATTATAGGTTTTTATCTCTGACAGGGCAGCCCTCTTATTAAAGGATAGCTTGGGACCTCCCCGATTAGTTTTAATCCACTATCACATATCACTACTCCACTGCACTGATCACTTCATATGCATTCATCATACGGCATTCTCTCTAAAAAGATCTCTGCCAAAGTGACCCTTCAGGGGACCCGTAGGGCATTGCAGCACCGGCCCAACGAGGAGCACCGCCCTATGATGAAGCATGACATCCCCTTGGGGGTGTGTGAGGGCAACATGAGACAGTCTTGTTGACTGTCCCCAAGACCTCGGTCTAATCACACACAACCTGTTTAGATAACTTTTTCTTCCTTTCACAGGAACAGAAGCCCTATTGTTGAGACTTTGATCTATCCATAGGAGCACGGGCTCTGGACCTTCTAATCTAGCTCCCAGTCCCCCCCTCTTTCCTCTGTTGAGGAAACTAGTTGAGACGTAGTTCAGACCCCACCTGATCCCAGTACATTGCCTTCAGAGCTTTTATTTCAAGAGGGGAAATCGAACTTGAATCTTCTAACCCAGTTCACTTTGCAACCAGAAAATTTGCAAAATTGCACTACAATATCACGGACTCCTAGTAAAGATATTGTAGGCTTTGTGAGCAGCAATAATATATCAGCTGCATCAAGAAGTAGTTGATCTCTCTTATTCTAAGAGCAGAAAAGTGAGGAGACCGAAACAATTGCACTAATTAGATGCCTGTCTCCAAGGGTGTTATGTTATGTGTTGAACTGCTTTTTGAGTAGTGATAATTATGAGCACAAGAGAAATCCTTTTTATTGCTAATATTTCTCTTTCCTAGTACCTGTCAACCAGTAACCTGATTTTCTCTTAAACCTAGCTACCAAGTTCTCAATTTACTGAGTACAATTTTCAAAATGTTATTGAAATCTAAGGTTCTGATTTAAATTTGGTGAGAGGCCAGCCAAGTGTCTTGAGGGGGTCATGGGTTTCAGGTTTTTAAGTAGATGATATGCTGTCTGGTTTAGATTGAATTTGGGCAAAGGGTGTTTAAGTTTAAGGAGGTTGTGAAGCTCTGTATTATCTGGTTTAAATATAGCCTGTATTCAAACAAATGATAGTGACTGCTGATTCTCAAAAAGGATCTGATGAGAGGGAAGGGAAGGGGCTGTGGAGATTGACACCAGATTATGGGGCTCCAGAACAGCTACCTTCCAGTGTCAGAATTAAAGACCCAGGCTACGGTGTGGGCTGATTGCTGGGGCATCCAGACTGGAGGAAGTTACAGTATACCTGGGCCTTGGAAGTAACCCATTAGCCTGTTTTCCCTATAAAAGGTTGTCATTTCTCTCATGTCCTTGTGCTGAATTTTCAAAACAGCAGTTTTGCAGGAGTGAGAGTCAGCACCAAGGACATCACAGCACAAAAGTAATGAAACTGAGCTCTTAGTCAGAACCCACACCGTTCTGGAAGTGGAATGTGGGTGCCCTGACTAGGTCATCAATCACAGCAGGGGCATAGCTCTGCAAACTGACAACTAACTAGGCCCGGATGAGGGATGGCACATGGATGATGAATACATTTGGCAACAGCTAGCAGTAGTGTGGAGGCCTATTGCTTCACTAGTGGTTAATGGTAGCGAGCATGTTCCCAACAGGAAAAAAAAAAGAAAAATTCAACAAAAAAAAAAACATTTGTTTTTTTAACCAAAAAACAATTGTGAAAAGAAACTCGAGGGGGTCAGAGGAAGTTACATCTCAGGACTTTGGGCTCCCCCATGGATAAAATGTACTTCTTTCTGTTACAAAGGAGATATAACACACTAACCATTGTAATGTGAAGAACATTGCGAGTGCCACATGCGGAAGACTGGTAGCCCAGCTGAACTAGTGCTGTTCTACCCTGAAAACTGAGGGTGTCATGGAAAAGGTAGAATATGGACAAAGAGACAACTTTCAACAGTGAGTAATTACACAATTCGTAGGCTGAAAACAAAGGCCGAGAACCTGGAAAACATGAGGATGGCAGTTCTCCTAAGAATCATGAGAGCACCTTCTTCCTCTCAGAAATTGGGTATGAAGAAGGTTTTGGCAAGGCTTTCTCCAGATGGAAGTGCTGGCTGCTGAGTCCCCTATCAAGTTAGACATTGTTTGAACTCTAAGATTACCCACAAGGGGCCCCACCGGGAACGACTCCAGGGTCTGGTTCCTTGTTGGTGGAGCTTTCAGGCAACATTTTGTCTTAGGTTTATGGATAAAAAGGAAAGGTGGGAAATTTCAATAGGTCTTCATCGATACTAAGCCATAATGGCAACTTAGCTTCTGATTTTAAGTTCAACATTCACCAAATGCCGTTAGCCAAATGGGAACCAGTTTGGTAGCCATACAAATTCACAACTTTCAAGTCAACAAGTCCTTATGTCAGTCTATGTTTGGATAGGGCATACAGATTTTTTGTGGCCCAATAATTTGGAAAGCAGGCATCAATGTAAACAAAAAAGGCTTTAGGAAATATTTGAGGGAGCAATGCAGTTGTATGTTTAATAATAGGCAATGCTCATCTTGGTAGCTTCAATTTGGCCCTACTAAGATAATAATTATGGCAACTATTTTTAAATTAGGTATGAGATTTGTAAGATAATGTTTTCCAAGTCATTGGCAGCTGTTTTATTTATATTACTTGAAAAACGTAGATTAAGGTATTTTTGTAGGGCTTTTTGCCACCTGGTACCCGAATCTTTGATCATATTGTGTTCACAAAAAACACTGAGAGGCATGAATTCCATTTACTTCCTATCAAATCTATAATCAGAATCAAGGACATAATCGTTCATTTTTCCAAAATTATTGCTGTCACAGCGGTGTGACCATGGCAAACAAGGAAACAGATGTAGATCCTACTGTTCTGTCTTGGCATTCCCATTCAGGCCCATTTGAGGAGTGGTTTCTAGCGAATCTTACTTGAAGGTCGAGTATGTCAACACAAGGGGTCTTGCCAAACATCACAAGATGGACAAAGACAGCTCTGGATGACCCCTCAAGATGAGACAAAGCACTCAGTCACACAGGTGACACCCAAGGCATATTACTGAGATAGGATCACCTGTGGAGCAAGCCCCAGGGAATGCAGATGAAGGGCCTGAGTGAGCAACACTGACAGTGTACAATCATTCGCTGGGCAGCACAGGGTTCTAGGTTGCCACTGTCTCCCATGTGTTGTGCTGTTTTAGGGGAAGTGGTAAAAAGGGCTGGGACTGTGGTAACAAGTTATAGACTACTGGAGCCAAGCCCAACAGAAGTGATGCAAGGGTATAGCCATTAGCACGATGAACACAACTGCCTGACCCACTGGCCCCAGACCATGGGGTGAAAAAAAGAGCTCCTAATAGGGGTTTAGGAATGCCTGTCTGAGGGTTTCCTGGCACATATGAACACACTGACTGCATGAAGTGTTTCTTGAGTTATTGGTGCTTTGAAAAAGGAGACCAAAGTACTAGAGATCAGGTACATTATTACCATGATGTAGGGACGCCACAGGAGTGAGCTATTACAGATCACTTCGGAATACCTAAACAAACATCAAAGATATCCTATCTACCCTGGATGGTGATGGAGATTGTCTGTGTTAATCTGCCATTTTAAGTGCCAGGGAAAGGTGAGTCTGATCTAGACTGTACCGTTGCATAACGTCCAAGATCTGCATACATTGAGACTAAGGTGCATAGTTGAAGCTGTCAGTAGATACTGATGCGCTTTGTCTAGAAGACCTTCGAGTATTGTGAGGGCACCGATAATTAGCTACTAAGGTGGCTATAGCATCTGCCAAAGGGAGACAGAAAATAACAGTGAGAAAGGGATGCGCTTAGGGTCTACTACAGAAAAAAACAAGCATGCAGAAACCACTGTGGGAAACCTTCCTACAGCATCCCTTCAGGAATCTCGCTCAGAAGTGAGGCATTACTTAATGCATAAATGTTTCACAATGCCTTCAGGAAGATATTGCATGAAATTAATAAAGATGTTCACGATTTAGGTAACCAAGTGTTTAAATAGGAAGAAACAGGAACTGTAGGTGTTTGGTCAGGAATGCTTGAGGCAGGAGGTGTATATGTTGCGAGACCGAATGTCATGTTACAAGAGAAGTTGGAGGACTTGTAGAATTGCTTGCATGAAAGAACATCTAACTGAATCAAATTCGACAGAACTCATGTAACAGCTTCTTGTGACCTCAAGAGGAATGTACTGCCCAATATCCTGACTTATCTACATCCTTTCCAACTAAAACAAAGGATAATTGCCGACTCCAGACACAAAGACAACTTCATATTCGATGGTCATAAAATAATCTTTTTCCAAGACGTTTCACTGATTGCTCTCCAGAAGAGGAGAGCATTTTAGTGAATTTACAGACTACCTTGTATCCTACAAAACACCATATCAACATAAACACACCTACAGTATAAACTTCAACTGAGATGATCAGCAGCACCATGTGAAAACTTTGACTTAAGCTAAAAAGATCCTACAAATTGATGACTGCTAACAGGATGTAGAAATAGGCATTCTATTTAAAAAGGAGGCATTGTTACAAGTGAATGAATGTGACCAGGAAAAGGAGGGCATACAAACCATCCACAGAAGTGATGCTTGAGGAACAGAAGGTGGCAATGTAACAGGAGACCAATCCTCTCCAACCAAGAGACTCCTGAGAGAAGGTGGGGGCTAAGCATACATCAATGGATGACAGTGAATGAGCAGGTATTTGATTCCCTAGGAAATTTCAATAGACTTCTGATACGGAAACCTAAAGTGAGGGGTCTGGTGTGGTGAGGAATTATGGGGTTTGCAGACTGCTCTTGATGGCCACAACACAGCCCTAAAAGGGTATTGTTCTCGCATTGAGTGCGGTTGGGGATGATGTTAAGGCTTTGTTGCTTGGGGAGGGTAGGATTTGGGGTTTCAATGTTTTAGGGAGGCCAGTTATCTTTCACCAATACATTGCAGCCCACCTCAGTGGAATGAGGAGTTAGATGTCATGACTGCAGCAATGTATGGCAACAATGAGGAAGATTAAATAAATTTTCTATAATGCTATCAATCTAAGCACTCCTGCTAAGAGGCTGTTGGTACCTCAATCCCTGAGGGGGGTTGGAGGGAGAAGTTGAAATAAATATTTATGGAGAATTAGGTTCTGCTCCTTCCCTATGCAATATTTTGCTTCTGTGGGCAAAAATTAGCTGACTTGAATATTCTTTTCATACCTCATGCTGGGTATTCTGTGCAGAATATGGTGACAGATAAGGGTGGCTCCTATAAAGTGGTTTTCTCTGGAGCGTGTCAATGTCCATTGCATCAGTGTGTGCCAAAAGTGAGATATAAACCCTTCTTTAGGGTGGCACTCTAAAAACTCGTATCTGTGGCAACAGGACCTCTCATGATCCAGAGCGATTGGAAATTGGTATTTGATGGGGTGAAAGACAAAGTGAACCAGAATCATGGAGGTACTGTGAAGGGAAGGATCGCTTTGGTTTACTGAGGTAGGTTTACTAAATCGCTGGAGGCTCTACCATCCAGGAGAAATAGACTACTCCTATTATTTAGCAGCTCACAAATTCTATGGTAGGCATGACATGGTTTTTGTTGACCAGATAATATGAAGTATTTATCAAAGGTTAAACATGGGGTTTTTCTATTTCAAACACAGACCACTAGTTTACACATTTGAATGTGAAGGGTAAACAGATAATAGGAAAGGTACTTGAAGACTAAATGGCAGTTTACTTAGCGACCCCACAGCTAGTTGATCATTACACAAATTAAAGAATACTTGCTCTGTGATGATAAAGCAGATAGTAGCCTGGAGACAACATGGAACACAATGGCGAGAGGATGTCTCATAACTGAAGGAGCCTGCTTAAACTAACGGAAGACCTAAAATTAGCTGAGGATAAACATAAAATCTATCAATCTAATAATGGAGCATAGTCTAGGCATTACGGAGACAACAATGCACAGAGTACATAGCTTATTTCTATTTGTTTTACAGAGTTTGCAACTTCCTTTGTCGGGATTTCTGATGCTAAAACAAAACAGAAGAATCTAGAAGGTGGGAAATTATTAGTTTGCAGAAATTAAGATTTTCAGAGATGTCCTAAAGGCCAAGTGATCAGTAATAATGCATAAGGAAAGAGGAAGAGAGTTCCAAGTTGTCACCTTGCACTAATAGCTCCATGAAGGCCACCATCCAGGAATTCCCCTCCATCCAGTTCATTGCTTCATCAGTCCTATTTGCTTATTGACTTCATTACTGTAAATATTAACCACTTGATCTAGGGTTTGAGGAAACAAAGATCGAACCGATCTGAATCTTAGACCATGCTCGAGCCAAGTAACTTTAAATGCAAGCAGGGCTGAATCCAAATGGAAATTTTAGTGTTTAAATACTGACATACTAAACAACAAAAATATATTTAAAAAAACAAGGCTAACCAACAATGCTTCTCTGAGAAAGTACATCCTTTGATGTCAAATAAGATATATTGAAGGAGCAGTGAAAGCAAACATTGAAGTACCATAATCAGCTTAGCAGCAGACAACAATCAAATTAGGAAATATAGATTTTTTTAAATGAAAAAGGAGACCAAAGTACTAGAGATCAGGTACATTATTACCAAAATATCTGAAGAAAAGAAAACCAAGATCTTTCATTCATGCAGTAAACACAAAGAATGGAATCTTTCTCACAAATGACATACCAAAAAATACAGCAACAATAAAAACGCTCTTGAACAAATTACCTATTTTAAAAATCTCACGAGATAAAAATGCTTTGCATAATGCACCTGTAAAATTAAAGGAAATCAATGTCATTAACTAGCTCCTGGCGAGCAAGGCCTCTGGACTGGATTGATTTCCTAAAGTATTCACAAATTCTCTACCACCGCTCAGAAACCAGTTCGATCACTTTGCTGCCAACAGCACAGTAAATGGTTGTCAAAAGCTGTGCTTCTCAGCGATGCTGGCAGGGGTTGCCTCTCACGAAGGAACCTCTGCCAGCTATCTCCAGAGACAGATCTGAATGTCAGATTGTAACTAGAGTGCTATGCTGCTTCAGGAAACAACTAGCAACAAGGAAAAACTAGAGACCAGAGATAACACCTTCAGGCTGGTCCAATGGGAGGTGAAGTTGTAGAGGACTACTGGAAAAAGCAGAAATCCATGGAAACTTGCAGTGAGCAATGACAAGAAACATTTGCGATGCAACCGGACTTCTCAATGGACCTGCTATATATAGTGGAAAAACCAAAAGTGACCTAATTTAGAAAAGGGTCGGCCATCTTGGATTGGGAGAAAAAAATAATGTTACAGAACTTCTATAAGAAATAAAACGTGATCAGGCATTCTATGTCTATATATTCACTGAAAAAAAACAAAGTTTACAGGGACATTATAGTTAGGAAATAGAATTTTAAAAAACCTTAGAAATTCACTGAAAAAAACAAAGGTTTCATGGACGTTATGGTTAGGAAATAGAATTTAAAAAACCTTAGAAACCTTAGAAATTCACTGAAAAAAACCAAAGGTTACAGGGACTTTATAGTTGGGCTGAGATTTTACTCGTACAAAACTAAATAAATTCAGCACTTATAGTTACCTGAGCTAACTATAACATACGCCCCGCAATGCACTGCTTATGTACTTACATATTACAACACTCATGACATGGTCAGTGACATACTGTAGTTAGCTCAGGTGTTAATTTGTAATCATTTTAATATCTCAAACTACTGAATGGATTTACACCAAATAACAAAAAGCACTCTTTCTGGACCAAGAGCTAGATTCCTGCCAAATTTGGTGCAATTCCGTCCAGCAGTTCAGGCTATAGTCATGTTCAAAATTCCTATAGGAATTAACATGGAAAACACACTTTTTTTGATCCCCCCCTTTTTCTCGAGCCCAGTTGAGGGATCGCCCCAAAACTTTCCATGCACAACTAGAATCTCCAGCACACTTTTGTGGGAAACGTTTGTGACCACATTAATTTGTTCAATGGCAAAAAACCGGAGAAGGGAACTATTGGAGTGGTGGTGTTCATGGAAGTGTCTAGCTATGGGATAATGTGGGTCAACATTGTTTATGGCCCTCATATGTTCTTGTACCCGTTTCTTGACCATACAAGTAGTGCTTCCCACATACTTGAGTTTACACGGGCATTCTAAGACATAGATTACAAAGCTACTACTGCATGCCAGGAACTGAGTTATAATTCTGTTCTTGTCATGTCCTGGTATGTGAAACTCTTTGACCATTCAAAGAGTTTCACATACCAGGACATGACAAGAACAGAAAGAACAGAAATGGTCAAGAAACGGGTACAAGAACATATGAGGGCCATAAACAATGTTGACCCACATTATCCCATAGCTAGACACTTCCATGAACACCACCACTCCAATAGTTCCCTTCTCCGGTTTTTTGCCATTGAACAAATTAATGTGGGTAATTGTGGAGGCAATAGAGAATTAGCAGTAAGAAAAAAGAATCCAAATGGATATTAGAACTCGAGACTAGATTTCACAGAGGTCACAACCTCGATGAAGAGCTAGCAACACATTTGCATGAAGGCTAGCTTAAGTAAAATGGCAGAAACCTCTCTTCCGTGCATACTAGAAAAAGTGTTTCTATGTATTTGTACTGTTTTTCTAACAATAGTACAGTGAATAATATGTATTATTTATCTGTTTAAAAGATCTATGTTTTTACTGTTTCTCTTTATCTTGCTCTTTTTCACAGGAGGAAAGGAAGGGACCCACCACTTAGCATGGTCACGTCATGGGCACCCTACCCTTTTCTTCACCGGGACCGGTTAACGCACTGAGCACCAGATAAGAGAACTTTTAATCAATTCTCATATCTAATTTGTAGTTTTGTAGCATTATATAGTTTTCAAATTCACTTTGTGTCATACATAGGACCAGCATGTACTTTAGGTTACAGCCACTTGGCATTAATCCGTAATATGAATAAAATGTAAACTACACATCACTAGAAGATAAAAATTATAGCGTAATATATACTATAGTCGCCATTGCTCTCACATATTGAGTTTCGCTCACTTTCGATCCCATGTTTTAAAAGGCACTAGTCCGTAGTAATATATCGAGTCTATATTCATAGATGCTCATCCAGTCTCCATAGGACTTTATTAGGAACTAGACCGAGTGTAACACAATAGAGATATTAGAGATAAAGGTAATTTTAACCGGATACGATATTCTCTGTTCTCTCGCTTTTCTTTTCATTACGAAACTAATGTAATACATTTGCGTAGCCTGTGTAAGAAAGCATGCATTACATGGATGGTAGTAACAATAGAGTATACCTTTACTGTGTTACTATAAAATGGCCGCCACTGTTACCAACATATGTGAGGTTGATGTAACCTGAGTCCTACTACTATGTTTATTGTTTATTTATGCACGTTCATTACAACAAACTTACTGTGTGATCAAGGCATTGAATTGCCGAAACGCGTAACGTTTGTGATTAAACGAGCTTCTGTTTGATCAACTGAGCCCTTGTGAGTGCGCGTTATTCTTGGACAATTGCAGATATATATATATATATATATATATATATATATATATATATATATAGATAGATAGATAGATAGATAGATAGATAGATAGATAGATAGATAGATAGATAGATAGATATAGATATCTATATATATATATATATATTATCTACTGGCGGTCGCCAGTAGATAGTTATAGTTAGGACCTATTTTCCATAGGAAATCCGCAACATTCTATTTGCAATAACGTTGGCGCCGGTTGACGAATCTTTGCGAAAGCTTCCAACTTGTTGGGGCGCTCCGGTCCGCTCCTATCTTGAAAGTCTCGGGGTGATTCGTCAAGCGGGGGCCGAGAAAAAGGGGGTCCCAAAACGCGTTTTCCCCATTCATTTTTCCATAGGAACCTTTAGTCGCAGCTACAGCCCGAACTGCTGAACGGAATTACACCAAATTTGGCAAAGAGGTAGCCCTTGGTTCAGTGTCGTGCCTTTTGCTTAAATGGTGTAAATCCGTTCAGTAGTTCCTGAGAAAATCAAAAGTAAAGTCACATATATATCTATGGCCGAGTAGGGTCCGCGTACCCTCCCGATCACGAGCTGCATGCTAATTGGCTGTCAACACTCCAAATCAGGAAGTGTTGGCAGCCATTTTGTCCCTCGGTAGAACCGAGGGACAGAAACAAGTGCGCAAAGCGCAAAAAGGGGGCAGGGTAGAAACACCCTGACCCCTAGGTCTGCTCAGGGGTCCCACAAGGACCCCCTGGGTAGAAAAAGCATTTTTTTTTAAATCGGCGGGATGCGCTTAGGGTGCGCGGATCCCGCCGAGAAAAAAAGAAACAAGTGCGCAAAACGCACAAAGGGGGCAGGGTAGAAACACCCTGACCCCTAGGTCTGCTCAGGAGGTCCCACAAGGACCCCTGGGCAGAAAAAAGCATTTTTTTTTTTTAAATCGGCGGGATGCGCTTAGGGTGCGCGGATCCTGCCGAAAAAAACAAAAACAAAGCGCGGTCTCCCGCGCTTCGTTGTTAATTGGCCCCCGGGTGGGGCAAGTCCCGGGGGCATGCGGGGGGGTTATTTATAATATGTGGGGGGCCTCTAAGGCCCCCCCAAGCCCTGGGGACCGCCACCCCCGGGGCTTTAAAAATAAATGGTGCGGGAGGGCTCTGAGCCCTCCGCAGCCCCGAGGACCGCCACTCCCCGGGGCTTCTTTTTAAATTTAAATCACCTGTGTGGGGGCTCCAGCCCCCCATATGCCCCAGGGACCGCCACCTCCCGGGGCACTAACAAATTTAAAATGGGGGTCCGTTTTGGACCCCGAAGCCCCGGGGATCACCACCTCCCGGGGCTTTGCAGATGTGGGGAGGGGGCCGCGCGGCCCCCTCCTGGAGCCCTTGATGGCCCTGGGGACTGCCACCCCCAGGGCCGGCTCCTGCAGTGTCCCGGGTGCCTACCCCCGGGACACTGTAGTTTGCTATGACAGGACGGGAGCCTCGCGGCTCCCGTCCTGTCATAGCAAACTGCTTTGGATTTTGGAAGAGAGAGCAGGAAACCTGCTCTCTCTTCCAAAATTCAAAGACAATTGCTTTTCCACATGGGGAGCTGCATCTTAGCAGCTCCTCATGTGGAAAAGCAATGCCGGCTCCCAAGGGACGCGGGGAGCCGGCGGGACCGTGGGAGGATTGGGGACCCCCCCACGGTCCCCAACGGAGAGGGCCAGCCCCGGGGGATGGGGTCCCTGGGGCTAGTAGTGGCCCGGGAGGGGGGCCACGCGGCCCCCCTCCCCAAATGTGAATTAAAAAAAAACAAAGGCCGGCCTCGGGGGATGGGGTCCCCGGGGCCATAAGTGGCCTAAGGAGGGGGGCAACACAGCCCCCCTCCATAACATTTAAAAAAAAAAAGAAGGCCATGCCCTGGGGGATGGGGTCCCCGGGGCCGATTAAGGCCTGGGGAGGGGGGCCACGCGGCCCCCTTTCAATTTTTTTTTTTTTTAAACCAAATATTAGGAGGCAGGCCCAAAAATTAGAAAAAGAAGGGGGGCCACACAGCCCCCCTTCTTAAAAAACAAATTACAAAAAATACCGGCATCGCACGAGGCCACGCCCCTCCTTGGAGCACTCTGCAAACGCGCCCCTGGCGCGTTTGCAGATGAGGAACGAATTCCCCTTGAATACTGGGGTCCCTGGGGTCAACTAGCCCACCAGGAACCTCCAGTATGCGCCAGGGGCTGCGTTGCACAGAGGTGTACAGAGGCCACGCCCCTTTTACACCTCTCTGCAACGCAGCTCTGTGGTGCTTTTGGAGGTACCTGGTGGGCTAGTTGGACCCCAGGGACCCTCAGGATTCAAGGGGACTTAACCCCCAACTTAAAACGCGCCACGGGGCGCGTTTGCACAGATGTCACCTCAGGCCCCGCCCCCTCCCTTCACCATTGTGCAAATATTCCTCTAAAATCAGCCGAACTACGAATTCCGATTTACTCACCTGTTATCAGGAGAGACCTCAGTGCTGCATCTTTGAGCCCAGTACTGATCCTGAAAAGTAATTTTAACCGTACTTACCAGTAACTTGAATTTCCTTCCATAGGATATCATTGCTTGCTTTTTGCTGAAAAAGTTTCTAAGTGTCGATTTGTGAAACTTACAAATATTCCTCTAAAATCAGCCGAACTACGAATTCCGATTTACTCACCTGTTATCAGGAGAGACCTCAGTGCTGCATCTTTGAGCCCAGAACTGATCCTGAAAAGTAATTTTAACCGTACTTACCAGTAACTTGAATTTCCTTCCATAGGCTAACATTGACTGGTTTCACTTGGAAATTCTTTTAAGTGTGGAGTTTTGGAACTTTATAATATTCCTCTAAAATCAGCCGAACTACGAATTCCGATTTACTCACCTGTTATCAGGAGAGACCTCAGTGCTGCATCTTTGAGCCCAGTACTGATCCTGAAAATTAATTTTAACCGTACTTACCAGTAACTTGAATTTCCTTCCATAGGATATCATTGCCTGCTTTTTGCTGAAAAAGTTTCAAAGTGTCGATTTTTGAAACATACAAATATTCCTCTAAAATCATCAGAACTACGAATTCTGATTTACTCACCTGTTATCAGGAGAAACCTCAGTGCTGCATCTTTGAGCCCAGTATAGATCCTGAAAAGTAATTCTAACCGTACTTACCAGTAACTTGAATTTCCTTCCATAGGCTAACATTGACTGGTTTCACTTGGAAATTCTTCTAAGTGTGGAGCTTTGGAACTTTATAATATTCCTCTAAAATCAGCCGAACTACGAATTTCGTTTTACTCACCTGTTATCAGGAGAGAACCCAGTGCTGCATCTTTTAGCCCAGCACTGACCCTGAAAAGTAATTCTAACCGTACTTACCAGTAACTTGTATTTCCTTCCATAGGAATCCATTGTCTGGTTTTCAGCAGAAAAGTTTCAAAGTGTCGATTTTCACAAACTAAAAAATATTCCTTAAAAATCGCCTGTATGACTTAAACGCATTCTTTCAACTGTTTACAGGAGATGCACCAGTGCTGGATCCAGGATCCACCACTGAGTAAGAAAAAGTAACGATAACACTACTTACCTGCTAAGTGAATTTCCTCCCATAGGATAACATTGGTGATTCTATGTGAAAAAGTTTCTAAGTGTCAACTTTTAAAATACAATAATATTCCTTAAAAATCACTACTGTAACCAAAATGCTTTTACTCAACTGTTTACAGGAGATGTCCCAGGACTGAATCTAGGATCCAGTCCTGTGGTTAGAAAAGTAATCCATAAAGTAACTAATTGCATTTAACTAGAAATTCACATTGAGCTCAATGTTGCATTGTGTTTGAAATTGTGTTGCCCATTGCAACAACTGTAACTACTGTACTTAAAAGTCTATTGCCTATTTGCAAAGTATTTAAACTAAAGTAATTGATTCTGAGAAAGTATATTTTGTAATGTAATGTATAATGTAATTACAATGTAATTTAAAAAATAAAATATCTAAAAATAAATAGTTTAAAAAAATGTAGTAAATCAGTATCAAAAAATAAAGATAACAATTAATACATTTAAAAATTGTCATTTACAAAACCTTTGAAATTCACTGAAAAAAACCATAGGTTTCAGACATGTTATAGTTAGGAATTAGCATTTAAAAACCTTTGAAATTTACTGAAAAAACCATAGGTTTCAGGCACGTTATAGTTAGAAATTAGCATTTAAAAAACCTTTGAAATTCACTGGAAAAACCATAGGTTTCAGGCACGTTATAGTTAGAAATTAGCATTTAAAAAACCTTTGAAATTCACTGAAAAAACCATAGGTTTCAGACACGTTATAGTTAGAAATTTGCATTTAAAAAACCTTTGAAATTCACTGAAAAAACCATAGGTTTTAGGGACAGTTATAGTTAGTTGGACATTGCACTCGTACAAAACCCGTGAAATTCCCCCGTTATAGTTAGTTCAGCTAACTATAACTCGCGCCCCCGCAATGCACTGCTGATGACGTCACATATTACATCACTCATGACATGGTCAGTGACATCACTGATGACATCACTGATGACATCTCAAATGACATCACTGATGACATCATCCATGTGATAATTTCATGCATCTTCTCACACCCTAATATAACTTTTGATACACCCACTCTAAATTACAGACTGCCATTCTCAAAACCATAGACACTCCAACACCAATAACTACATACCCACTCACTGATTCTTAGGTCTACACACACATCCACTCACTCACCTGTACAGTCACTCATACTTACGGTCACTCAGTACAGAACTATCATATGCACTCATACACCTACATAGACACTCACACACCGCCACTCATTCATAGAGGTACTCACACACCTAGTCAGTCATGCAAATAATTAATCACACTGCCATTTACTCACCTATACAGTTATACACACACCAGCTCACTTACTCATACAAATACTAGCACATTCTTACGCTCTTATACAATCACTAATACAAGTACACACTCATCCATACAGCCACTCTCACAATCACACACTCTCACTTATACCCATTTATATACTCCAACACACATATATACTGCCTTTCACATATGTAGTTACTCACACATGTACCACTGAGATATACATTCACTCACTAACACACCCATACACACACTCACCCACCCATACAGTCCATCACAGATGCACTCTTGAAACCATGCACCCAGTGAATCACCCACTGATACATCTATGTGCAGTCACACACACCCCATCCACACAAACACTCAGGCACCCATACAGATACTCAGACAACCAATCAATAACTCATATAGACACTCATGTAGCTATTTACAAACCCATGCAGCCACTTACACACCAACAGACAGACGGATAAAGACATTCACACAGTTTAGTCACTAACCCATGCATTTAGTAAGATACGTTTAATCACTCACTTATAGAGTCAGTCACGCACCTACTAAATCATCCATCCAGACACTTATACACCCACTCATTATTCAATACACCTTGGCATATATATTAAACATATTTAAACTTTATAGAAACACACAATCACTGCATGATGTCATCAGTGATGTCATTTGAGATGTCATCAGTGATGTCATCAGTGATGTCACTGACCATGTCATGAGTGATGTAATATGTGACGTCATCAGCATTGCGGGGGCGCGAGTTATAGTTAGCTGAACTAACTATAACGGGGGAATTTCACGGGTTTTGTACGAGTGCAATGTCCAACTAACTATAACTGTCCCTAAAACCTATGGTTTTTTCAGTGAATATATATATATATATAAATTGCGTGCACAAAGCGGAATAAAGCGCGCTCTCAGAGACACCAGTTTGAAGAAAAAGCTGAAGATTCCAGAGGAAGCGCATTAGAAAATGTCTCACATTATGTCGACAATTTTCTGAGGGATGAAGTTACCTTCTTACCCTCTTACGTGAGAGATACCAAAGATTTTCTCTCCAAAATACTCGACATAACCTGGCATACGACCTTCGTACTCATCACCTTAGACGCCAACTCACTTTATACGATTATAGAACATGAGGTTGGCATCAGTGCCTGTGCCAAGTATTTGGCTAAGCGTCCAGTACATTTTCTGGATCATACCAACATGATCCTTGATATGATTCGGTACTGTTTACAGAACAACTTTTTCCTATTCAACGGGGATATTTACAGGCAGACTCTCGGAACGGCGATGGGCACTTGCTTTGCCCCCAGTTTCGCGAACCTGTTTCTGGGGGCATGGGAAGAGGACATCAGGAGTGATCCCACCCTTGCCGAAGATTTTGAACAGGTCGTCGTATGGCTCAGATACATCGATGACCTGTTCATTATCTGGGATGGTACTGAACACGAAGCCGATCTATTTATACAGAAACTCAACACCAATAACATCAACCTCAAACTCACCGGCAATATGAGTACCACTTCGGTTGAGTTCTTAGATGTCAAGGTCGAAATTACCAACAACCAAGTGCAGACAAGACTCTTTTGGAAGGCCACTGCGAGCAACAGATTACTCCATGCCTTAAGCAGCCACCCAAAAAACCTTAAATGGAGAATCCCCTATGGGGAGCTCTTAAGGGCCAAACGTAATTGTAGCACTGAGGAGGACTTTGCACAAGAACAAGATGTTATGTTGAGCAGATTTGCCGAAAGGGGATACTCCATATGGGTTCTCCGCAGAGTTGTGGAGAAAGTCCATTCGGTATCCAGAGCTTCCACTTTGGTAGAGAAAGACAAATCCACTCCCTCACAGGGTGACAATGACACCACCAGGGTCATCCTTACGTACAGCAACAATGCCAACGATGTCCAAAAGATATTGGCCAGGAATTGGGAAATCCTAACCAAGGATCCCATCATTGGGAACTCTAATACGGAGAGACCACGTATCACCTATCGCAAGGGACGCAACCTGAGAGATACCCTTGTACACAGTGACATCACCACGGTTGCCATTCCCAACAATTTTGTCCTGCAGGGATTCTTTCCCTGCGGTCACTGCAAGGCATGCCGTAACAGCATGATGATAAAAGAATACCCTAACAAAACCAGAGGTACCAATACTAAGATCAATCAATTTCTCACGTGCTGTTCCACCTACGTGGTATATGTCTTAGAATGTCCGTGCAACCTGTGGTACGCTGAGAGCACCAAACACATGGCCAAGAAACATGTCTTGGAACATATGCGAGCCATAGGGAACAAAGACCAGCATTATCCCATTGCCAGACACTTCGAAGCTTTTCACTATTCTGACAGCTCCAAACTCAAGTACTTCATCATAGAACAGGTCTTGCAAACACCAGGGGGGGCAATAGAGAACTTGCACTGAGGAAAAGAGAGTCCAAACACATAATTGATCTAGGGACTCGCCATCCGGGGGGACACAACATCGACGAAGAGATGGCAATTCACCTGTACAACGAATGATGTGCATGTTATAATCCCTTTTTTTGACCTGCGGTCCACTGTTTCTAGGCCTCTATGTTTCTACATTACTGTCACTATTTTGATTCCCTATACCTCACTACTCTTCTCTTCTTCTTTTCATGCAGAATCCTTCAACCTCTTCTACAGTCATCCAACTCCAACGTTTATCTATACTATCACTCTATGAGAATCTCAATTTCAAGAAAAACTATTTTCCATCTCAGCTCGCTAAGACCTACTTTCACAATGGATTGTTTCCTGTAATATCTTCCTGACCATGTTAAATCTACCTTCCGGTACCATTGTCTTTTCCATTTCACTCTTTCCATTCCATCTCCACCAATTACTGTCCTCTGTCACATACGTTCCATACGACTTATCATAGGTACACTTGTTGTTTACTCACACTGTGCATTGATTAAATTGTACAGACAGAAAGAAAATATGTGACTTTTCTTAATTTCTTCTTTCAGGAGGAAAGGAAGGGACCATCAGACCCGATTTTTCAGCTTTTGGGATCCCTACCCTTTTCTTCGTACTACCTTGGAGTTGATCTCATCTACCCCAGATAAGAACTGTCCCATATTCTTTTCACTTTTGTTTTGTTTTTCTTCATACAGCATTTATACTGGATACATTATCTACTCCCACCATGGGTTTATCTCCATTGCTTGAGACCAAGATATGGACTTTTCTCTAGTTGTTATTCATATACTGTGGATACCAGGCTGCATACTGTTCGCCCACTTGGGGAATGCAATGTTTGTCGTGGCATTAACTACTCCCACTATGGCGTTATCTTTATTGCTTTAGACTCAGACATGGACTGTCCTTCAGTTGTAATGCATATACTGTGGACACCATGGTGTGAACTGTTTGCCCACTTGGGGAACGCAATGGTTGTCTTAATATGCAAATATGGATACTCAGATATACTGCATGTGCCACAGAGTAATTCCTATACCCTTGACACCGCAGTTACAACTATACTTCTCATTAGACCGGAAGTCTGTCTCTGTGTAACATTTCCCACGGCAATGTTGATCAAATGCGCCCATTTACATGCTTTCATTATGTTTTTACATCATGAATTTCCGAGGTGTCCTGTCATCATGTCACTCTTTCTCTTTTATGTATGCATTCTCTGCTGCAATATTTTCCATTCCAATATGGCTGACATACTTTCTGCAACATTGATGCATTTTGAAATGTAGTCCTGTATCTATGTTTACTTTATTTGTATAAAGGCACTCCAGTACATGCTTTCACTTATGTGACCAAGGCCGCTTGACGGCCGAAACGCGTCGTGATTTATGAAGGAATAAATCTTCAGCTTTTTCTTCAAACTGGTGTCTCTGAGAGCGCGCTTTATTCCGCTTTGTGCACGCAACGTTATTGCCGGAAACTCCGCCGGCGCCACCTCCCACGGGTCTCCAGGTTCCCGGAAGGAGTGTCTGTTTCATTGATATATATATATATATATACATATATATATATATATATATATACATACACATATATATATATACATACACACATATATATATATACATACACACATATATATATATACATACACATATATATATATATATATATATATATATATATATATATATATATATATATATATATATATATATATATATATATATATAAAACAAAACAATACCCTTTCAGGCTTAGAGTGCCGCATAAATTATGTAAAATAGGAAGCAAAGAACTCTGAGTAGTTCCCACGTTTAGGTGGAAAGTAACTCCTATATAGAACACCCTACAGTACAAGCAACACTCTAACTCTGCTCACCTCATATGTCTGATTTCTAGCAAAGTTTTTAAGCATAGGATTAGCACAGTGTCATCCACGCCTAGCTAGAAAGTAACACAGTTTATTGCCATTTATACAGCAAAGTATTTAAGCATAGGATTAGCTAGTGCCATCAATGTCTAGCTATAAAATGGCAAAAGCCTTTTACCATTCCAGGCACAGTATTACAGCTGTGGATTGGTAAAATAGCATCCAATCTAACCTGGAATGAATAAAAGCAGCCCGACACGTGTTTCGCTGTCCTTACAGCTCTTCAGAGAGGTTTCGCTTTGTTCAGACACGAGGGAGCACCGAGTATAAGGCAAAACAATACCCTTTAAAGCTTGGAGTCCCACATAACTTATGCAAAAAAGTGGTGGAGAACCCTGGGCAGTTCCCAAGTTTAGTTGGAGAGCAGCTCCCATATAGAGCACCCTTCAACACCAGCAACACTCAAAATCTGCTCACCTTTAATGTCAGTTTTGCTACCAAAGTTTTCAAGCATAGGATTAGCACAGTGCCATCCACGCCCAGCTATAAAGGGACAACGTTTTTGGTCATTTACACCACAAAGTCTTTAAGCATAGGAATAGCTAGTGTCATCCTTGCCGAGCTGTAAAGTGACAAAGGCCTTTTACCATTCCAGGAACAGGATTACTGCTTTGGACTGGTAAAAAAGCTTCCAAGCTAACCTGGAATGAATAAAAGCAAGCCCTGGCACATGTTTTGCTGTCATTACATCTCTTCAAAGAGGTTTTGCTTTGTCCAGACACAGAGAGCACGCAGATACAATACCCTTTCATACTTGGAGTGCTGCATAACATATGCAAAAAAGAGACTGAGAACTCTGGGCAGTTGGAGCAACGGCGGACCACTGATACCGCACCTCACGCCAGTTCCAATAATAAAGTTCTGATGCGCAACACTACCCCAACGCCAGCCGTTGCGTGGCATCACTGTGCTACAGATCAAGGAATCATTTAAATCCAAATACAGCAGATGACAATTGAGTGTTCCTCCTTGTTCAGGAGAACAAGGAGGAACACTCGTACGACTGCAAGGAGCTACTATACTCACGATTGTGTTGTTGGGTCCTAGTGCAATACACAGGATCGCGCTTTATATGTATGCGAGTCTACCGTCTGAGACAATCAATATATGAGGCATATTGAAATCCGTACATTTATATATATTTCAAAGGTGACTTCACCTCAATTGTCATCTGCTGTACGTGGAAATTTCCGAATACTAAGCGACAGATTTGAGCCGTTTTTTACTTCTTTTATTTGCCCTGATGAAGTTCCCAATATGGGAATGAAATGCGTTGGCTGGAGTATTAATGTTTGATGGTTTTTAATATGGATCAAAATAAAGAAATTATATATTTTTTGTATCTACAACTGACTACTGGACTTTGTGAGACGCGCACCCCCTTTGGATTTAAAAAACTCTGGGCAGTTCTCAAGTTTAGGTGGAGCCTAGCTCCTATATAGAGCACCCAACAACACCAGCAATGCTCTAAATCTGTTTGCCTCAAGTGCCTGTTTTTGTAGCAAAATGTTTAGGCATAAGATTAGCACAGTGCCATCCATGCCGAGCTAATACCAATCCAAAGCTGTAATACTGTGCCTGGAGTGGCAAAAGGCTTGTGTCATGTTACAGCTCGGCATGGAGTGGGAATAGTAAATGTAACCCCTTTAGTGTCCAACACTTTCCCCAATAGTGTTAAATGGTAGTGAGAATAGTAAATGTTAACATTTTAGTGTCCAACACCTTACCCAAATTGGGTTAGATTGGAGTGGTAATAGTAAATGTAATTCCTTTGCTGTCCAATACCTTCCATTACGTGGTTTATATTGGAGTGGGAATAGTAAATGTCACCCTTTAAGTGTCCAATGGATTCTTCAATTTGGTATAACTTGGAGTGGGAATAGTAAATGTTACCCTTTTAGTGTCTAACACCTTCTCTAAATTGATAAGAATGGAGTGGGAATAGTAAATGACACCCTTTTAGTGTCCAACGCCTCCTTCAAATTAGTTTAGATTGGAGTGGGAACAGTATTTTTCACCTCTTTAGTGTCCAACACTTTGTTTAAATTGGTTTAGATTGGAGTGGGAATAGTAAATGTTATCCTTTTGGTGTCCAACACATTCTTCCATTGGTATAGCTTGAAGTGGGAATAGTTAATGTTACCCTTTTAGTGTCTAACACCTTCCCTAAATTGATATAGGTTGGAGTGGGAATAGTAAATATTACTCCTTTAGTGTCCAACACCATCCCCTAATTGGTTTAGACTGGAGTGGGAATAGTATTTTTCACCTTTTTAGTGTCCAACACCTTCTTTAAATTGGTATAGATTTGAGTGGGAATAGTAAATGTTATCCTTTGAGTGTCCAACACCTTGCACAAATTGGCATAGGTTAGAGTAGGATTAGTAAATAACACCCGTTTAGTGTCCAACACTTTCTCAAATTGGTTTAGATAGGATTGGGAATAGTAAATGTCACCCCTTTAGTGTTCAACATTGTCACCAAATCGGTTTAGATTGGAGTGGGAATCACATTTTTCAATCGTTTATTGCCCCACACCCTCTTCAAATTGGAATAGATTGGAGTAGGAATAGTAACTGTTACCCTTTCAGTGTCCAGCACCTTCCCTGAATTGGTAGAGGTCGGAATGGGAATACTATATGTCACCCCCTGAGTGTCCAACACTGTCCCCAAATTGGTTTAGATTGGCATTTTTCACCAATTTAGTCTCCCACACTTTCTTCAAATTGCCATGGATTGGAGTAGGAATAGTAAATGCCACCTTTTTAGTGCCCAACACCTTCCCCAAACTGGTATAGGTTCAGTGAGAATAGTAAATGACACCCTTTTAGTGTCCAACATTTTCTTAAAAACAGTTTAAGTTGGAGTGTGATTATTTAATTTTATAATATTATGCTGAAATACTTTGTTATGCTTATTTGTATGTAGTAGAAATAGTTTGTGTTACTTCGTTGATATTGTTGGTGTTTAGAAATATAATAAGGAAATTGTTAGTTGTATTTTATAAGGAATAGAATCCTTTATTACATTTTTTATAGAATAAAGACATGTACCACATTTTTCTCATTTTATGTATGTTTTCAAAGTTTATTTAATGTACATTTTTACATTTCTAAACATATATATTTCAACTTAAAAATAAACATTTATTTATAGCTAAGTAAATCAAAAAAAATTTAAGGATTTGTTTTATTATTAAATAAACATTATAAATTATAATAAAACACTATTGTATGTTGTGCATTTTCCAATTTTAGTTCCCATTGTTTAACATTTTTTTAACATCCTTTTAACATACGTTTTTTTCGGTATATATGAAAGAATTGTATATATCTTATTCTATTTCATTTATACTTTACAATTTTGTAACATTTTTACACAACATTTCTGGCATGTTTTACATATTTAGTATTTTTTTACATTTTTTCCATACATTTATTCTACATTTTTGCATTATTTCACGTTCATTTCTTTGGGGAGATAGTCTTATTTTTTAATTTTCTTTTAGTGGCCATTTTTTTCTACCTCTACCTTCTATTTTGTAATCTATGTGTGTTATGTTTAGTCTATTTTACTGGAACCAGGTCGCGGTAAGGTGCTGCTGTTCGTCAGAACAGGTAAGTCCTTTTTTTAAGGGTTTGAGGGTATGTGGGTTTGGGGAGAGGTCTACGAGTTAGTTATAGTGTTGTTTGTGGGTTCTTTGTATATTTAAATGTTTATCTAGCAGTGTATGTCACTAGTCCGTAGTTTTGGGTTTTCGTATACTATTTTAGTAATGTATCATTATGTTATGTTAAATTGTGCTATGTTACTTATATTTTGATGATTAAGTGTGATGTATATGTATTTTTGGGAATGTGATGTGTTTCGCGGGTGGGTTTTCTTATTTACTTTACAGGTTTTTGTCTACAAATGTTTCCTATGGGTATTGGGAGTTTCAGGGTTTTTTTTTAAGGAAATGAATTTTGGTTTGTAATAAACCAATGATTTTTACTTTGATTTCCTTTTTTCAGGTTTCCTTGAGTGTTTCCTTTTCTGAACATTTTTCAGGTGTTTTATGGTTTCTAGATGCTTTGGATTTTACAAAGGATCTCGATTGGATTTGTTTTTTTTTGTGCTTTTTGTTTTAGCTTCCTGGACAAAATTGTTTGCCACTTTTGGACAACTACTATTTTTTGACAATGTGGATACAGAGGCATATCTGCAGCTACAGAACAGTAAGTTTTATTTATTTTATTTCTTTAGGGTGGGAAATGTGATATTTTGTTTGTGTGTGTAAATATTATGTGATTGCTATTTGGAATTGTGTGGTTTATGTGTTGTAATTAATTTATGCAAAGGATTCAGTTTGTTTTTTACTTTCTTGGTTGGTGAAAGTTACATTTTTTGTTTAAATAATTTATATATTATTTTATTATCTCAGTCTTTATTAACATTGGAATTTTATTACATAACTTGACTGACTGAAATAAAATATTTTATTTATAAGAAAAATGATTTGTCATGTTGGTTTAGGTTTTGTGGGAATTGTTTTAGGACTAGGTTACTATTTATTTTATAATATGCTTTTGGCTATCATTTCCAAGTAGTGTACTCCTTTATTAATTATGAAGAGTTTGACTTTAAATTCTAGGATGTTGAACATTCTTTTTGTTTGTTGACTAAGGGGCTGATTCCGATGGCAGGCGGAAAAGCATTCCGACCGCCGTGCTAGCGGGAAATTTCCGCCCGCAGGTAGCGCGGCATAACCGCCAGGCAGATTAGGATGCACCGCCAGAAACTTCCCACCGCGGCGGTCGGATTCCAGGATTCAGCGGTGGAAAAGCTGAAAATCCGTCCGCGGCGGTCGGATTTGCTGCGGAGAGGCCAAAGACCACTGTTTCCCCAGCGGACTGGAACACATGGAGCTATCCGCAGTATTGCCACCGCCATCCTCGAATGGCTGGATTCTCCGCAGTGGTGTGGTGGGCTGTTTGAGGCATCGTGATTTGACCGGCGGTCGTCACTGCATTCCGCACTGCGGTACCTCTCTTTTGGCTCCGTCCGCTACCGGTGCGGACGGAGATTTTCGCCGGAACACCGCAGCGGACGGGAAATGGGCTTTCTATGCCCATCATAATACGGCGGACGCAAAGACCGCCGATGGAGTGTGGAAAAGGGCATTTTCCGCCACCGCAAGCACGGCGGATGTGCCTCCGCCCGCCATCGTAATCAGCCCCTAAGGTTTGGGGTAATTTGGCTAACAGATTGCTCCATTCGTCGTTTTTGTTAGCTTTGCTCTTTTTGTAATGCTTCTATTAATTTTTAGAGTGTAGGTTGGGTTGTGCCTAGTGTGAATTGGAAGGCATTGTGGCATCCTTCCACTGCTTTGTTTGTTTTGGCTTCCTGTGCCAAGGTGTTGTCATAGGCATTCCACCATGGTATTTGGAATTTGGGTTAGCTTCTGTGTCAGGAGAAATGTAGTCTTCCAACCCAAGTGTCTTGGAAATAATTCATTAGGGGGCTTAGTATGTCTTCGTTTTGTTGGTAGAAAGGGCTTTCTATTAGTAAATTGCTGTGGTGGCCTACCTCTTTGACAGGGACATAGGCTAGTGCTATAATTTGTTTTATTGCAAATGCAAATTGGCTGTTTGTAGAATATTCTACACTTGGGCAGATTGTTGGAGGTGTCTTCATATGCTTTGATTGAAATGATAGTAACAGCTTTGTGTGGCTGTGTGGGGTAAATGTTTAAAATGGTATGATTCATGGCTTGCTCAAAATCTATGATTATTTTTTGGGGGTAGCAGTTATTTGTTTTATGTTTAATGTGGTTTAGGAGGTCGTAGTAAGTGCTGCTTTGTTTATTTGGTAGTAGGGCACATACAAAAGGTATATTTGTATTTTGATATTCACCATGTATGGTGTATATCTGAGTGAATGTTTTGGGAAACATTTTGCAGATCCCATCCATCAACCACATTTGAAATTTGATAAGTTTTATTAAGTTACCTGCTTTAGAGAATATTAATATTAGTTTCTCATTATTTAGGTTGTCATGTAAAAGGACAGGTTCGTCATTATGTGTTATTGTTAACTGTTCAGGTATTTGTATGTCTTATTAGAACATTGGAATGTTGGGAGCACCATTGAAAACAATAGAGTAGCTCCGGGCTTATAATGGCTGGTATAAGCCCGGAGCTCCAACATTCCAATGTTTCTTTGTTCACAGCTGTGGCTGTGAACAAAGGCTTCAGGAGCCTGAGGGGATTTCAATCCCCTTGCGCTCCCTGAAGCCTTTGTTATATTTATTAGAACATTCTGCCCTCTAGTGGCAGAATGTTCTAATAGCCTTATAGCCCTTCGTAGCTGGGCTATACCTGCTATTAAAGTCCTGCTCCCTTGTTAAAGGCCCTCGCCTTCGGCTCGGGCCTTTAACGCTGGAGGGGCCTTTAAGAGCCGGTATAGCCCGCTACGGTGGGCTATAAGGCTATAGTATGTTGTGGGGTCAGGAGGAGTATCGCTGGTGGCTTTTTTAGTTTACACAGTTTAACACTTTAAAGTGGGTATAGGTGGTAGCTGTTATGTGTTTGGGGACTTTAGTCAGTATATCTTTAAGGATTTTGTTTGTGAGTTCCTGGGAGCTAGTGCATGCCTCTATTATGTCCTGCAATATCTCCCTTACTTCTACATTTTGGGGGTGGTTTTGCTCTCTTACATGAATTACAACATCATCTTTTGTAGTTGCCCTCCCATAGCATGCATTAGAATAATATTTGGTAGATTTCCAATTTATATTTCCTGTTGGTGCACTTTCTAGGATGTGTGTGTAGCCCATGTGATTTAATAACTGTATTCCTTTCTGCAAAGTTATGTACTTTGCTGCTTCTGTCATTGCATCTTAAACTAGTGTCATAGTATACATATAAAATATTTTAAAGTTTGCATGTTTGTTATTTACATGTAAAAATATGCAACTACTTCTATTATGCACACTTACATGTATATTCTGTCTCTACGTTTCACATGATTTTTTTTCAGGTTTTTCGTTGCCGGTGTTCTGATGTGGACCAGGTGGTTTATTTTCTGTTGGATGAAATAAAATGTCAGTTTCATGTCAAATGTTAATTTGTTGGTAGTTTGGAGAGGTTGAGGTCATTAGATTTCATTTTACTCACTATTTGGGTGAGTTTATAGTTTTTTAATAACTCATGTATACTTACTTTCCTATATCTTTTTGCTGGTTTGTGGTAGTTGATTCTTTCAGGCAGTTTATCACTTTTTCAGGTTGCAGTTTTGTGGATTAGGAAGTCTATGTAAAGAGATAGAAGTTTAAGAGCGTTTTATTATTTATTTGTTATTTTACATTTTAAGATTATTAACAAGCATCTTTTAGTTAGGTAGTTGTACAGATTAGCGCTGGGACACCTCCGTTGTAGGTAGCTGCGCCCTGAATAAATGTCCATTGATTGATTGATGTATATATTTCTTCTTTAATGCTCTGGTGAGAGAATCTGGCAGAGTTTCCTGGTCTTGCAGTCTTTATCATTTTTGAAGTATTTAGTTGTTTAAATTAGTGTCCCTTTTAAATTGTTGATTTAATTGTTTGTCTGATTTTATTGGTTAAACTTGTTTATACTTTTATTTTATTGGTTGTTTTAGTTTTAGTTAGCATCTGTTTTTATCAGTTATGTAGTTTTATGGTAATCACTAGTAAAGGTTTTATTTTTAACGTCTGATATATAGTTTGATAGTTTTGAAGATACATTTATGTGTTTTTATATATATATATGAATCTGCACTTTACAGCATCCATCAGCTCTGAAAGTGTAAATTTCCTTGACGTTCAAGTTTTTATCAGGGACAATAAACTAAAAACTAAACTCCACAGAAAGCCTACAGCGGGCAACGCAGTGCTGCATGCTGGAAGCTCACATCCCCAACATTTAATCCGGAGCATCCCATATGGGGAGATGCTCCGGTTAAGACGAATTTGGAGCTGTGAAGAAGACCTCACACTAGCACAAAATAACAGTAGGAAGAGATTTGTAGAAAGGGGCTATACAACCCACTGCATAGATACAGCGATCAAGAAAAGTAAATCTATCCCTAGGGAAACCTTACTTAAAACACATAGCAAGGAACATCAGACTACGGAACAAGTAGGGGACACTTTCAGATTTATTTTGGGATTCAATAGTCATGAAAAATTGATTAGAAACATCATAAAAAGAAACTGGCCCTTAGTATTGGGAGACCACATCATAGGTCATCTACTCCCACAGAGGCCTGCCATTACTTACAATAGGGCAGCCTCTATGAAAGATTTATTGGTTCAAAATGATCCTGGCCATAAACAGAAAGGTACGTGGCTTACCCAAAGAAAAGGGTTTATTAAATGTAAAGCATGCAAGGCATGCCAACATGGAGAAAATAAAACCACGTACAAAACTCCATTTAGGGAACAGGAAAAACCAATCAGCAAAGCCCTGACATGTAAATCAGACCATGTGCTCTATGTGCTGGAGTGCCCTTGCGGCCTGCGATATGTAGGCAGTACCATACTGCAAGGGCACATAAGGGTACTACAGCACATAAGGGCCATAAAAAACAGGGATCAAACATATCCGGTGGCCCGACATTTCAGCAAAGTGCATGAGGGGGACCCCAAGGACTTGAGGTACTATTTAATTGATTCCATTCCCCCAAACAAGAGAGGAGGGAATAGGGAGAAGGCCCTCAGGCAACTGGAATCCAGTTACATTTTAAACCTCGATACGAAACAACCGGGGGGCCTTAACGCTACAGAAGAACTATTTACCTGCCTGTAATTTATACGCTTTGGGATATACAAAATGAGGGACAAGGTACAGAAAATATAATAGGGCTATCATCGAACTGAAAAATACTAGAAAATACATTAGTTATTTTAAACATAACTGCCGCCTAAACCCACTCAAGAAACACATATGGGATAGTTTGGTTTTTTATACAATAATTATAAGTCACTATTTTACCAGCACTTTTTAAGAAAATTATTTTGCACAGGCACTGGGCACTTTCAGTCAAGAGGTTTACAATTAATTGGTTTACATCAATAGTACTGTATATGCATTTGCACTTTGTTGATGTTTTAGAAAAACACTGAAACACCCTGCACTGATTGATTGAGGTATTTATACCTGAACAGCATTGAAATATGTTTTATCAGTAGCAATCTTTTAAGCAACAATTTTTATATCTTTGTATATATGTGTATATCTATATGTGTATACATATATGTATAATGCTTTTTGTATTGTCATATTTATATGTATATAGTATTTATGGAAATTTTAAAACAGTACTTATACGGATTTTACAGTGTGCATAACATTTGGGGGCCGATTCCGATCTCGGTCGGAGGCGTACCCAACACCATTCGGTCGGGAAAAAAGCCATGCGAAAGCCTGTTTCCCGACCGATCCGTACAGCACACCGAACGAGTAAGTACGATGCGCACAACAGCAAAGAATCCGGCCGAGCCGTACTCACCCAAACCAGGTCCTGTTCCCCGACCGAGGCGAATCCGGAAACGCCGAATCGAGTCGCACGGAAGGAAAAATGCAGCCTCGTCCGGCCGGACAAGTACGATGCGCTTTCCGTACGCGCCGAACCCGTCGCTACGCACGGCACGTCAAAGCATCCGGGAGAGGCGCACATAAGCTCCGATTCGCGCCACAACACGATCCACGGCTCCGAGACGAACACGGCAGCGACGAGGACGAGGCGAAGCGACGAGGCGAAGCGACAAGGACGACGCGAAGCAACGAGAAGGACGAACGACACGAACCAACCATGAATCCCTTCGTCCCGATCATACCAATATTCTACATTTACTACCGGAACAGGCACGGACGCGTACGGCGCAGAAGGTAAGCCAGACACCAACCACGAAACACATACAACACGTACACGACACATCACACACACACAGAGGGATGCAGAATATACTTACACCAGCAACAGCAGCACCATAGGGGCGGGATGCCCATCACCAATGCCACATATGCACACAGGGGCCTGAATGCGCACCACCACCCTCACCCAGGGGGGGCAGGATGCCTACCACTACTACCACCCTTAGCCAGGGGGGGCAGGATGCCTACCACTACTCTCACCCTCACCCAGGGGGGGCAGGATGTCTACCACTACTACCACCCTCACCCAGGGGGGCAGGATGCCTACCACTACTACCACCCTTAGCCAGGGGGGCAGCATGCCTACCACTACTACCACCCTTAGCCAGGGGGCAGGATGCCTACCACTACTACCACCCTCACCCAGGGGGGCAGGATGCCTACCACTACTACCACCCTCACCCAGGGGGGCAGGATGCCTACCACTACTACCACCCTCACCCAGGGGGGCAGGATGCCTACCACTACTACCACCCTTAGCCAGGGGGGCAGGATGCCTACCACTACTACCACCCTCACCCAGGGGGGCAGGATGCCTACCACTACTACCACCCTCACCCAGGGGGGCAGGATGCCTACCACTACTACCTCCCTTAGCCAGGGGGGCAGGATGCCTACCACTACTACCACCCTCACCCAGGGGGGCAGGATGCCTACCACTACTACCACCCTCACCCAGGGGGGGCAGGATGCCTACCACCACTACCACCCTCACCCAGGGGGGGCAGGATGCCTACCACTACTACCACCCTCACCCAGGGTGGGCTGGATGCCTACCACTACTACCACCCTTAGCCAGGGGGGGCAGGATGCCTACCACCACTACCACCCCCACCCATAGGATGGACAATGCATGACACAACCAGCACACCACAACCTAGTGAATGCAAGAAGAAGACATCCCCCCAACACCATGACAAGCGTGTGTAGACTGTGTCAAATGCCTACAACACCGAACATGACTTTGAACATACAATGTGACCCCCTAGCACATGTGCCACACAAATATGTGTGTGGCACCCACAATGCAAGCAGGCCATGACCATTGTGGCAATGTGGTCCAAACCCCCATCATCACAGTGACCAAAATGTAAGTGTGGGGTCCATAGCTGCAGCACATTTTGAACATTGTGGCAATGGGGTCCAAACCCCCATCATCACAGTGACCAAAAGGTGAGTGTGTGGTCCATAGCTGCAGCACATTTTGAACATTGTGGCAATGGGGTCCAAACCCCCATCATCACAGTGACCAAAAGGTAAGTGTGGGGTCCATAGCTGCAGCACATTTTGAACATTGTGGCAATGGGGTCCAAACCCCCATCATCACAGTGACCAAAAGGTAAGTGTGGGGTCCATAGCTGCAGCACATTTTGAACATTGTGGCAATGGGGTCCAAACCCCCATCATCACAGTGACCAAAAGGTAAGTGTGGGGTCCATAGCTGCAGCACATTTTGAACATTGTGGCAATGGGGTCCAAACCCCCATCATCACAGTGACCAAAAGGTAAGTGTGGGGTCCATAGCTGCAGCACATTTTGAACATTGTGGCAATGGGGTCCAAACCCCCATCATCACAGTGACCAAAAGGTAAGTGTGGGGTCCATAGCTGCAGCACATTTTGAACATTGTGGCAATGGGGTCCAAACCCCCATCATCACAGTGACCAAAAGGTAAGTGTGGGGTCCATAGCTGCAGCACATTTTGAACATTGTGGCAATGAGGTCCAAACCCCCATCATCACAGTGACCAAAAGGTAAGTGTTGACAAAGTAAGAGGTGCAACTGCCAAACTGCATGGATGATTCCTGGTCACAGAACAACAAACACATCAGTGGCAAAGTAGTGTATGTGTCCCATTGCAACATAAATTGGGGGAGCCAAATCCTACAGTGCAAATAAGACATAACTTTGGCCATGTGCAGACAAACAATACCCATGGGGGCTGACACCGTCAACAATCATCAATGACACAATGACAGAAGTGACCATCCGAATGCAGACCCACATATTTGCACCAATGGGCACACACATGCAGATACCCTGTGGAGACTGCAGATGTGAGGTGAACAGATACCATACCATGGCAGCAATGGGACACACAAACCATGATCATTGTGCTGACCGATGACCTAGGAGTCCCAGGGACAGCAGGGGAAACCCACCAAACTACATACAGCCAATGGCACACCCAAGATATGCCAATGCAGTGGTGCAGATGCACAAACACAAACAGGCAGACCCACCCTGCACATCATACACAACAGGTGAGGGTGGGGGTGCCAGTGTCCCCAGGCAACCACACAACACATGAGGAGACATGAATACCAATCATACAGATGTGCATACAGTGCCACACCAAGGTAACTCATGGATCCAAATTCCCTATGTGGGCAAGCAGGCATTGTCAGATGAGAGGGAGCACAAATCACACATATCACACAGGCACGTAGGGACAGCAACTGACACAGCAAGACACAGACACACCACAGCACCACCCCCAGGGCCCCCACAATGTGGTGACCCTGGGCTGCATTACAATCCCACTGTGATGACAAAGCTAAATGTGGTTCACACTGTGAACCACAGTCATGTGTACTGAGCAACTAACTACCATCACACCTACACAAGCACAAATCAAACAGCATGGCCAGTGAGCCAAGGCCAACATGGAGGCAGGGGCCTAGCCGGGCAACAACTCTCATCTGCACACACTCAACACCACACCCCTCGACCTCCAACAATGTGCAGCAGTGAAGCACACATGCACTGGTGACATTGCACATGCACCCATGACTATTCCAGGGTGGTGGGTGGGAACCAAGGTGCAGAAACACATCACACATGGACACTCAACAAGACTCCTGAATGTCTGACACACTGCACACTACGCCGTACATGGACATGACGGCAATACCACACCAACCAATGGGATCACAGCCACAGTCACACACCAATGAAGAAGCCAAGGTCACCCACAAAGAACACACATTGACAACAACCAACATTGCAGCCCGGAACCTGAGGAGTGCCAGCAGTCACACACACAACGTGTCACAATCACTGAAAGATAACACAAACTGGAAATCACATGACAGGGGCAAACAACAAGTGCCAAGGGGAAACCTGACTGTGACCCAGCTGCGTCTGCACACAAACTCAGCCCTGACAGCAAGCACACCTATGGGTGACACCCTGATGACCAGTAATGTGCCATGCACCCACATCACAGAGAACCCAGGGAGAAGACTTTGGGGGAACATAGCTCAACTCAGCTAGCATCACAAACAGGTACAACACTAGGGATCACAGCATGCACAGCTAAACGGAAGTGAACACACAGACATGCACATACAACACACACCTTGGGCGCAGGCAATGTCACAGGAGTACACACTGCCATGAGGGGACTCCACTCCTGTGTGAGGACAGCTGTGCCATATGTTGCCTCAGTAGGGCCCCACCATGTCAGCTGAGCACTTGGTCACACAATCAACAATTAGCACCAAATGAGGGCTCCCGTCACATCAGCCTGGTCATGGAAGTGCCAACGGAATCATCAGCACAGATCCAACACACTTGTATAGCAATGTTGCACTGACAACACAGATGAGTCCTTCCCCATTGATGCCCAAACCTGCATGTCCAGTGGAGATGGCCACACGGTCAGGGAAGTAGACGAATAGAACAATGGCAGGCACAACAGATGTGCAGGGGTGGAAGCCACAGATGTGAAATTGCCAATCTAAGTAGGAAATCCCATTGCCAAATACTGAACACATGACACCCTCAGATGCTGCTATGGATGACATGGATACACCACAGGATAGGACACATTCCCCCTGGACCACATGGGTTCCTGCACAGTAACACTTCATTATCATGAGACCAAATATCACCATCACTGCAGCAAGGGCATGGTTAGCATCATCAACATCATGTACATCAGAAGCAAAAGCACTAGAGAACAGAAAGTTGCTTTATTCAGCATATGTGGCATTAAAAGTAGAAGTCCGGTAGAACATAAACAAAGGCCAATGGCCAGTCCATCAACAAAGTCACAAGTGGGTGACAGTGGCAGATGCCACCCTACACATGCCTGCACAAAACCAGGGACAATCCACTAGGAGGGGCAACCGGGGGGTAGGCCAGGCACCGCAGGGACAGGATCAGGGCTCACCAGGAGGAAGCAGGGAAGGGGTGGTGGGTGCTGGAGAGCCACTGACAACTGCAGTGGAGGTGTCTGACATGGTGTGTGCCGGCACAACTGGGGGGCATGGCTCAGATGTTGTGGGTGCCGGCACGACTGCAGTGGACCCTGCAGATGGAGTGGACAGGTCCGCCACTGCAGTGCCCAAGTCAGACAGGATGGTAGTGGACTCCACTGCAGTGCCTACCACCAGGGGAGGAGAATGGGGAACAGGCAAGGTGGGCTGGACAGAGGGGGAGGACACCCTCACCACATCAGTGGCACAGACAAGCGCAGCGGGGGTGTTGTTCCGGGAGAGCAAGTGGCAGGGGGAGAAGGCCGGAGCCTCTTGGGGATGGTATATCTGTGGGTGGGGGAACCTGGGGCAGGGTGTGGTGGGGGCACCTCTGGAGTGGGGGCCTGAGGGATGGAGGAAGGAGACCTGGTGCTTGAGCTGCAGGGCGGCGGCGGGGTCTTGCTCTTAGCACTCCGGGGGACTTGCGGGTGGGGGCCTCAGTCTGTCTGCGCCTGGGGGAGGGTGTCCGGGGGCGAGGGGCACTCTGCTCCGTGTGGGGGCTTCCTCTTCCCCCTGGATGCTGGGGCAGCTGGATCGGAGGGGAAGAGGCCGAGGTCATTGAGGAAGAGGCGCTGGGTCTTTGGGGTTGCAGGTGAGGCAAGGGAGGGTGCTTTGGAGGGAGAGGCAACTGAGGACTGCGCAGTGCCCGTGGATGCGTGTGTGTGTACCAGGGCCCCATCCCCTGTGAGTTTGGTTTCAGTCCCCTGACTGTGCGTGCGTGTGCGTTTAGTTTGTGGCGTGTGTGTCTGTGTGCTGGACGTGTGTGTGCTGGTGTGTGCCTGTGCCGGTGTGTGTGTGCTTGGGACGGGTAAGGTGCTGGGGAGTGTGGATGGAGCAGAGGCAGGAGGGGTGAGGGACTGTCTGAGGAGGGACACTGCTGCCGTCAGGGAGGAGTCCATGGACCTGTTGCCCCTCTGTAGGTCAGACATGCCCGATGAGATGCCCTCCATGAACGACACCAGCTGAGCCAACAGTGCGGTGTGCGCATGGAGGACACTCAGCATGGCTGTCTGCCCTACATGGAGCTGGCGAAGGAGGTACACAGACTCCTCACTCAGGGCAGCAGGGGACACAGGGGCAGGGGGTGAGTTGCCTGGGCCAAAGGAGACACGCTCCCGAACATGGGAGCCTCCACGGACCTGGGGAATGGGAGCCGATGGGAGGGCGGTGGTGGTGCTGGTGGTGGCGGGGACAGCAACACTAGCTGGCGTGTGGTGGCTGCTGACACCCGCCTCCACAAGGGAGTCATCCTCCGAGTTGCTCTGGTCCTCAGCTGAGGTGGATGGTGCTGAGGACTCCTCGGTGTGGCTCCCCTCGCCCTCCGTGCCACTGGGTCCCTCCGACCACTCCTCGGCTGCTGACCCAGTCTGGCTCTCTGGCTCCTCCTGGTCCGTGGAGCTGTCCCCTTCCGTGGCTGGCCGTGGATGTATCTGCAAACAATGGGGAAACAGACAGACATCAGTCACCTGCACCAAACGCACACACCACTGTGAGCACAGCACATTACAGAGCAAGCCCTGGCATCATTAGTTGTACATTGCTAAAAGTGCCCTAACTGAACAGGAGAAGCCAATTGTCAGTCTGATGCCAAGCATGGCACTCACATCCCACATGGCCTTGCACCCATCTGTCTGGTGTCTGTTGGATTGCAACACCCCAGTGTGGACACATGCACCAAGTACACAGTAGTTGGACAGTGCAGAGGACACGGTGTGGCATGTGGACATGCACACATCACAGCTCTTGCCACTGAGTCAGTACAGGTTTCCGGATGAAAGGGATGCCCAGAGTCAAATAGGAAATGCATGTGATGCATACCAGCGACAGACACCATGATGCACCCATGTCCTGATAGCCAGCGCCACTATGGTGTGCATGTAGCACATGTCACTCCACTGCAGGACCACCAATAAGTTGACACATGCCATGGCAGAGGCATGACTGCTAAGTCATACATCACTGTCTCAGTGATGTATGACTTGGCAGCCAGACAACAACACTATGCACTGTGTCACAATAGTAGGTCATGGGGAATGCAAGTCCTGGAGCTGCACAAGTGCACATGTACATCCCCCACACAACACATCATCTTAACCCTCATCTGTCCAGGTCACACCTATTGGACATATGGGAGACCTGTGACACTACCCTCGGAACCTGAGCCCCTCACAATTTGCTGTGAATGGGGAACAGCTGCCTGAACTTCACATTCGCATACCCCAGTCTGCACGGGCAGCTGATCAAACACCTATGTGACACACAAGTATCGTCTCCTATGGTCACATCTCCAGGGGCATGCTGAGCCCCTACCAAGAAACACCCCAGCAGTCCTGGCAACTAATCCACAGCACACTGACACAGAGGCAGACACCTGAGGGGTCAAATCACTGTGCACAATGTGTCAGCTGATACACGGGAGTGGGAGTACAGAGTGCATTGCATGGCCTGGAGTAGGCATGACTGTCCTGCTCCACATGAATGAGGGATGTGCCCTGGACAGTGGATAGCTGGCTATGTATGTGTGACACACGTAATCTGCACACTCCTGGGGCCCAAACATTGTTCCCACCCGCTGCATGGGCGTGTGCCACATACCCCAGGCACATGTGGTGGCTCAGCTCAGCAAGTGGACCGCATATCAAAGCAACACGCAGATCACATGTCCAAACCCAGGCGTTGTGTGAACAATGGACCCACCCATGATGCCCACAACAGAGTTAGGGAAACAGATGCTGTCCCCCACCTTTAGTGAAGCAAACTGCAAGGACACAGTCCCAAGTGACACAATTCCCTGAATGTAAGGGCCACAGCTGGGTATCAGATGAGCAGTGGGCAGTGCACAATAGAGGGACATGGCTCCTGGACAACATGACTGCTGCACTGTGGCAGTTGAACCAGGCCAGAGGAGGGCACAAAGCATGTAATACAGAGTTCACAGTGCAGTCTTTGACTCACCCCCTCCTTCAGCTGCCCATCCAGGTCTGGAAACACCACCGCCAGGATCTGGAGCATGTGGGGGGTCAGGGTCCGTGTTCCGCCCCTCCTGCGAGGAGGCGACAGCTTCAGCTGGACCCGTGCAATCCTCCGGGTCCAGCCCCGAAGGTCCTGCCACCTCTTCTGGCAGTTGCGGTTCCGGCACTTGTAGACCCCCACGGACCGGACAGCCCGGACGATGTCCTTCCAGATTTCCTGCTTCCGATGGGCATTAACCTGTCAGGATGACAAAGTGAAAAGGCCATTACCACACATGCAACATATCCGTGCATGACACAGTTGTATATACATGTCTCAATCACAGGGGCACATGATGTACACAGGCAGTGCAAAGCTGACCATGGACAGTTTGCCAGACGTCACTACATGGTATCATTGCATGGGAAGTAAAACCATGTTCAAATGCACTGTCACTGCACCATACCTGTCCAGTGCAAGTCACTACACACTATGGGGGTGACAACTACTCAGTGAGCCTGCTAGCCAGTGGCGTGCAGACTCTCAGCCTTGCTAGTCACACAAAATGCACATTCAGAAAGGCAGTGCACAGAACACTCACCTGCTCCCCTGGTGTCCCATACAGCTTGCTGTACTGTGGAAGTAGGCTGTCCAGCAGGGCCTGGTTCTCTTCAAGGCTGAAGGCTGGGGCTCTCTCCACAGTACGTGCCATTGCAGGGTCCAGAGGGGCAGAGACAGCAGCAGTGCAGTGGCAGATGTCGTCCTGGAGCATGTAGTGCAGGCAAGTGAGCTCTCAGGGGAACAGCCAGCAATATATATGTGCTGGAGAGGCAGATACTGTCCCTTGTGTCCAAAGTGATAGGTCCAAGTCGTTTGCATCTTCTGAATCTGGCCAATCCATGGAATAGCAGCACCAAAGCACGCCCACAGCATCCTTCAAATCTTCAACTTCATGACATACATGATTTTGCAACATTGTTGTGGGTGACCAACTGAATTTACAGCAACCGACTCGTTCGAAATTCGAAAACGCGTCCGTTGCCAGGCAAGCCCATTGTCAATGGGTGCGCACCGATCGGTCCATTGCGGTACAACGCGCACAGGGGTACAACGCGTACCCGCACACATTGAATGCAATGGGCCGGCCGGAGGCACCGATCGGTCCATTGCAGTTCAACGCGCACAGGGGTACAACGCGTACCCGCACACATTGAATGCAATGGGCCGGCCGGAGGCACCGATCGGTCCATTGCAGTACAACGCGCACAGGGGTACAACGCGTACCCGCACACATTGAATGCAATGGGCCGGCCGGAGGCACCGATCGGTCCATTGCAGTTCAACGCGCACAGGGGTACAACGCGTACCCGCACACATTGAATGCAATGGGCCGGCCGGAGGCACCGATCGGTCCATTGCAGTACAACGCGCACAGGGGTACAACGCGTACCCGCACACATTGAATGCAATGGGCCGGCCGGAGGCACCGATCGGTCCATTGCAGTTCAACGCGCACAGGGGTACAACGCGTACCCGCACACATTGAATGCAATGGGCCGGCCGGAGGCACCGATCGGTCCATTGCAGTTCAACGCGCACAGGGGTACAACGCGTACCCGCACACATTGAATGCAATGGGTCGGCCGGAGGCACCGATCGGTCCATTGCAGTACAACGCGCACAGGGGTACAACGCGTACCCGCACACATTGAATGCAATGGGCCGGCCGGAGGCACCGATCGGTCCATTGCAGTTCAACGCGCACAGGGGTACAACGCGTACCCGCACACATTGAATGCAATGGGCCGGCCGGAGGCACCGATCGGTCCATTGCAGTACAACGCGCACAGGGGTACAACGCATACCCGCACACATTGAATGCAATGGGCCGGCCGGAGGCACCGATCGGTCCATTGCAGTACAACGCGCACAGGGGTACAACGCGTACCCGCACACATTGAATGCAATGGGCCGGCCGGAGGCACCGATCGGTCCATTACAGTACAACGCGCACAGGGGTACAACGCGTACCCGCACACATTGGATGCAATGGGCCGGCCGGAGGCACCGATCGGTCCATTGCAGTTCAATGCGCACAGGGGTACAACGCGTGCCCGCACACATTGAATGCAATGGGCCGGCCGGAGGCACCGATCGGTCCATTGCAGTACAACGCGCACAGGGGTACAACGCGTACCCGCACACATTGAATGCAATGGGCCGGCCGGAGGCACCGATCAGTCCATTGCAGTACAACGCGCACAGGGGTACAACGCATACCCGCACACATTGAATGCAATGGGCCGGCCGGAGGCACCGATCGGTCCATTGCAGTACAACGCATCACTGTACATGTGACTGGCATATGTCAGCATGCCTGTCTCAGATGGACATATGCCAGCCACAGATAGCTCCCAGGGAGTGAGGGGCACACCTACATCACGACAGCCTGTCCAAACTTTATCATAAGGCATGTAAGGCTGCATTTCCTATTGTGTGTATGTTGGTGTACATGTTGTCCTGTGGGTGTCACCTGTGGGCAGCCACCCCCAGGCTGTGCACGTGTTCATGGGGACAGGATCCTGGGTGTTACGTGTACATGACCAGTGTGACCTGCAACTGTTCATATCTGTGCATGTGCCATGGTCACATTTCACAGTGGTGTATGTGTATGTCATGTCACATACCCCGTGAGTCCCATGTGGGACGGTATGTTTGAGCCAGGGTGTCCCAGTGGCACAATAGTGATGGTCCTCCACAGTCTTTGTGCATGTAGTCTTTACAATGTCTCTGATTTCATGTGCACAATGGGAGACAGTCTCCACATCCACGTTGTGTGTGCATGGACTCTGATGTTGTGCGTGTGTGTGTCACAGACGTCCATGTCTGTCCTGCCGTGGCAAGTGGGGCCACTACCTGTGGGGGTCATGGTTGTTTTGCTGTGGTGTATACATGATACTCCATGTAATGCCAGTGTCCATGTGGCATTACAGGGTCCCTGGGAATGTACCTGTCGTTGAGCTGTGGTGCCTGGGGCACATCTGTCCTCACATGTCCCTGTGGGGGTTATTGTGACACGGCAGCAGGAGATGGGAACTGTGACACGGCCTCATGATATCCAATGGGCCAACCTGGGACTAATTGATGCCACCTGTTGGACCGTGTTGACAGATGTTGGCCATGTATGTACCATACATGTCCTTCCGGTACTGCACACTTCATGTAGTTGTGCCTCATAATGATGTATGTTGGGATCTTGAGTGTGTTCAATGCCGCATATGTGGGGTGACTGACAATCTTGCTTACTTCTCCTCTGCACTGCAGGGCTCCTGCTGTCCATCGGCCATTCCCAGACCTGGCAACGATGGTGGAACGGGACAGCATCCGACGGTACCGCTTCACCAGGCAGCTGATTGAGGATTTGGCAGTGCAGTTGTCCCCACATTTGCAGCCTGGCCGGCCGTATCCTACAGCGCTGACCCCCAAGGTGAAGGTGATGGCAGCCCTACACTTCTTTGCCACTGGTACCTTCCAACATACTGTGGCGACTGCTGGTGTGATGTCACAGACCATGTTCAGCCGTGTGCTCCGCGATGTTTTGGCGGCAATGTTGCTCTTCCTGAACCGGTACATCTATTTCCCTAGACTGCGACGACTCACTGACGTGAAGAGTGACTTTTATGCCCTGGGGAGGATGCCGCATGTCATTGGCTCCATTGATGGGACACATGTGGCTTTGGTACCACCACAGGCCCAGGAGCAGGCCTACAGGAACCGCAAGCACTACCACTCGGTCAATGCACTGGTGGTGTGTCTTGCAGACATGACCATCACACACGTGTGTGCCCGTTTCCCTGGTTCAGCACACGATGCCTTTGTGATGAGGAGTAGTCGCATCCCCAGGATGTTGGCACAGATGCAGAACCAGCGTGCCTGGCTTGTCGGTGTGTACTGACTTTGTGCCATTGTGTGTGATCTGATCTGTAGTATTCCGCCCACTTTTCCAAGTCAGCTAATGTGCACTTGTCTGTCCGTAGGTGACTCGGGATACCCCAACATGCCGTGGTTGCTGACACCCCTCAGGAACCCTGTGACACCAGCCCAGATGCGCTACAATGAGGCACATGGTCGGACCAGGAGAGTGATTGAGCGGACCTTTGGTCTCCTGAAGAGCCGCTTCCGCTGCCTGGACAAGACCGGAGGGTCCCTCCCATATGCCCCTGCGAAAGTGTGCAAGATTATCATCGTCTGCTGCATGCTCCACAACCTGGCAGTGCGGAAGGAGTTGCCTCTCATCCAGGATGACAATGACCAACATCCGCCACCTGTGGAGGATCCTGGCCTGGACCACGATGCCAGTGACGATGATGATGATGATGGTGATGTCCGCACACAGCTCATCACCAACTTCTTTAGCTGAATGTGAGTATCCTGAGGTGTCATGTCAATGATGTGAGTTGGCATGATGTGTGGGTGGTGCTCTGGTGCTGTTGGAGTGTGTCCATGGGCTACTTGACTGGATGTGTGTTGCGATGTGTGGTGACAGGTGGGCTGTACTCCCCAACAGTGTTGACATGCTAACTTGGTTCTGGGTGGGTATCTTGTAACATGTATTGTGCATGAGTTTTGCTGTTCTGTCCTGTACTCCATTGCTTTTGACTGTGTGTCATTTCTGTCCTTCACAGGGTACTTTCAGATTCGTTTGGTCAACTGTGTCCACCGACGACGTGATTGCACATCCAGGCTGGTAGCTGTTGTGTCCCTACAGGTGATGTGCGCCACACCCATGGACTTCCTTCCGTCTACAGTTGTTGACTGTGTGCCCGCTGCCAGGTGGGATTACCTTGCATCTGTAGTGGTTACGGCATGTTGCAACTGTGTAATAAACCTGTGCTTCACTTTGTGATGTGCGTTGTCTGTGGTCACACATTTGACTGCCATTTGCTTACTGCACCTGTGGGCTACTTGACTACAACTGGGAATGGGTGTGGTGTCTGTGCATTGCACCGTCTTCCCTGGCAACATCAGTGTAGGCAATGAGTCAGATGGCCTAGGTGTGTATTTGTTGTGTAGCCCTGGTGGTGTGTCTCCCTCATGTGTGTCACGTTGCCTGTACTCACATGCCTGTGTTGTCCTTGCTGTTGCAGTTCGCATACACAGTGTAATTTTGCAGTTCATCATCCCCATAACAGCACCCACGTTGGAATCACGACAGAGGCAAGTATGGTGTATTAGTGTGTTTATTGTGATACATTTGTGTTAATAGTGCATAGGATGGGTAGTGCTGTACATAAATCTTGCAATCCCAAGTTCCTAGGTGAATTGAAAGTCCTGGTAGACAGGATCCCCAGTATCGGGGCCACAGTTGTCTGACACATTGGTCCAACTTGTACTCCCCATGCAATGTGTGGGAGTAGTGTTGCCGTCAACAGGGTGAACAGTCTGTGCACAAAGGCGAACATCCAGAACAGGTTCAGGCTTCCTGGGAGTTGCGCTTGGCCATCGGCCTCTCACTTTTCCCTCCTCGGACGACCCCTCTTCTTGGGGGGGCCCCTCAAGTACAGGCTGCTGCGGTGCAGGGGACTCTCCGCCAGAGTCCTCCTCCCTCCATGTGGCAGTTGCAGTTTGTTCGGCACCAGATGTTGTTGGCACACAGGGAGGTGTGGACTGGTTGCTGTTCATCTGGAGGAGGCATTGTAAAATGTCCCTGTGCACCGCCGTCATCTCATGCAGTGCATCCCACTTGGACTCCACGCGGGACATGTGTGAGTCCACACGGGACATGTGTGACTCCACGTGGGACATGTGGGAGTCCAAGCGGGCATGATGGGCAGCCTGCTGCTGTTTCATGTCTCTGAGGAGCCCCACTACCTGGCTGAGCTCTCCGGTGCTGGACTGGTACGCATCAGCTATGCGTACCAGTTGTGGGTCATCATGCACACCAGCAACGTCTGCAAGCAGCGACCTCTGACTCCCACCCCTCCCACCACCCCTGCTGACATGTGCAGTGTGTGCAGTGGCACGCACAGATAACCCTGGTCCACCTTGGGGGTTGGTGGTGGTGGTGGTGTCCATGGCCCCAGGTTGGTCCAGGGTCCCTGTGCTGGTGTTGCTCCTTGTTCTGTCCATGTCGGCAGGGATGGTATTCGTAGTGACAGTCGTTGGAGGGGTGGGTGCAGGGGGTGCAGCTGGTGGTCCTGCTGGTGCTGCAGCTGGTGGTCCTGCTGGTGCTGCATGTTGACTTGCACCGGATGTGCCAGGTTGTTCTTCATCGTCCGAGGAGGACAGAGGCTGTACGACGCCAGTGAGCTCGGCATCCTCTTGAGCCTGGGACTGGGACTCCTCAGCGTCTGCTGCTGTGTCCCCATCATCACCTGTTTTTGGGAGACACAAACAATGTATGTTATGTTTCTGCAGGCATCAATGGTTGACACACATGACAGTTGTGACTGTGCCTCTGGGTGCGGGCCTGTACATTGCATTGTCCTAAGTCGTCACAGTCAGGGGTTGATATTGGTGTGGCACATTGTCCTGCATTATTTGGGCATTTCTATGTATTTTCTGGGGTGTGAACATGGTCTGCATTGGTTGTGTTTGGTTGACAGCCGGCCCTCCTTCCCACCCACCCAGCCAGTCAGTTATCCCACCATGGAACGTGCTTGCATTGCAGGGAGTGTAAGTTGTCTCTCAGGATGTCAGTCAGTGGTGTCCTGCTGTTTGTTGGTGCACAGTTGCCAGCAGGGCCTTGTGCTCCCCACAGCAGTAGCCAGTGTCAGCCATCTTGTGAGTCCTTCTCCACTTCCTGTGATGTGAGCATGGTTCAGGGTGGTGTTGATGGGACAGTTGAGGGGGTGAGCTATGTCTGTGACTACGACTCCCATCATGCCATTGCCTCCACCCCACTTCCCAGCATTCCCATACTTACTTGCTTTTGTGTGGAGTTCAGTGTGTGTGGGTGTGAGAGCAATGGCAAGATGGCTGACAGTGGTGTCCTGCTGTTGGTTGGTGTGCAGTACCCAGCATGCCCTTGTGCTCCCCACGACACAGCAACAGTGTCAGACATCTTTAATGGGCCTTTCCACTCTCTGTGGGATGTGCATGCGTGAGTGTGAGCTTGCTGGGCCATGTGCTGGGGGATGTAGAGCTGTGACTACGACTCCCATCATGCTATTGCCTCCTCCCCCTTCCCAGCATGCCCATGCTTCCTTCCTTTTGACTCTGCTTCCCTGTGGGGTGGGCTGGCTGTGCTGACAGGATGGCTGGGAGTGTTGTCCTGGCAGTTGTTTGGCTAGAGGTCCCAAGAGTGTCCCTGTGCTTCACACAACATAACCCAGGGTGGTGGTTCTTTGTGGGATCTTGTGTTAGGATGGGGGCATTGCATTCTACCAGGTGGGTTCTGTGGAGTTTGTGTTGGGGGTGTGTGAGGGGAGGTGCTTGTGACTATGGTCAGTGCTGCAAGTCCCCCTTCCCACCCAGCTAGCCAGATATCCCACCATGGAAAGTGCTTGCATTGCAGGGAGTGTAAGTTGTCTCTCAGGATGTCAGTCAGTGGTGTCCTGCTGTTTGTTGGTGCACAGTTGCCAGCAGGGCCTTGTGCTCCCCACAGCAGTACCCAGTGTCAGCCATCTTGTGAGTCCTTCTCCACTTCCTGTGATGTGAGCATGGTTCAGGGTGGTGTTGATGGGACAGTTGTGGGGGTGACCAATATCAGTGACTACGACTCCCATCATGCCATTGCCTCCACCCCACTTCCCAGCATTCCCATACTTACTTGCTTTTGTGTGGAGTTCAGTGTGTGTGGGTGTGAGAGCAATGGCAAGATGGCTGACAGTGGTGTCCTGCTGTTGGTTGGTGTGCAGTACCCAGCATGCCCTTGTGCTCCCCACGACACAGCAACAGTGTCAGACATCTTTGATGGGCCTTTCCACTCTCTGTGGGATGTGCATGCGTGAGTGTGAGCTTGCTGGGCCATGTGGTGGGGGATGTAGAGCTGTGACTACGACTCCCATCATGCTATTGCCTCCTCCCCCTTCCCAGCATGCCCATGCTTCCTTCCTTTTGACTCTGCTTCCCTGTGGGGTGGGCTGGCTGTGCTGACAGGATGGCTGGGAGTGTTGTCCTGGCAGTTGTTTGGCTAGAGGTCCCAAGAGTGTCCCTGTGCTTCACACAACATAACCCAGGGTGGTGGTTCTTTGTGGGATCTTGTGTTAGGATGGGGGCATTGCATTCTACCAGGTGGGTTCTGTGGAGTTTGTGTTAGGGGGTGTGTGAGGGGAGGTGCTTGTGACTATGGTCAGTGCTGCAAGTCCCCCTTCCCACCCAGCTAGCCAGATATCCCACCATGGAACGTGCTTGCATTGCAGGGAGTGTAAGTTGTCTCTCAGGATGTCACTCAGTGGTGTCCTGCTGTTTGTTGGTGCACATTTGCCAGCAGGGCCTTGTGCTCCCCACAGCAGTAGCCAGTGTCAGCCATCTTGTGAGTCCTTCTCCACTTCCTGTGATGTGAGCATGGTTCATGGTGGTGTTGATGGGACAGTTGGGGGGGGCAATATGTGTGACTGCGACTCCCATGATGCTATTGGCTACACTGACTTGGCCAGCATACACAGAATTCCTTCCTTTGAGTGGTCTTCACTGTGTGTTGGTGTTGTTGTGGTGGCTACATGTCTGGATGTGTTTGTTAGTTCTATTTGTGCCACTGCCTACCTGTAGTTGTAGTTGTGTTTGTACATGTGTTGGCACAGTTGGATGTGACTTTTTGGATGGCATGTGTTGTGTTTATCTGACTGACATACATTTTGGGATGATTCTGTTCTGGTTGCTGTGTAATTGCTATGAGTGCATGGTTTGACTCTCCCCTTGACAGTGATGTGTGTGTTTTGTGGCAGTATATTGTGTACATTTGTTGTGTACTCACCAGGCTCTGGGATGTCCTCTAGTCCATATACGCTCACTGGCGGAAGGATGGCCCGCACCTTCTCCTCCCAGGGCCTGAGGTATATTGGCTTGGCAGGAGGGCCACTGCCGGTGTATTGGCTGTTGATGTAGTCTTTCTTCAGCATGTCCCGTACCCTCCTGCGCACGTCATACCACCCGTTCTGGATGTCGGTCTTTGTGCGCCGACATGGTGATTGTGCGTTCACCCTGTTGATGATCCTCTCCCACATCTTGGTTTTCTGCGACATGGGGGTCTATTGGACCAGTGTGCCAAACAGCTGTGGCTCCACCCTGAGGATCTCGTCTACCATGACTTCCAATTCACTATCTAGGAACTTGGGATTCTTCTTGGGGGGCATGGTGATGGGTGGTGATGGTGGGTGATGTGTGTGTTGGTGTGCAGGTGAGGGTGTGTGAGTGTGTGTTTTGCTGGGTGTATGTGAGGTAGGTATTTGTTGGTGTGCTGATGGTGTGTGGCTTGTGTGAGGGATGAGCTGTGGGTGTGTGGTTGCTTTCTCTTGGGTGCTGGCAGTGGAATGGCATTTGCAAAGGCTCATGGTTGTGATTTGTGTCCTTTATATAGGTGGAGTTGTGGGTGTGTCTTTGTTCTCTGTCCCCACCCCCCAGTATTTATTGGCTTGGTAATTGCTTGTTTGGCCTTCTTTTGGGTGATTTTTCCTTTGTGCTCTTTGTGTATGTTGGAAACGTTCTTGTGACCGAGTCGGACCCTGCATTAGTCTCATACGGTGTTCTCCGTTTCGTTCACGCTGTGTTTGTGCAGTTTTCTATGCTGCGTACGCGTCGGTCGCGGTGTTTTGTGTTGCTTCGGCTCGGTTTTGTATGCGTGTCGGTCGTACGGCTTGGCCTCCGTCCAACTCGCTCGTGGTTTTCGCGCCTTGCATCGTACTTTGCGGTTTGGAGTTCGCGTGTACGTTTCGGTCGGATTTGTTCCGGGTGCGTGTCGGTCGGTTGGATTCGCGTGTTTTTCCGGCCGGATTGCTGTTTTCCGTGCGGCTCGGTCGGTCGACTTGGTTTAGGTACGTGTCGGTCGGATTTTTCGCGCCTTGCATCGTACTTGGCGTGTCGTGCGCCACGGGTACGTGTCGGTCGGTATTATTTCCGGATCCGAGTCGGTCGGTGCTTTTTCCGGCCCGAATCGGAATCGACCCCTTGGTGTAGAAGTTTGTACTGCTACGTTATGGTATTTAAACCAGTATTGTTTTTTGTAGTGTTTACTTTTAACCCAATGCACTATCTACCATCGAAATCTGTTTTCCATTTCTATTGTAAATCTTTTTGGCACTTGTCACTTTAAGTAAGCAAAAAAACAAAGAGAGAGAAAAAAACTTGCAATGCGTTTAAAAAATGGTATATAAAACACACCTACTTCCTGGGGCGTGTCATGTGATCAAGACCCTTGACGGGTCGAAACGCGTCATGGTTTCAGAAGGTCCGAGCTAAATAAACTCTATAATCTGCACTTAATTGAGGTCCGTGCTCCTTTTTTGGGTGGGATCACCAAGAGCAAGACGGAGTACTGCTGACATATATATATATATATATATATATATATATATATATACTTATTGCTATTTAGGCTGCTGTTTAAATGTTTGTACTTTATTTTTGGGGGGTTATATTGTTATCATTTTAGGTATATAATCCATTGTGGTAAATGGTAAAGATTTTGTTGATGTAATATATTTTAAAAGTGTATAAAATGTTTTAGGTTTATTAATGATTATTTAATTATTTTGGCAATAATATTGTAGTTGATATTGTGTGAATTGATATTTGTGACATACTATATGTTTTTTAAAGGTAACACTAGTTTTGTTTCTGATATTTCTGTTTTTGATGTGGGTATAAATAAAAGATTTTAACAACGATATTTGTGTTCCTGATATTTGTGGTTTTACTAGTTAAGTATAGAAAGTCAAATTTTGGTTATCGATATTTAATTTCCAATATTTTTGTGTCTCGATATTGTATGCATGGATATTATGTCAGTGATGCACATCTGACTCAAACAACCAGCCCAGATTATTTTTAGTTCTAGGATTACATGCTTTTGCAATCACAAATGCTGAACATCCTACACCCTCATTCTCTGTCACTCAGTAAACCCATACACTCTTAAATGTGCTTCCCAATCTAGACTACTACTCATCACAAGTTTAAAGGTATCTTTCAATACTCAACTAAACTTCTCAATCATTCCATTCCAAATAGGACAGTACAAAGAAGTAGTCTTATGTTTATTCCTCAATCTCTCAAAATAAGTATTGGGTTTATTGGGCATGAATTGCACCCCTTTACACTTAATAAGGTTGATGGCATACCCTCTTCTGTAAATACCCAATAAAAAAAACTCTAAAACTGCACCTGTATCCATTTTCTCCACTACCTTGATCTTTCCAACACGAGAACATATTATTGAGAGGAATTACATATCATTGTGTAACTTCCACATGTCCTAAAATATAAAAGGCAATACATTCCCATGGATTACTATGAACAATAAATCTGACATGGGAAGACAAAATGTTTTAAGAGTTTTATGGGCAATAGTGCAATGCACACAATTCCTTCCCTTTCTTATGATCACTAGATCCATGCCTAGCCACCAGTATTTTAACAGCCTGCTTAGTACAAAAAATGTCAAAATGTCCCTCATTACCAAAAGAAATATCATTCCTCATTACTTAATGTGGTATTACTCTATCACCTAAATATATCGAATAAATGCATAGGTCCTAATGTGAGTAATTCAACACCTAGAAGGGCTCTCCAATCACAAGTCTCTTTATTAGAGCACTGTTGGAACCGGGGTTACCGAGTCCGACACGGTAGCATGGCGTGGAGCGGGAAAGGCACGCGAAGGCAATGTGTAAGGCAGTTGTGCAGCACACTCTCACTTTGACTCACAAATGCGAACGCAATAACATGACACCACACCAGGCTTTTGTATTTGAAATCAAGATCTTTTATAAATAAATTAAGTTGGCATCAGATAAGGCAGGTTAATTCAGATCTACATTCAAACTCATTAAATTATTCAACTGGTGCACATTTTAAATAAAGCTGCATAGCTCATCAACATTGTAGGCCACTAAGAGGCCGCAGGAATTATCTCCTACACGTAGCACTTAATAATGATCTCAAGGTACGTTAATAAAACATAGGCCTAAACATACAGTTCACTTTAGTATATTCAAATATTTAAAAGAAGGCTTTTCACATTACATTTAAATAGGCCTGCATTAATCTAGGCGCACCCACATTCAGTACAGTGGGCGTCGCAACTCCAGTACACCTGTAACATAAAATACTTCAACTCTTGGCGGTGAACACTTCAGCTCCACTCCATTAAACACTTTCCCCTTGTGGTCAAGACTTAACAGCTAAAACCATGGCATAGGCAGTAATTATAATAGGCATTGGCATAAATCATTACATACTGTGGGCATCGTCAATACATGAAGGAACTATGTGGGGAATCCCTCAACATGTCCTGTATTCTGGGGCTTCTAGGTTCCTTAGGGGTTAATTCAGGCCAGGCCCACTGCTCTCTGGGGCCTCGCCTCGTAGGACTATAATAGTAAGGGTTAATAGTGGCCCCCGGCCCCCAGTGGCGTCTTATGGGCCCTAGGGGCCTCCAGGGCTCACCTGTGGTGTGGTCGTTGGTTGCGCTTCAGGGCGACTGGCGATCATCCGGGCCAGCCCGTGTTCTGTTGGGCGGGGCCCGGTCGGGGGTGTCTTGGCCTTCTGGCCGGTGTTGCGGGTCGTTGCGGGGGCCGGTATGCCTTACTCCGGCCCCCGGGATCAGGGAATATGCATGCGGCTCGTTGCGGGGGCCGGGATCACCCTCCTCCGGCCCCCGTGCTCAGGGTAAATGCAGGTGGGCTCAGGGCTGCTGTGGGAAGGGAGCGGGAGCCGGCAGTCCTCTCCGGCCGGCTCCCCGTCTCCCTCTGCACTGCCGGGGCTCTTCCCGGGCTTCCTTCGGCGCTGGGCGGGACCGGGAGCCGGCGCCCAATCGGTGCGCGGCCTTCCCGGGTCACGCCGAGCGACCCCTGGTTGCTCGGCAACGGCGTCTGCGGGGCCGGGAGGCCTCGCTGCAGATCGCGTTAGCGATTTCTTGGGCCGCTTCGGCGGCGGTGGCAATTTCTTGGGCCGCTTCGGCGGTGGCGACGATTCTTCGGCCGCTTCGGCGGCGGGGGCAATTCTTTGGCCGTGACGGCGGCAGGAACAATTCTTGGGCCGCTACGGCGGCGGGGGCAATTCTTTGGCCGCGACGGCGGCAGGCACGACTCCTTGGGCCGCTACGGCGGCGGGGGCAATTCTTTGGCCGCGACGGCGGCAGGCACGACTCCTTGGGCCGCTACGGCGGCGATGAGAGCCCCGGGCCCCTAGAGGCTTCGGTGAGGGCGCGGACGGCGCTCCTCACCTCACACACCTGAGGGGCTTCCTCCACCTCAGCGCTTCCTTTGATGAGGGCGCGACGGCGCACCTCACCACACGGTTTCTCCTCTCAGGCGGCGGCGGCCGCGGCGGTGATCTTCATCATAAGTTCAGTGACCTGAGGGACAACAGCACACATGGTGCACCAGCAGCCTGTGGGCAGGGCTGTCTGGCAAAGTACTTGGGGGCAGCCCAGCAACAGGCAAAGGTGAATAGGGGGTGAAGGTTTAGCGCTTCAGGGTACGGCGCTTTACCTGGTGATCCCCAGTTGGGCAGTTTTAGGCTTTAGGCCTTGCTGGACGGACAGGCCTCCTCAAGTTAAGGGTCTTGCGACTGCTTCAGCTTGGTTGCTTCTTAGGCGCTTCTAGTTGTAAGTTTCTTGTCAGAAGTTCCTTGTTGTAGGTTCCTTGTCAAAGTTTCCTGTCAGAAGTTTCTTCTTATGAGGGGGGATGAGTTGGTGGTCTGGGAGTGCTTGATGTTCCTCCCCGCACGCTGAAGGTGGTTCCCTGGGTCCCCTCACACTGGGCAAGGTCAGTGGGTGGTGGGCGTTCCTCAGCTATCTTACTACAGCAGGGCCTCAACCCTGTCAGCAGCAGTAGTGTAGGTCTCCCCCTAGGCCCTAAAGCCTATACTCCGGCGGAGGTTCTCCCAGGTTCAGTGGTGCCTCATCAACTGACTAGAAAGTTTTCCCTCCAAGCCTTTTATACTCCCAGGTCAGGTGACTCTCCCAAAGGCGGCAAAACATAACTCCTCCCACAGCCCGGAAGGTTCTGGAACCTTCTACATGCCTGGCTATGTGGCCCAGAGGCGGGGATGGAATGGATACTGTATCCCTATACCCCAGCCTGACCCTGGCTACTAGTGTGTATGTGTGTCAGGCCCCTCTGCAGTAGCAGGGGCCTGTGGCAGCCATCTTGAGTGAGAGAGAGCACCTGCACCTCAGCACTGGCTAGCAGTGGCAAGGTGCCCAGAGACCTAGGTCCATTAAAAATATGGTGGCAAAAAGGAGGCGAAAAAGGAAAAAAAAATAGGGAAAGACCACCCTAGGGCTGACAGGTCTAACACGCGTCCCCCCAGCCGAAAGAGGGGAGAGCTTCCCAACCTCTAGGGAGTTCTCTTCACTAAGGCGGAAAAACCGAGAGAGACCGTCAGCGTTGGCGTGGTCTACACCGGGTCGATGTTCCACCCGAAAGTCCATCCCCTAGAGGGAAATGGACCACCTCAATAATTTGGGGTTTTCGCCTCTCATCTGCATGAGCCAGCGAAGGGGTCTGTGGTCGGTCTGGATCAGGAAGTGACAACCAAAAAGGTATGGCCTCAACTTCTTGACAGCCCAAACCACAGCAAAGGCTTCTCGTTCGATGGTACTCCACCGCTGTTCCCGGGGAGTAGTCTTCGGGAAATGAAGGCCACTGGCTGGTCTTGGCCATCGTCATTCAGCTGCGAGAGCACAGCTCCTATGCCATGCTCAGAAGCGTCTGTCTGTACAATAAATTCCCGTCCAAAGTCTGGAGTCCTGAGCACCGGTGCGGTGCACATTGCACGTTTGAGGGTCTCAAAGGCTTCCTGGCAGGCAGCCGTCCAGATGACTCTGCGTGGCTGCTTCTTTGAAGTCAATTCCGTCAATGGGCCCACGATGGTTCCATATCCCTTGACGAACCGGCGGTAGTATCCCGTGAGGCCGAGAAAAGCCCGGACCTCTGTTTGGGTCTTGGGGGCTCCCAGGCCAAGATGGTCTCGATCTTGGCTTGGAGGGGTTGCACCTTACCTCCGCCCACCAGATGTCCCAGGTACACGACAGATCCCTGTCCAATCTGGCACTTGCTGGCCTTGATGGTTAAACCAGCCCGTTGCAAAGCCTGTAGCACCTCCTGGAGATGCTCCAGATGGTCCTCCCAGCTGCTACTGAAGACAGCTATGTCATCCAGGTAGGCAGCAGAGAAGGCCTCTAGGCCAGACAGCACCTGGTTCACCAACCGCTGGAAAGTGGCTGGAGCATTTTTCAACCCGAAGGGCATCACCCGAAATTGAAAGTGGCCCTCGGGGGTGGAGAACGCAGTCTTCTCCCTTGCTCCTTCCGCCATGGCTATCTGCCAATAGCCTGACGTCAAATCAATGGTACTCAAATACCGGGCTGCTCCCAGCCGGTCAATGAGCTCATCCGCCCGAGGGATCGGGTGAGCGTCGGTCTTAGTGACTGAGTTGAGTCCACGGTAATCCACACAGAACCGAAGTTCTGGTGTGGTGCCCGGTGGGGCCGCTTTCGGCACCAACACCACCGGACTAGCCCAAGGGCTACTGGAAGGCTCAATCACTCCCAGTTCTAGCATCTTGGTAACCTCACCCTGGATACTAGCCTTGACTTTATCGGACAGCCGGTAAGACTTGGTTTTTACTGGCGGACTGTCCCCTGTGTCCACATCATGGGTACACATGTGCGTGATTCCAGGCGTGAGGGAGAACAACGAGGCGTACTGCCCCAAGACCTGGCGGCAGTCCCTCTGTTGCTCTGGGGTCAAGGATGGGGCGAGGACCACTCCCTCTACCGTACCATCCTTCTCATGGGCCGCCAGAAGGTCTGGAAGAGGCTCACTCTCCTCCTCCTCACTTCCATCTGTTATCATTAGGAGAGTGAGTTCTGAACGCTCCTGGTGGGGCTTCAGGCGGTTGACGTGGAACACCCTGTGGGGTTGACGCGGGGTCTTCACATCAACGACATATGTGGTCTGGCCTCTCCTTTCCAAGATCTCAAACGGCCCAGTCCACCGGTCCTGGAGGGCGCTAAGCTCTCCTGGCTCCATGACCCACACCTTCTGTCCAGCGTCTAACTCTACCGTCCGCGCGTTCCGGTCATACCATTTCTTCATGTCGGCTTGACTTGCCTCTAGATTGTCCGAGGCCTCTTTCCACAGCTTGGCCACCTGGCTGCGGAATGCCAGCATATAGCTGACCACATCACGGGGAAGCTTCGAGGAAGACTTCTCCCACCCCTCCTTGACATGACTGAGGGGCCCCCGAACGGGGTGGCCATAGAGCAGCTCAAAGGGGCTGAAACCGACCCCCTTCTGCGGCACCTCTCGGTAGGAGAAGAGCAGACAGGGTAAGAGGACGTCCCACTTTCTTCTCAAGTCCTCGGGTAGGCTCCTGATCATCCCCTTCAAGGTTTTGTTAAAGCGCTCCACGAGTCCGTTCGTCTGGGGGTGGTAAGGAGTGGAGAACCGGTAGGTCACTCCACACTCCTTCCACATGGCCTGCATGTAGGCCGACATGAAATTCGTGCCCCTATCTGACACCACGACCTTGGGGAATCCCACTCGGGTAAAAATCCCCATCAGGGCCCGCGCCACCACCGGTGCAGTGATGGTCCTCAGAGGGATTGCCTCTGGGTACCGGGTGGCGTGGTCTACCAGCACCAAAATGAACCTATGTCCTGCAGAAGTCGGCGGGTCCAATGGCCCGACAATGTCAATCCCTACCCGCTCAAAAGGGGTATCGACAACTGGGAGAGGTTCTAGAGGGACCTTCACTTTAGTCCCTGTCTTGCCGCTCGCTTGGCAAGTGGTGCAAGTCTTGCAAAAAGTGTCAGAAGTGACGCGCATCCTGGGCCAGTAAAAATGTGGGACTAGACGCGCAAACGTCTTGTCTTGGCCCAGGTGTCCTGCTAGTGGTATCTCGTGTGCCAACTCTAGCAGAAAGGCTCGGTAGCATTGGGGGACCACCACGGCTCGGGCGGACCCATGCACCGGAGCCTTAGGCTCACTGTAGAGGAGACCATCCTCCCAGTAGACATGGTAGTTACCAGTCTCTGTTCCAGCTGCTTGGGCTTCGGCCTGTTGCCGCATGCCTTCAAGCGTAGGGCACTCTTTCTGCGCCCGGCAAAATTCCTCCCGGGTAGGCCCTCCTTCCACCTGCCACTCTGCAGGGGTCGGCAGGTCCCCCACGGGAACACCAACCACCTCAGCGGACTCCGGGGTCACCTCCACGGGCTCCCCATCCATCTCACCGGGTGTCTCCTCCTGGACATCTCCTCGTCCAGCAGTGGGCTGGGCCATTATTCCAGGCTCCAACCCCAGCTGAGTTCCTTGTCGGGCAGCCATGGACCGCGTGACAACGCAAGTCCATCCTGGTAATCCCAACATCTCAGCATGGGCATTGAACTCTACCTCCCTCCAGGCAGTATGTTCCAAGTCGTTGCCCAGCAGACAGTCAACTGGCATGGCAGGGCTCACCGCAACCTTCAACAGACCTGATACTCCTCCCCACTCAAAGAGAACTTGGGCCACGGGGTAATGACCCAGGCTATTATCAGCCATAACAACCGGGTGGAATTCCTCAGGAATCACCTGCTCTGGGGACACCAGCTGACGTCTCACCATCGTCATGCTGGCACCTGTGTCCCTCAGAGCCTCCACCTCCTCCCCGTTCACCAGGACCCTCTGCCGATACTTGGCAGTGTTCGCGGGTACCTGAACCCGTGGGATGATCTCTCTATCCCCCAGGGAAACTAAGGTCAAGCCTGTCCACTCACCTCCCCTACCTAGGGACAACTCCTCCCCTAGCGCTACACTGGCCACCCCGGGGCTCTTACCTCCTGTGGGGGCTGGGGTTCTCTTGCGACACTTGGGATCCCCCTTATAATGTCCAACCTCCCCGCACTCGTAGCACCGGACAGTTCTGGGCTGCTGACTCCTGTCAGGATAAGTGGGTTTCTGGAATCCAGATTGGGATGGGGAACCTACCCCTCTCCCAGGCGGTTTACTTTGGGGACCTTTAAAGAACTCCCTCTTTTTATCTCCCCCCTCTTTCTTCTGGGGGAGCCCCTGACCACCTTTCGGGGGGTCCGTCCCAGCTCCCTTGTGGGACACCCGAGTGCTGACCCACGTGTCTGCCTCCTCCGCAAGCTCCCTAGGATTGGTCAGCTTGCGGTCCACCAAGTACTGGCGCAGCTCCGGAAAACATTTCTCTAGGAGGTGCTCTCTCAAGAATAGGTCGTACAGCCCTTTGTAATTGTCAACGTTGCTGCCACGCACCCAACCCTCCAATGCCTTCCGGGCATAGTCAAAAAAATCCACCCAGTTTTGTGTGTGAAGCTTGTGGCTGTTGCGGAACTTTTGGCGGTACTTCTCTGGGGTGAGGCCAAACTTCTTGAGCAGGGCCTCCTTCATGATAGGGTAGTTAGTCTGCTCCCCCTTTTCCAAAGTTAAAAGTGTGTCCCTTACTAGTGGAGGTATGTACCTATAAAGACCTCCCCCCAGTAGCTCTCAGGAACTCTATGGGCCACCAGAGCCACCTCGTAGGCCGCCAACCACTTGTCGATGTCATCACCTACACTAAAACTGGCCATCACCTCTCTGGGTAAATAGAATTTGGGCTCCTGTGGAACCCCAGCAGGTACGCTGCCACCATTCATTTTGCCTTCCATCTCCATCTGCAAGGTCCGGAGCTCTAGCTCCTTCAGGCTAAGCTCATGTACAAGCTTCCTTTCCTCCATGGCTTTTTCCATCCTAGCAAGTTCTAATGTCAATTGCCTCTGCTCCCTTCTGTCTTCCAATTCCTCTTGTGACAAACTTCCCCTGACGCACTACTGCCTGCCCTGGAACGTCTTCCTGGCAACACATTCTCGCTAACATCAATGCTCAGTAGGTCCAGTTCTCCTGGGTTGTCTGTCTCCCCCTGCTCCTCATCCCCTCTTCCCTCCGGGTGGGCCATTACCCATGCCCTCAAAGCTTTCTGAAGCACCTCCTTCCTGGCGCCTCGCTTGACGGCCACCCCCTCTCTAGGCAGAACTCCTTGAGCTGTGTCACCGTATACCTTTCTAGGTTGGCTAACTCAAACTCCATCCTCCTAGGTGGGGTCCCAGACAATTTAAGGAAGGGGTTCTAAACTGTAGGTAACAGGTCTATCACAGGAATGTACACAGTCGGCAATTACCATAGAATTCCTAGCACTCTCATTACAATAGGTGTCTAATTGCGGCGCACACTGAGTCACTGTAGGGTGCTGCACAAGCACCAGTCCTTATCCAACCGCTGAACACCAAATGTTGGAACCGGGGTTACCGAGTCCGACACGGTAGCATGGCGTGGAGCGGGAAAGGCACGCGAAGGCAATGTGTAAGGCAGTTGTGCAGCACACTCTCACTTTGACTCACAAATGCGAACGCAATAACATGACACCACACCAGGCTTTTGTATTTGAAATCAAGATCTTTTATAAATAAATTAAGTTGGCATCAGATAAGGCAGGTTAATTCAGATCTACATTCAAACTCATTAAATTATTCAACTGGTGCACATTTTAAATAAAGCTGCATAGCTCATCAACATTGTAGGCCACTAAGAGGCCGCAGGAATTATCTCCTACACGTAGCACTTAATAATGATCTCAAGGTACATTAATAAAACATAGGCCTAAACATACAGTTCACTTTAGTATATTCAATTATTTAAAAGAAGGCTTTTCACGTTACATTTAAATAGGCCTGCATTAATCTAGGCGCACCCACATTCAGTACAGTGGGCGTCGCAACTCCAGTACACCTGTAACATAAAATACTTCAACTCTTGGCGGTGTACACTTCAGCTCCACTCCATTAAACACTTTCCCCTTGTGGTAAAGACTTAACAGCTAAAACCATGGCCTAGGCAGTAATTATAATAGGCATTGGAATAAATCATTACATACTGTGGGCATCGTCAATACATGAAGGAACTATGTGGGGAATCCCTCAACATGTCCTGTATTCTGGGGCTTCTAGGTTCCTTAGGGGTTAATTCAGGCCAGGCCCACTGCTCTCTGGGGCCTCGCCTCGTAGGACTATAATAGTAAGGGTTAATAGTGGCCCCCGGCCCCCAGTGGCGTCTTATGGGCCCTAGGGGCCTCCAGGGCTCACCTGTGGTGTGGTCGTTGGTCGCGCTTCAGGGCGACTGGCGATCATCCGGGCCGGCCCGTGTTCTGTTGGGCGGGGCCCGGTCGGGGGTGTCTCGGCCTTCTGGCCGGTGTTGCGGGTCGTTGCGGGGGCCGGTATGCCTTACTCCGGCCCCCGGGATCAGGGAATATGCATGCGGATCGTTGCGGGGGCCGGGATCACCCTCCTCCGGCCCCCGTGCTCAGGGTAAATGCAGGTGGGCTCAGGGCTGCTGGGGGAAGGGAGCGGGAGCCGGCAGTCCTCTCCGGCCGGCTCCCCGTCTCCCTCTGCACTGCCGGGGCTCTTCCCGGGCTTCCTTCGGCGCTGGGCGGGACCGGGAGCCGGCGCCCAATCGGTGCGCGGCCTTCCCGGGTCACGCCGAGAGACCCCTGGTTGCTCGGCAACGGCGTCTGCGGGGCCGGGAGGCCTCGCTGCAGATCGCGTTAGCGATTTCTTGGGCCGCTTCGGCGGCGGTGGCAATTTCTTGGGCCGCTTCGGCGGTGGCGACGATTCTTCGGCCGCTTCGGCGGCGGGGGCAATTCTTTGGCCGCGACGGCGGCAGGAACAATTCTTGGGCCGCTACGGCGGCGGGGGCAATTCTTTGGCCGCGACAACGGCAGGCACGACTCCTTGGGCCGCTACGGCGGCGGGGGCAATTCTTTGGCCGCAACGGCGGCAGGCATGACTCCTTGGGCCGCTACGGTGGCGATGAGGGCCCCGGGCCCCTGGAGGCTTCGGTGAGGGCGCGGACGGCGCTCCTCACCTCACACACCTGAGGGGCTTCCTCCACCTCAGCGCTTCCTTTGATGAGGGCGCGACGGCGCACCTCACCACACGGTTTCTCCTCTCAGGCGGCGGCGGCCGCGGCGGTGATCTTCATCATAAGGTCAGTGACCTGAGGGACAACAGCACACATGGTGCACCAGCAGCCTGTGGGCAGGGCTGTCTGGCAAAGTACTTGGGGGCAGCCCAGCAACAGGCAAAGGTGAATAGGGGGTGAAGGTTTAGCGCTTCAGGGTACGGCGCTTTACCTGGTGATCCCCAGTTGGGCAGTTTTAGGCTTTAGGCCTTGCTGGACGGACAGGCCTCCTCAAGTTAAGGGGTCTTGCGACTGCTTCAGCTTGGTTGCTTCTTAGGCGCTTCTAGTTGTAAGTTTCTTGTCAGAAGTTCCTTGTTATAGGTTCCTTGTCAAAGTTTCCTGTCAGAAGTTTCTTCTTATGGGGGGGGGGATGAGTTGGTGGTCTGGGAGTGCTTGATGTTCCTCCCCGCACGCTGAAGGTGGTTCCCTGGGTCCCCTCACACTGAGCAAGGTCAGTGGGTGGTGGGCGTTCCTCAGCTATCTTACTACAGCAGGGCCTCAACCCTGTCAGCAGCAGTAGTGTAGGTCTCCCCCTAGGCCCTAAAGCCTATACTCCGGCGGAGGTTCTCCCAGGTTCAGTGGTGCCTCATCAACTGACTAGAAAGTTTTCCCTCCAAGCCTTTTATACTCCCAGGTCAGGTGACTCTCCCAAAGGCGGCAAAACATAACTCCTCCCACAGCCCGGAAGGTTCTGGAACCTTCTACATGCCTGGCTATGTGGCCCAGAGGCGGGGATGGAATGGATACTGTATCCCTATACCCCAGCCTGACCCTGGCTACTAGTGTGTATGCGTGTCAGGCCCCTCTGCAGTAGCAGGGGCCTGTGGCAGCCATCTTGAGTGAGAGAGAGCACCTGCACCTCAGCACTGGCTAGCAGTGGCAAGGTGCCCAGAGACCTAGGTCCAGTAAAAATATGGTGGCAAAAAGGAGGCGAAAAAGGAAAAAAAAATAGGGAAAGACCACCCTAGGGCTGACAGGTCTAACAAGCACCTTATCTTTATAGGATGAAATCCCTCACCCAACGTTAGGTGGCATCCTTTATCATTGGGTCCCTCCACTCACCACTTACCAAAGGGCAGTGGTGTGGGCTACTACTTACTAAATATTGTAGAAGAGACTTTTGGTTTTGTTTTGTTTTGAGAGGTGAACACCAACATGAGCTATTTGGTGTGGATGAGTATCAGCCGAGTGTCTAATGAGAGAAAGTGAAAAGGCTAAAAATATCACTCAGTGGACTAGATCACAACTTTATTATACATTCCAGAGGGATATAGCAATAAAAAACAGGGCATATAGCTTCAACATGCTAGTGATATTCGGGTAGACATGTTTCTGCCAACTGTTAAACAATACTAAGAGGTGTATGGCATTTGCCAGCACCTAAACTGGAATCCTATCACTCTGCAAGTAAAAGTGTGTTAATTAAGTGAAATTAAGTGGAAAATATATCTATTGTATATAAATGGATTTTAAAATACAACTAGCATCTCACGTTCAATGTGGCTGAGTTCATGTGTTATTTCAAGTCTGCATGCCTGCGCATCTTATATCAAGCAGTGTCAGTGCCAGACGTGCTCATTGTGCCACAGGTATTCCCTTTGTGAGAGTAAATCAATCCTTTGTAGTAATACATTGCTAGTACATTGGTAATAGATATACATATATGTTTACCTATATCGAAAGACCGCAACACACACAAGAACGCCATGACAAAATACCACCAACTCATCAGATCCCCCAAAAGGACCTTCATCCAGAACAAGATCCTCGCCAACTCCAGCAAGTCAAAGGAACTCTTCAGCATCATCCAGGAATTCACCAAAGCCCCCAGCGAAGCCACGGACATCACCCCTCCCAGGACCTCTGCAACAAGCTCGGCTCCTACTTCCACCTGAAAATCAAGGTCCTCTACGACAACTTCAACGAACAGACACCTGACTCTGAAACCACTCCCCCCTCCAGCAACGCCAGCCAGCCCACCATCTCCTCCTGGACCACAGTCAACACCAAAGACACCGAATCAACCATGAAAGGCATCCACTCTGGAGCCCCCACGGACCCCTGCCCTCCGCACATCTTCCACAGAGCCGCCGCCATCGCACTGGAACTGCGACGCATCAACACCACCTTCAAAACCGGCACTATCCCTGACGACTGGAAATGCGCAGAAGTCAAGCCCCTTCTCAAAAATCCCTCGGCAGATCCTACGGACCTCAAAAACTACTGACCCATCTCCCTCCTCCCCTACGCAGCCAAAATCACCAAGAAGACCGTCTCCCACCACACACTCACCGCCAGGCTCCACAATGCTAGCATACGGGAAACCGCCCTCGACTGGCTCCGCTCCTTCCTCACCGACAGAACCCAAAGAATCAGACTCCCGCCCTTCCTCTCCGAACCCACTGAGATCAACTGCGGAGTACCCCAAGGATCATCACTCAGCCCTACGCTCTTGAACATCTACATGGCCCCCCTCACCGCAATCGTCAGACAGCACGGACTCAGTGTAGTATTCTACACCGATGACACCCAGCTCATCCTCTCCCTCACGAAGGACCCTGTCACCACCAGACTCAGCTTCCAGGAAGGAATGAAGGACGTCCCATCATGGATGAGCAGCAGCTGCCTGAATCTCAAGTCGGAGAAGACAGAGGTCTTCATACTCTGACCCTCCCCCTCCGCATGGGACAACATCTAGAGGCCCACCACCCTCTGCAGCCCCCACGGACCATGCCCAGAACCTCAGCATCGTACTCAACTCCTCCCTTTCCATGACCCGACTGATCAACGCCATTGAGTCCACCTATTTCAACACCCTCCGCATCCTCCGGAAGACCTTTAGATGGATCCCCCCCGAATCCAGAAAGACCGTCACCCACGCACTCATAACCAGCAGACTGGACTACGGAAACGCCCTCTACACCGGAATCAACAAGTCTCTGCTCCGCAAAGTCCAGACCATACAGAACACCGCAGCCATTCTCGTCCTTGGCATCCTTCGACACGAACACATCAGCCAACAACCCTCAAGACCTCCACTGGCTCCCCATCGAGAAGAGAGTAACCTTCAAGATATTCACCCACGCCTACAAATGCCTCCACAACACCGGACCCCAGTATCTCAACGATAGAATCTCCTTCCACGTACCCAGAAGAAACCTCCGATCCGCCGACCTCGCCCTCGCCAAAGCTTAGGGCGTTCCCCAGAGCAAGAACATGTGAAAGATCCTTCTCCTACATAACGGCTAAGACCTGGAACGAGCTCCCGATCGACATCAGACGCACCCCCTCTCTGCACATCTTCAGGAAGACCCTCAAGACCCGGCTCTTTAGCTGTCCGGAGCTGCTCCCCCAGCGCCTTGAGACCCTCACGGGTGAGTAGCGCGCTTCAAAATTCCCTGATTGATTGATTTACCTGCAACAGTCAGATGCTATACCTCAACTTGCAAGACCTCATGCAGACCAAAAACAGGACTAAAAGTTAAAGGAAAGGGTTGCGACAAATTAAAGAAAGACATAAACTGTTAGGACCATTCAGATGTTGACTAAACCTCCATGAGTACTGTATGAAGTATGTTCATTGTGAAAAGGGCACAGAAGTATTAAAACATTCGACAAATCAAATATTAGCAGAAATACAGTGAGCGAAGTGTGTAATGTGTTTACTGTAAAAAAATACACAAGGGTGCTAACGTGGAGTTTGTTGTGATAAACAGCTATTAGAAGGCATCTAAAACCTGTCCTTTGATCACATTAAATCCAAAATCACCTATGGAGTCACAAATACTGAAGTGACTAGCAACTATCCGAGTCCTTGCGGGCATATACCAAATGAATAAATGCCCATCCACAAGAGATGATGACAATTCAAGGGCAAGTCCACTGTCATAACCAATCAGCTGCCTGGAGTGAGGGGGAACCCGTGTTTGACACCGACTGGCTCTGATAACGCTGTCTCAGCATGCAGCCATGCCGTGTAAAACTGGTGTCTTTCATTAAAATGGCAAATGTAGATCCAAAAGCGTTGAACTGACCATGCAATGGGATGGGTTGTTTGATGAACTGTCTGACGTAAAAATGCTGCACATTATAGAGGATTCATAGGAAATATAGTCTCCTGTGCACCAAACATAATAAATGTCATCCTGATATCACATGAATTATCCATGGTACAGAATACACATGTGAAAAAGAAACTGTCTTCAACTAAGAGGCCCATTGGGATGAATTTTTCTATATTAAAGGCTATGTGGCTGTTTTCTCAGGTGTAATCACTTGTATGACTTCATTAATACAGCCAAGGAGCATCCAACTAATACTTCATATACTGATGGCAGTGGATTTTCATATATTAAAGGCTAAGGCCCCGATTATGAGTTAGGTGTACTGGTAATTATCGCATGCAGGGGTAAATAGCGCATTACTTTAATGAATCATCCGATCACGAGTTAAAAAACGCAGGTGTTTTTTAGCACATGTGCTAAATACCACATGTGTGTAGTATACGTGCACTATTTAACACGTGTGCTATTTAACACATGCTCTATTTACCACATGTGAAAAATCACACATGTGGTAAATAACACCCAATTACAAGTATGAGAGGTAATTAAACCAGTGGAAAATACAATCTTAAAATACCACCTATCAAAAGCAGGTGGTAAAAGTTCATGAAAGATTAGGGAATAAAAGAAAAGCTGTAAAACAATAGAAAAATTCAAAGACCAACACAATAATGCAAAAAAAAAAAGCCAACAGTACATGCACTGTTTGAGCTGAACAAAATAAAATATCACACACACCGGCACACTGGGGCCAGATTTACATTAACAGCCAGGGGCTGGTAAAGCTCTGAAAGGGAAGCTCTCACAGGTGATTGCAGCAGCTCACACTTCCATTCTACAGTCCACCAAAATGGATGCAGCACTGTTAGGCTACTATATAATGCGTACCAGATCCATGTTCTGCATGAGGATGGAAACCAGGCCACCAGTCAATGACCACAAATGGCGCAGCAACACAGGATAAGAGCCTGGATCAACAGAGTAAGGCTAGAACCCATAAACAAGTCAGCTTGAGATCCAGAGGATATACGTACTCGAAATGGGCACAATCGCTGTCGGGCGGAGAACTCCCCCCAAAAAAATATAGGACAGGCCTATCTTTTTTTAAGTGCAGAGTTCCCAGCACCGACTGCGGTGGTCAGTAGTTGTAAACTTACTATGAACCTATTGTTTGAGAATTCTCAAAAAGAGTGAACTTACACAAAAGTGTAAGTTTACCTTTGTGAATCAGGCCCACACTATTATGTGCAAATGGTGTGTGATATGGATCTATGTATACTGAACTGGTGTGTTAGGTGCACTGTATGGAAGCACAAGGTTACGATGCTGACGAGAAGCAACATCTTGTGGTAACACATCTTCTTTAAGTTACTGAGTAGACAAATCACCCTTCATTATCAAGATGACAGTGCATTATGATTGTTGCAGCCCAATCTCTATAAATTTCAGCAGAACCATTAGACAGTTGTTAGCCCTTATAATGTATACATAAACCAATGTGAATATGTGTAACAAATTACATTGGGCACTCTTCACAATGATAGAGCGTAGCGAAAATTTTGCTCTTTCATTTGTAAGGATGCATTATAATCGTGGTTATTCTGCATCCACATATAATCTTTGTCATTTTAAAAATTAGAGTATTAGAATGTGAATTGTAATAATGTTAATCAGAGTTTTAGGAATGTTCTTCATGTAACCAAAGAACTAACGTAGTAAATGTATGTATTTAGATGAATTATATACGTGTGAGGTGCATTTATGACTAATGAATTTTCCCATATAATGTGTGCATTAATGGTTCATATATTCATGCGTATTAAATGGAGTTTGTACTTATGTTAGCTGAACTTGGTAGGCCCGGTTTCTCACTGTCTGTTCTAAGTGAAACTGCTAATTAGAGTTTATGTGTCCGAGGAAAGGTTTTTCTTTCACATTTCTGTTGCAGGTGTAAGAATTCGTCTTCGTTAGTTAGAATAACGTCTTTGTTTTAGGAGTTAGCCAGACATAGGGAGGAGAGGATGTCTTTGAATAAGCAGAGCTGATAATGTAGGAGGATGTCTTCCATGTCTGGAAAGCCCTGGGAACCAAGGTCATCGTGCAAAAGCCTGGACGTATTATTGTTTCGCGGAAAATTACCTAGAAGAAGGTGTTCAACTGGATGAAATAGTTATGTGACGTATTTGTGGGTGTGATTTTCGACTTTTGTAATGAGGCTAGGGACAGAGCCCAGGGACTTCTGCTTTACCAGGAGAGGGAAGAGCATCTTAGAACAAGCTTTGAAGCTTTATGCTTTATGACCCATTCAACGTGAGTGTGCTTCTTAGGAAGTCTTCACGTGCTGACACATTTCTGGGGGGCTTGCCTGGGAAATGTTTAGTAGGGATGTCATGATAGAGGTAGTGTAGGGACAGATAATACTTTTGTTTATTACCCACTAATGAAGAATAATCTGGATGTTATTTCTATGATTATTTGTTTCTTAATTTTGGAATTGGTTACTCTGTGCATGTTGCACAGACTAAATATTGTCTCCAAGTTTGGCTTTGTATTAGTGCCCTTTTATCTTTACACTCTCGTATTGAGGTGTTTGTATGTCCAACTGTTTCTGGCTTTATAATAAAATAATAATAATTTGGATTAGTTGTCTGTGTTCCTTTGGAGGTCATGGGCAAAGTCAAAGTATAATTGGCTAATGTTTATTTCTCCCCTCCACACTTGTACAGCAGGCAAAAAGAGACCATCAGCCAGAGGAGGTTCCCGAGTAAATCTAGAAAAGTGGAACCCTGCGTCCTCCACAACGATAATGATTCTCAGCCAAGTCAACTTTTAACAACAACATGTACTTCCATTACAACTCTCATGACTGTTAACTTGGATTTTTCCGACCTCGATACCGTCTTTCATGTCTTCCAATCAAGACAAGTTTGGTAAGGTCATAATTGGTTCTTCAAACAGCTTGAAGTAGAGCTGAGGTGAAGAACTACCACCAGTTGCCATGCTTTAGTGCTTAAGCTTGGCAACTCGCTTAAGTACCTAGAATTTCAAGGTTTAAAGACTGTTTATAGTGTTCTCAACATTATGAGGATATGTTGATTCAATATTAATTTTGGCCATTACCTTCTTCAGCATGCATGTTTTTCTTTGTTTTTAGTTGCATCTTCAGCAAGAGATGGAACATTAGATGGCCATGGTGTCCTACCACTTCTTTGGCCCTCACATATCGCTCAGCATCTGTAAACTTGTACTCTTTTCCCTGCCTGGGTCCATGATGGAAACGTTTGCCAGGTTTCTACTTGTGATGACTGAGTGATATCAGAGGATGGTCATGGATTTGGTTTGTCTTGTTTCAAGGTGCTTTGTATACACAAAATAAATGTATGCACACTCCCACAGAGTAAGGAGTTGTTGGTGTACTTTCAGGGTGTCCTAAGGTTCTTTTGAGTGTCGCTCTGGCTGTTTCTGTTCCGTGGGGATATATTTCCACACTGCAGGACCTTCTAATGGCTGAAAATAGCAACTTCCTGATGTTTTGTGGCTGTGCTGTTTATTGGGTGAGGTATTCGCACATGTGCCAAATAACACATTTGGTATATATCACTTGCGCTAAATAGCACACTTTATTATTCATCATGTGCGATAAATAACACCTAAACTCGTAATGAGGCCTTTTCAATATTTATCACATGCGCTGAATAACGATTCTGCGGTGCACAGTAAAAAGTCATAATCAATGTTATTTAACATGTGTTATTTACCGAACCCTGTGGTATTGGTATTTACCGTTTATACAAGTTTGGTGGTATTTACCACCAAACCCAAAATCAAGGCCTAAGTAGCCATCCTATCAGGTGAAATCACTTATATTGTGAATTAAAACAGGTAACAAGTGCTACAAATAGTCATATATAGTGGGCACTGCTGACTGTCTTTACACAGCTTCTGGGCATGTGTCAAAATTTCAGATGAGGACTGTGCACAACAAAGATCTTGTTGGCACAGCATCATGGCATGTATCAGAGCTCAAAAAAGGGGCTGTTTCTCAGTTCAGGTTGTTCCACGAAATGTTGTTGCTTAGGCCCCTTATATGGGGTTTCAACCAAAATACCCATGCTGCTCTCTTTGATGAAGAAAGTTATGCCCATCGGACACATTAGGTTAATATCCAGGTTTATGAATGACAGTACAGAAAAATCATTGTTACTGTGATTGTGCTCAACAAAATTTTGGGTCATCTTGGTGTTGTTGTATTTGCACCTGACTGAACTGCTATGTTCTGAGATCCTGATCTTGAATTGAAATTGTGCAAAATCATGCCTATGTAATGCAGGCCACAAGGGCATGTGATGAGATACAGCAAGCCACTACTATTACAATTGCTATGGTACCTGAGTTCCCACGGATTCATCAGACCTAAAACAAACTTTTGTATCATGTCTCGTAAGTGGACAAATGGTAGGCAAACCACATGGTAAATGTCCTTTCATATTCGGGAGGGACCATGATGTGTCTTGGATGTTTCCTTTCTTGGTTCTTGGTCTTGTGTGTACCAAGAAATCCTTAAGGTTAGGGCCACATTGGAATGCAAACATCGACTGGGTAAGATTCATGGAGCCCTGTATTCAAGATGCTCCAGTTCCTACATATGGACTTCTTAATGGAAGATGAGAGGCACATATCAGACTCTATCACCTCTCATGAGGCTATAATAGTCTATTGACCATACTGATCTAACTTCCCAAAAATAATTGTTACTATCCTTTATAAACTCTCTACGAGGCCAAACCCTTTCCAATAAATACCCTAATCTTTTCCAACATTTTATCAATCCATAGACTATTGTCCTTACAAAGAGCCGGTAAACCAGCATCATGAACAAGGGCAATTGGATATTCTTGTTGTCTTCACATTCCTTAAACTGTAAAGTCAAATGAGAAAAAGAATCTACAATGATGTTCACCTTGCAAGTTACATATACCAATTTATAACTAAAATCTTGCATTCATAATAAAAATCTTGCGGATTTATTTACGCTATTGTATAGTAATTTGCATAGGGGCACATGCATCAAACTTCATTTTTGCGATTACCAAATAGCGATTTTCAAGAAATCGCTATTTGGTAATCGCAAAATGCAGTGCATCAAAAGAGGGTGCAAATAGCGATTCTCTAATTGCGATTTCTTAAGAATCGCAATTAGGGAATCGCTATTTGCTATTGCGACTCCATTCTTTCCTATGGGCCTCAAGGGCCATAGGTGGGAATGGTCATGCATTGCCTAAATTGCGACTACCTAATTGGTAATCGCAAATTAGGTAATGCAGAGGCAAGGGTGCCCGGGGACGTAAGGCCCCCCTGAGGTGCTTCTAACAAACAAATGTGCACATGTAAGGCAAGTGCGCCACATGGCACTTTGATAAATGCAGTTTTGTGCATATTTAAAAGTATGCACCTGGTTAACATCAACTTCAAATTGATGTTAATTAGCGTTTCCTAAATGCACAGTTCGCATTTAGGAAAGGCTTCTTGCATGTGCATTAGGGAAACACAAATTGCGATTCCCTATTTGCATTTGCAATTTAGGTAATCGGAAGATATTGCGATTACCTAAATTGCGAAACCAAAAACTTTCATGCATAGCAAAAGGTCATTTTGCTATTGCAAACAGCCGATTTTTGCAAATAACACTGTTTGCGATCACAAAATTGCTTGATGAAAGTGCCTCATAGTGCGCTAATCACCGGTAAGGGTATCCAGGCGCTTTAGCAGGAGGGCAGACAGCTGATGCCTGGAGAGGTTAGACGAAGAGCCAGATTGTCAGCTTCTTGCAGAACTCGAGAAGTGAAGAGGAGGCTCTGATAAGGTGAGGGAGGTGGTTCTATGCTTTGGAGGAGAGATAAGAGAAGGCACGTCCACCAGCTGAGACTTTGAGAACATGGGGTATGCTTGCTAGCAAGAGACCTGCTGGAAGGTGTGTAGAATGTATGCCGCTGTTCAGGTATGTGGGCTAGTTCTGTGTAGTGCTTTGTGTATGAGCAGTTTGAATTGGGTGTGTTTGTGGATTGGAAGCCAGTTCCATGAGCTGTGGGGTGATGTGGATGTGGCAAGGGAGGTTGAGTATGAGTCTTGCTGCAGTCTTTTGAATGGTCTGGTGCTGGTTCAGTAGCTTCTTAGTGATTCATGCATAGAGTGTGTTGCTGTGCTCAGTTCTGCTGGTGATCAAGGCTTGAATGTCTATTTTCCCAGATTGCTTGCTTTGGTGGTGGGGGTGGATGTCTTAGGTTAGTAGGTCACCAGGTGGAGTCCCAGGGGGGTGGTTTCTTTCTGAAGATCACTACTTCAGTTTTGTCCGTGTTGAGTTTGAGGCAGTTTGTTTTCATCCATAAAGTCACAGCAGTCATGCATGTGGCAAAGTTGATTTTCATGGTGGGGGTCTTGTCCAACAGGAAGATTATCAGCTGGGCGGCGTCTGCATGAGAGAGTATGTTGATGTTGTAAGACTTGATGATGTCCACCAGTGGGGTCATGTAGATGTTGAATAGCGTTGGGCTGAGGGAAGAACTCTGGGGTACTCCACAGATGAGTTTCTTGGCATTTAATGTGTAAGATGACAGGATGATTCGTTGTGTTCTTTCCATGAGTAATCAACAGATACTGTTACGGGCATGTCATTCTATGCATGTCTTGTGAAGCCTTCTGATTAGGGTTGAATGGGAGACTGTGTCTAAAGCGGTCAAGTCAAGCGTGTCTCCATGGTCTAGGATCATCGTGATGTCATCTGATTCCGACTTGTCAAGCAGCTGGTGTGCTGGTAGAAATACGCATGGAAGGGTGACTCACACGTTATCGCATGCTTTGCTGTACATAGATGGGATATTGTGCCAAAGTTATGCACATTCAATGTGCAATGTCTTATAAATCTATGACTGTGACATTTATTCTCTCTTTTCAGTCAAGACCTAATCAAGGAAAGAATCCTAATTATGGTCTGTATAGTTGCATGCATGCTTTACTGAATTTGTATGTATGCATTTGGATAGGTTGTAAAGAACAACCACACCACGTAGGGATTCAACATAGTATAATTGGTCCTGAAGAAAGCCGATCGTCCCTCTGGGCAGTTACATGGCTGAAACATGTCGACCTTTTGATGTCAAGGACCATCATATCCTTGTGATATCCCACTGTTTTTAGACTTTGCCCAAAGACCTTGTTCATTAAATTGGAATTTTAGGATCCTTGAGACAATTTTAACTCACTTATACCCCTTGTTTTGCACCTTTAAGTGCTCCGCTTACAAACGTGTAGAGCCCACCCACTCACACTAAGTGATGTGGGTGTGTGTCCGGTGATAAAGCAGGCCACAGGTGGGACCTGTAAGTGAAGACCCAACAAATATATCCAAGAAATGTGGCATCGCACTAATTTACCTGGGTGTAAATCGCACACTCACTTGAGATATAAAAAAAAAGAGCCACACATCTAGCCTTGTGAAAAGACGGAATTCAAGAGAGATGGGTCAACCCCCTATTATGTCATTTTTTTTAAGTTGAATACCAACAAAACTGGGATCCTCCTTCTGGGTAAGCATACCCATACTTGAAGAGATCAGTGGTGACCAAAGGTGTTAGGGCCCCTCCAAAACCTAAGTCTTCTGTAAAAAAAAACCTTGGGGTGGGGTTTGATGACTCGTTCTCTTTCGAAACTCAGGACAATAGCTGTCTCATGCTTTGGCACCCTGAGAAGCCTCAAATCCATTATTGAATTCTTCTATTGACAAGTACACCAAATGATTATTCAATCATTTATCATTTTGCACCTGGACTACTGTAACATTCTTTATTTGGGTGCCAAAAGACCAGTTATATATTGGTTACAGATTGTCCAGAATACAACTGCCAGATTACTTTTTCCCTCCCCAAATTTTGCTCTGTCTCTCAACTCCTCTGTAAATTTCATTGGCTGCCTATTGGGAAGCGAACGCAATTCAAAGCCCTATTCTTTTCCCATAAGATCATGAACAAGCAAGGGGCTCCTAGTTTGGTTGCTTTGATACAACCATACCTGCCTACCAGAGCTCTGAGCTCAGCACATTCAAACTGGGCCTGTATACCTCGCATTAAAAGAGCCAGAATGGAAGGACGCTCTCTTTGAGCACTGGCTCCGGCCTTGTGGAATACTCTGCCTCCACAGTTAAGAAAGATTCAAAATCATTTGAGCTTTCAAAAGCAGCCAAAGACTTGGCTGTTCTCAGCCTAGGCCTCTGCCTGCTTTCCTCAATGGTGGTCTGGCACGACTCTTGGCATATTTTCATATCAGTGACCAGCGCTGGGACGCCCCACTTCGGGCAGCTATGCGCTTCAGAAATCCCTTTAACTTAACATGAACACAATATGGTACCTGCTGTACCTTGTTGTGCCTTCCTGTAACTTGTTTCACCTTGTGTCTTCAGTTTTTTTCTAATTTTGACTCTTATTCTCTTTCAAACTCCAGCCCTAATTACTGGAAGCCCGGAGCATCCCATAATGTGCGGTAACAGTATTAGATAAAACTACACTGCTGCCGTTTTAAACAAATACATTACGGCAGTTCAGTAAGCACCAACATCTACATGGTATTCGTCATGAAGCAGTGTGAAACCTAATTCGGTGTAATGAATATTAGCCCATGCACCAGGCCACTTATTAAGAGGGCTCTATTATGCCACTAAGCCATTAACTGTAGTCTACAGGAATTTTTTCAGTGCCTTTTACATGGACCGTGTACTTTTCTGCACATTTCTGTAGTTTAAGTTAAGTGCTTAGTGATTACCCAGTATTTATTAGTGAGTACACATTGCCTAGAGTTCATTTTATGTAGTCTCTGTATTATTCAGCAGCCCCTAGAGCAGCCTTGTTTTAATCTTTAATTTTAGCGTTGCACTCGTGTGACTTTAAGCCTGACCCTGAAGTCACATTTGAGGTGGATTCAACATCAGTGCCAGCCACTATCATCTGATTTTGCTGCCAGTCATTCTGAGATTTTATTCCAATGCTTCTGGTGTTCAGTAAGGAAGCTGTATTATGCCATGAATTGGGATTGCTTGATCTACGATCTATGATTGAAGACTTAGGGCCTCATTACAATGAGACCCAGAAAGCCTCCGACCGCAGGTCAAAGGCTTTCCGGGTCCCATCGCGGTTTCAGTTTCGATCGCTGCATTATGATGCAGGCGGTCTAATGTGAAACCGAATGGTCATTATGGCTGGATTCCGACGGGCTCAAGGAGCCCGTCGGCCAGTCGGAGACTGGCATGTAATCCCTATGGACGGTGTTTCCGCCATCGGGATTACGATGTCGTTTTCCGACAGGATTTCCATGTCGGGTTTCTGACATGAAAAGCCTGTCAGAAAGCAACATTGGGGGCCCCTAGCAGGGCTCCCTTCACCCTGTGTCCTCCGGTTGGGGGCCAAGGGGGCCCCCCCTGGTGATCCCTGCACCGTGTGGCAGGCACCCTGAGGTGCCTGCAACGCGGTGCAGGGATCAACAGATTCTCTCAATTGTCTACGGGAGCTTGTGCTACGGCCAGTTTACGGCTGCAGCACAATCTCCCATAGAGAAATGGGAGTATGCAACTGCACCATGTGCTGTCGCATTGTAATCGCTGTGTCGGGACCGCCAACCGGAGGTCAATCGGTCCCGAGACCGCAACGGTTTTGGGCGGACTTCATAATAAGGGCTTTAGTGGTATTTTGAATTTGCATCCTGATCTGCTCTGAGACCAGATAGCACAAAATTCTAATTTTGCCTTATTTAGCCTTTGTTTCAGTTGTGATCAGAAGATCTTGCAGCTCTGTGATTTGTCATCTGACAGTCCTGTCCTGGAGGTCATCCAAGAGCCGCAAGTTCTGGCTTCCAATGCCTTGAAGTGCTTCTGTTTTGATTGAGAAATTGAAGTGGGAAGGCCTCCAGCATGTTTTATCAGGTTAAATAGTTTGAAAATGTCTCCCGTATTGTGAATTTGGCCTTCATTTCAGTTGTAATAAGATGCCCTTAAACTGTACTGGAACTCTGAAAGGAAGTGACACTGAGGTCTAAGATGGGGTGCCTGATAGTCCTTCTGAACTGCTGGAAAGGCCCAGTGATGCTGTTGGGGGGTGCACTCACTTCAGAAATTGTTTTAATCGAGGGGGGGCGAAAGATAGTCAGCAGCCAAGATGGCCACTTAGTGAAGCAGCTTCGCCAGTCCATTACACAATTCAACAAGATCGTCTGTCCCCACACCTCCCTATTTATAGATTATTCATCAAGTGTTGCAGACAGCGAGGATTTAAAAGACAGCCTTTACTTGTGGCAAATCTGGGGCTGAGTTATTGGTTGTTAGCAGCCGAAGTGGTACCCCGTCACCTGGCTCCATTAGAAAGCCTGCTCTGTGGGACCTGGGTGGAGAAGCATCTTGGGAAGTGCTGATACTCTGAAGGGGCTGTCCCTGTATTGGCAAGCGAGGAGCTACAGTAAGGTACCAAAAGTGAGGCTGAGGATCTTTTTTAGTAGTGGCTTGCGTGAATCTAGGGCTCGTCTGGCAGAGGAGTCAAGGCCTCTGGAAGATGAAGGAGTGAGGGGCTTATGATGACACCCTGCTGTGGAGAAGGCCGGATGGCAGAGGAACTACTTGGAGCCTGCCAAACAGACTGGAAGGAGATGCTGCTTGAGAATGGCCAGTGAGGAGTCTGAAGCCGGACTGAAGGACAGAGCGGACTAAAGAATGGGGGCAGCGGCCTGCGAAGCATGCAGAAAATAGTGGGCATAGATAAGATTGGGTTGTTAGATCCTGTCAGCTGCTGTTTTCATTTTGGGTGGTGTACTAGTGAATATAAGGCTTAAGAGATATCTCCCTGCACTCCCTTTATGCTGTGGAAGTTTGGCTTTGCTGCCTCTGATCATCCTGGGGGACCTACCTGCTCAGTCCTGGCCCAACTCAAAAGTTCGAGAACTTCTTCTGTGGTGGAGTTCTGTCTTTCATTGATGGGCCAAGGCACTCTTATGTAATGGGACTATCAGAATGCCCTGTGGGTGGTGGACTGCTGTGAGACATTCTGGCTGCAGGGTTGCTGCCATTAGCCTGTCACTCAGTTGCATAGGTGCCTTGTCCAGACTATGGCACTTAACAAGCTACATTTTTACCTGGGCAGTGCTGCTGATCGTGGACCTTTTGGATTAAGGCATTACCATGAAAAAAGGTGACACAAAACAATCAAAGATCTCTTTCAAAGTTAGGAAATCGACTTGGGCAATGGACAGAGAAGCTGACCATCCTGACACTCAGCCACAAGAGCCACTACAGATGTGGGGGACATTGACGTTAAGAAATTGCTTGTGCATATGAAGACAGGTCCGCACAATAAATAATGAGACTGACACCATGGCTATTCTGATCAACCACACGAAGGAAAGTTGGACAAGCAAGTGACCCACACTGACATGGTAGAGGGCAGAAATTCAGATATTAAAGATAATGTCAATGCATGCAGTGAGAAACTGAACATGGAAATGGTCCTTGGATGGTCAGGACCAAAAAGGACAATTTGAAGGCTGCATCCAAATAGAACGTAAGTATTCTTGGAGTCCCAGAATTTCAGACACTGACAAAATGGTGACATTTGTCGACATTTGTCTACACATAATAGGTGGAAACACTAACCCTCTGTCTGACCGGCTCAAACACATGAAGAAAAAGTTGAACAAGCAAGTGGCCTAAATTTTACATGGTGGAGGGATGCATTTCAGATGTCAAAGATGATATCAAAGATCGCAGTGATAAACTCAAAATGGAAATGGTCCTTTAAATGATGGTCCCTCAAATGATCATGGCCAAAAATGAGGATTTAAAGGCCAGATCCAAATGAAACAAAATGCGTATTCTTGGAATCCCAGCATTTCAACACTGGCAAAATGGGGACTTTGTTGACATTTGTCAAGAAACTGCTGGTGGAGGATGTGTGGCTGGCATCACACCCTGAACCCAGATGTCCCAGAGACCCATTTTGACAAGCCTGTTCACCTATCAAGATCATGACGTGGTGCTATGCCTGGCGACAGAGAGGAAAGACCTGAACTACAAAAGTATGACTTTGTCTTTTTTCTTGGATGTTGGAAAGCAAATGTTCACATTCCAGGTTTCTCCATTGGTGGATTATTATTGACTAGCTATGATGCTAACTGTGATTGTTGGCATTGTTCACGTCTGAATTTTGTGCCCCTGCAGGTGAGATCTGAATTCAGTAGGCTGTCATTCCTCACCTAGAGTGGCCCCTTGTTTAGAGTTTGCTGTGAGATCAGACCATTGTGCAATCAAGCCCTTTAATTGTTGAGGGGCGAGGGTATACCTTTCTTGGGTCCATAAGGAATGATGTTTTGTGTTGCTCCATTTAGATCTTGTAATGTTTATCGATTGAGGAGGGGCAAGATTGCTGCTATCCAAGCGCTTTTGTGTGGTGGTGCTGAAGCTGACTACTGATTCTGGTCAGTTAAACACTTCAAGGATTTGCTAAGTTTTACATGAGGGTATACAATATACTTCTGTCCCATGGGAAACTGGTGTACACAGGTCCTTTAGGGATCTTACCCATGAGCCACCTATCCTTAGTGAGCCGGTCGTGGGGTGTAAGATAGTCAGCAGGGGCGAGGAGGGTTTGTTCTCTTGGCACCGCCTTAAACATGCACAGGGGTGTTGTCATGACCTAAGCATAGACAATGCTGAGGATCTCAAGGACAATCCCTTCTCCTTCCCAAGTGTGGGTAGACGGTTGGTGCAGGCATGAGAATGTGATTATAGATGATGGGCTGCGGTGTCAGGAAGACAGACAGTATAGGTGGCTGGTATTGACCTCCCTTATTTTGTATCACACTCTGTTCCGTTGTAAGTTGCTAACACTTAAATGCATTGTCATGAAGCTCATGACTTTGTTATGGTTGTTGAGGTGGGAAAGTCACTGAAGATTGGGGTTTTCAGTATAGGTGAGGGGAAAGATTGGAGTTAGGAATTTACAGCATGGCAATAGTAATTGAGGTTGTCGAATCATTTGATCATACACAGAACATTATTGTTTTTTTCTACATTATTTGAATGGGAGATAGACAATACATCTGGAATTATACAACAATGGCCATGATTGTAGATGATGAGAAACAGATGATTCATCTTATGTCCTGGAATGTCGGAGGTCTAAACAATACAATGAAGACCAAATGTGTCATGCATAATTGAGCAGGCTTGCAAATAGCATGGTAGTCTTGCAGCAAAAACATTGATCCTCTGGCACTGTTATGATTTTTGGTAGGAGCAAGGGCCAACAGCACTACTTCTCCTCAAGTAACTCATGCTTTCAAGGGGTAGCAGTATTGATACCTAAGGCTTTATCCTTCAGACATACCGAGATGATAACCAGTGCAAAAGGATGGCTTAATTCTTTAGGGATTATTTTGTGACATACATGTCACATTCCTCAATGCATATGGATCTATGACTAACACACAGCTTTGTGTATTGACTAGTAGTTGCTCACGTAGCATGCATGCACTTGGACAATGAGTGCAACAACTCCCACATACATTGTCTGATCATTCTACAGTGACATTGATGGTGACGCTGCTTACAGATGGGGAATAAAGGGCTGAATGGCACTTTCAATCTGCGGCTCCTATAGATAAGGTATTTTAACTGAACTCAGACAGGCCATTGTAGAGTATTTCCAGTTCAGTGCTGGGTTGGCACCTAGTCATAGCATGATCTGGAAGGGCTATAAGACCTATATCAGAGAGATGTGTATCTCTAAAACTGGCATCCATAGAGCATTATGTGACAGACTTCACAAACAAAATGAGAGATCTGGGAATCAGGAAAGGAACATGCAAGATCTCAGGTACAGTAGATGTTGGGGAGGATACACTCCAAGTAGCTCATGTATTGAGACACAACAGACCACAGAATTAAATATATGAGCAAATAGACACTGTTAAGTGCTATGGTGATGCATTCGACCCAGCTTGATGCTTGCTCATTTGATTTGACTGAATTGATTTGATTTGAAGGTATATTGGGTATTCAGAGTATCTGAAATAAACCGGAGATGCTTCCTTTAAAAGCTATTGACAAACCACAAAGGGGTCGATTCCGATTCGGGCCGGAAAAAGCACCGACCGACTCGGAGCCGGAAATTATACCGACCGACACGTACCTGTGGCGCCCGACACGCCAAGTACGATGCAAGGCGTGCAAAATCCGACCGACACGTACCGAACCCAAGCCGAACGACCGAGCCGCACGGAAAACAGCAATCCGGCCGGAAAAACACGCGAATCGAACCGACCGACACGCACCCGGAACAAATCCGACCGAAACGTACACGCGAACTCCAAACCGCAAAGTACGATGCAAGGCGCGAAAACCACGACCGAGTCGGACGGAGGACAAGCCGTACGACCGACACGCATACAAAACCGAGCCGAAGCAACACAAAACACCGCGACCGACGCGTACGCAGCCTCGAAAACTGCACAAACACAGCGTGAACGAAACGGAGAACACCGTACGAGATAAATGCAGGGTCCGACTCGGTCACAAGAACGTTTCCAACATGCACAGACAGTACAAAGGAAAAATCACACAAAAAAAGGCCAAACAAGCAATTACAAAGCCAATAAATACTGGGGGGGTGGGGACAGAGAACAAAGACACACCCACAACTCCACCCATATAAAGGACACAAATCACAACCATGATCCTTTGCAAATGCCATTCCACTGCCAGCACCCAAGAGACAGCAACCACACACCCACAGCTCATCCCTCACACAAGCCACACACCATCAGCACACCAACAAATACCTACCTCACATACACCCAGCAAAACACACACTCACACACCCTCACCTGCACACCAACACACACATCACTCACCATCACCACCCATCACCATGCCCCCCAAGAAGAATCACAAGTTCCTAGATTGTGAATTGGAAGTCCTGGTAGACGAGATCCTCAGGGTAGAGCCACAGCTGTTTGGCGCACTGGTCCAACAGACCCCCATCTCCCAGAAAACCAAGATGTGGGAGAGGATCATCAACAGGGTGAACGCACAATCACCATGTCTGCGCACAAAGACCGACATCCAGAACAGGTGGTATGACGTGCGCAGGAGGGTCCGGGAGCTGCTCAAGAAAGACTACCTCATCAGCCAATACACCGGCAGTGGCCCACCTGCCAAGCCAGTATACCTCAGGCCCTGGGAGGAGAAGGTGCGGGCCATCCTTCCGCCAGTGAGCGTATATGGACTAGAGAACATCCCAGAGCCTGGTGAGTACACAACAAATGTACACAATATTCTGCCACAAAACACACACATCACTGTCAAGGGGAGAGTCAAACCATGCACTCATAGCAGTTACACAGCAACCAGAACAGAATCATCCCAAAATGTGTATGTCAGTCAGATAAACACAACACATGCCATCAAAAAAGTTACATCCAACCGTGCCATCACATGTACAAACACAACTACAACTACAGCTAGGCAGTGGCACAAATAGAACTAACAAACACATCCAGACATGTAGCCACCACAACAACACCAACACACAGTGAAGACCACTCAAAGGAAGGAATTCTGTGTATGCTGGCCAAGTCAGTGTAGCCAATAGCATCATGGGAGTCGCAGTCACACATATTGCCCCCCCACAACTGTCCCATCAACACCACCATGAACCATGCGCACATCACAGGGAGTGGAGAAGGACTCACAAGATGGCTGACACTGGCAACTGCTGTGGGGAGCACAAGGCCCTGCTGGGAACTGTGCACCAACAAACAGCAGGACACCACTGACTGACATCCTGAGAGACAACTTCCACTCCCTGCAATGCAAGCACGTTCCATGGTGGGATATCTGGCTGGCTGGGTGGGAAAGAGGACTTGCAGCACTGACCATAGTCACAAGCACCTCCCCTCACACCCCCTCAACACAAACTCCACAGAACCCACCTGGTAGAATGCAATGCCTCCCATCCTAACTCAAGATCCCACAAAGAACCACCACCCTGGGTTATGTTGTGTGAAGCACAGGGACACTCTTGGGACTTTTAGCCAAACAACTGCCAGGACAACACTCCCAGCCATCCTGTCAGCACAGCCAGCCCACCCCACAGGGAAGCAGAGTCAAAAGGAAGGAAGCATGGGCATGCTGGGAAGGGGGTGGAGGCAATAGCATGATGGGAGTCGTAGTCACAGCTCTACATCCCCCACCACATGGCCCAGCAAGCTCACACTCACGCATGCACATCCCACAGAGAGTGGAAAGGCCCATCAAAGATGTCTGACACTGTTGCTGTGTCGTGGGGAGCACAAGGGCATGCTGGGAACTGCACACCAACCAACAGCAGGACACCACTGTCAGCCATCTTGCCATTGCTCACACACCCACACATACTGAACTCCCCACAAAAGCAAGTAAGTATGGGAATGCTGGGAAGTGGGGTGGAGGCAATAGCATGATGGTAGTGGCAGTCACAGATATTGGTCACCCCCACAACTGGCCCATCAACACCACCCTGAACCATGCTCACATCACAGGGAGTGGAGAAGGACTCACAAGATGGCTGACACTGGCTACTGCTGTGGGGAGCACAAGGCCCTGCTGGCAACTGTGCACCAACAAACAGCAGGTAAGCACTGACTGACATCCTGAGAGACAACTTCCACTCCCTGCAATGCAAGCACGTTCCATGGTGGGATATCTGGCTGGCTGGGTGGGAAGGAGGACTTGCAGCACTGACCATAGTCACAAGCACCTCCCCTCACACCCCCCCTCAACACAAACTCCACAGAACCCACCTGGTAGAATACAATGCCTCCCATCCTAACTCAAGATCCCACAAAGAACCACCACCCTGGGTTATGTAGTGTGAAGCACAGGGACACTCTTGGGACTTTTAGCCAAACAACTGCCAGGACAACACTCCCAGCCATCCTGTCAGCACAGCCAGCCCACCCCACAGGGAAGCAGAGTCAAAAGGAAGGAAGCATGGGCATGCTGGGAAGGGGGTGGAGGCAATAGCATGATGGGAGTAGTAGGCACAGATATTGCTCAGCCTCACAACTGGCCCATCAACACCACCCTGAACCATGCTCACATCACAGGGAGTGGAGAAGGACTCACAAGATGGCTGACACTGGCTACTGCTGTGGGGAGCACAAGGCCCTGCTGGGAACTGCACACCAACCAACAGCAGGACACCACTGTCAGCCATCTTGCCATTGCCCTCACACCCACACACACTGAACTCCCCACAAAAGCAAGTAAGTATGGGAATGCTGGCAAGTGGGGTGGAGGCAATAGCATGATGGGAGTGGCAGTCACAGATATTGGTCACCCCCACAACTGTCCCATCAACACCACCCTGAACCATGCTCACATGACAGGGAGTGGAGAAGGACTCACAAGATGGCTGACACTGGCTACTGCTGTGGGGAGCACAAGGCCCTGCTGGGAACTGTGCACCAACAAACAGCAGGACACCACTGACTGACATCCTGAGAGACAACTTCCACTCCCTGCAATGCAAGCACAGTCCATGGTGGGATAACTGACTGGCTGGGTGGGTGGGAAGGAGGGCCGGCTGTCAACCAAACACAACCAATGCAGACCATGTTCACACCCCAACAAATACATAGAAATGCCCAAATAATGCAGGACAATGTGCCACACCAATATCAACCCCTGACTGTGACGACTTAGGAAAATGCAATGTACAGGCCCGCACCCAGAGGCACAGTCACAACTGTCAGGTGTGTCAACCACTGATGCCTGCAGAAACATAACATACATTGTGTGTGTCTCCCAAAAACAGGTGATGATGGGGACACAGCAGCAGACGCTGAGGAGTCCCAGTCCCAGGCTCAAGAGGATGCGGAGCTCACTGGTGTCGTACAGCCTCTGCCCTCCTCGGACGAAGAAGACCAACCTGGCACATCCGGTGCAAGCCTACATGCAGCACCAGCAGGACCACCAGCTGCAGCACCAGCAGGACCACCAGCTGCACCCCCTGCACCCACCCCTCCAACGACTGTCAACACAAATACCATCCCTGCCGACATGGACAGAACAAGGAGCAACACCAGCACAGGGACCCTGGACCAACCTGGGGCCATGGACACCACCACCACCACCAACCTCCAAGGTGGACCAGGGTCATCTGTGCGTGCCACTGCATGCACTGCACATGTCAGCAGGGGTGGTGGGAGGGGTGGGAGACAGAGGTCGCTGCTTGCAGAGGTTGCTGGTGTGCATGATGACCCACAACTGGTACGCATAGCTGATGCGTACCAGTCCAGCACCGGAGACCTCAGCCAGGTAGTGGGGCTCCTCAGAGACATGAAACAGCAGCAGGCTGCCCATCATGGCCGCTTGGACTCTCACATGTCCCACGTGGAGTCACACATGTCCCGCGTGGACTCACACATGTCCCGTGTGGAGTCCAAGTGGGATGCACTGCATGACATGACGGCGGTGCACAGGGACATTTTACAATGCCTCCGCCAGATGAACAGCAACGAGTCCACACCTCCCTGTGTGCCAACAACATCTGGTGCTGCCCAAACTGCAACTGCCACAGGGAGGGAGGATGACTCTGGCGGAGAGTCCCCTGCACCGCAGCAGCCTGTCCTTGAGGGGCCCCCCCCAAGAAGAGGGGTCGTCCGAAGAGGGGCAAGTGAGAGGCCGATGGCCAAGCGCAACTCCCAGGAAGCCTGAACCTGTTCTGGATGTTCACCTTTGTGCACAGACTGTTCACCCTGTTGACGGCAACACTACTCCCACACATTGCATGGGGAGTACAAGTTGGACCAATGTCTCAGACAACTGTGGCCCCGATACTGGGGATTCTGTCTACCAGGACTTTCAATTCACCTAGGAACTTCTGATTGCAAGATTTATGTACAGCACTACCCATCCTATGCACTATTCACACAAATGTATCACAATAAACACACTAATACACCATACTTGCCTCTGTTGTGATTCCAACGTGGGTGCTGTTATGGGGATGATGAACTGCAAAATTACACTGTGTATGCGAACTGCAACAGCAAGTACAACACAGGCATGTGAGTAAAGGCAACGTGACACATATGAGGGAGACACACCACCAGGGCTACACAACACATACACACCTAGGCCATCTGACTCATTGCATACACTGATGTTGCCAGGGAAGACGGTGCAATGCACAGACACCACACCCATTCCCAGTTGTAGTCAAGTAGCCCACAGGTGCAGTAAGCAAATGGCAGTCAAATGTGTGACCACAGACAACGCACATCACAAAGTGAAGTACAGGTTTATTACACAGTTGCAACATGTCGTAACCACTACAGATGCAAGGTAATCCCACCTGGCAGCGGGCACACAGTCAACAACTGTAGACGGAAGGAAGTCCATGGGTGTGGCGCACATCACCTGTAGGGACACAACACCTACCACCCTGGAAGTGCAATCACGTCGTCGGTGGACACAGTTGACCAAACGAATCTGAAAGTACCCTGTGAAGGACAGAAATGACACACAGTCAAAAGCAATGGAGTACAGGACAGAACAGCAAAACTCATGCACAATACATGTTACAAGATACCCACCCAGAACCAAGTTAGCATGTCAACACTGTTGGGGAGTACAGACCACCTGTAAGCACACATCGCAACACACATCCAGTCAAGTAGCCCATGGACACACTCCAACAGCACCAGAGCACCACCTACACATATCATGCCAACTCACATCATTGACATGACACCTCAGGATACTCACATTCAGCTAAAGAAGTTGGTGATGAGCTGTGTGCGGACATCACCCTCATCATCATCATCATCATCGTCACTGGCATCGTGGTCCAGGCCAGGATCCTCCACAGGTGGCGGATGTTGGTCATTGTCATCCTGGATGAGAGGCAACTGCTTCCCCACTGCCAGGTTGTGGAGCATGCAGCAGACGATGATAATCTTGCACACTTTCGCAGGGGCATATGGGAGGGACCCTCCGGTCTTGTCCAGGCAGCGGAAGCGGCTCTTCAGGAGACCAAATGTCCGCTCAATCACTCTCCTGGTCCGACCATGTGCCTCATTGTAGCGCATCTGGGCTGGTGTCACAGGGTTCCTGAGGGGTGTCAGCAACCACGGCATGTTGGGGTATCCCGAGTCACCTACGGACAGACAAGTGCACATTAGCTGACTTGGAAAAGTGGGCGGAATACTACAGATCAGATCACACACAATGGCACAAAGTCAGTACACACCGACAAGCCAGGCACGCTGGTTCTGCATCTGTGCCATCATCCTGGGGATGCAACTACTCCTCATCACAAAGGCATCGTGTGCTGAACCAGGGAAACGGGCACACACGTGTGTGATGGTCATGTCTGCAAGACACACCACCAGTGCATTGACCGAGTGGTAGTGCTTGCGGTTCCTGTAGGCCTGCTCCTGGGCCTGTGGTGGTACCAAAGCCACATGTGTCCCATCAATGGAGCCAATGACATGCGGCATCCTCCCCAGGGCATAAAAGTCACTCTTCACGTCAGTGAGTCATCGCAGTCTAGGGAAATAGATGTACCGGTTCAGGAATAGCAACATTGCCGCCAAAACATCGCGGAGCACACGGTTCAACATGGTCTGTGACATCCCACCAGCAGTCGCCACAGTATGTTGGAAGGTACCGGTGGCAAAGAAGTGTAGGGCTGCCATCACCTTCACCTTGGGGGTCAGCGCTGTAGGATACGGCCGGCCAGGCTGCAAATGTGGGGACAACTGCACTGCCAAATCCTCAATCAGCTGCCTGGTGAAGCGGTACCGTCGGATGCTGTCCCGTTCCACCATCGTTGCCAGGTCTGGGAATGGTCGATGGACAGCAGGAGCCCTGCAGTGCAGAGGAGAAGTAAGCAAGATTGTCAGTCACCCCACATATGCGGCATTGAACACACTCAATATCCCAACATACATCATTATGAGGCACAACTACATGAAGTGTGCAGTTCCGTAAGGACATGTATGGTACATACATGGCCAACATCTGTCAACACGGTCCAACAAGTGGCATCAATTAGTCCCAGGTTGGCCCATTGGATATCATGAGGCCGTGTCACAGTTCCCATCTCCTGCTGCCGTGTCACAATCACCCCCAATGTGACATGTGAGGACAGATGTGCCCCAGGCACCACAGCTCAACGACAGGTACATTCCCAGGGACCCTGTATTGCCACATGGACACTGGCATTACATGGAGTATCATGTATACACCACAGCAAAACAACCATGACCCCCACAGGTAGTGGCCCCACTTGCCACGGCAGGACAGACATGGACGTCTGTGACACACACACGCACAACATCAAAGTCCATGCACACACAACGTGGATGTGGAGACTGTCTCCCATTGTGCACATGAAATCAGAGACATTGTAAACACTACATGCACACAGACTGTGGAGGACCATCACTATTGTGCCACTGGGACACCCTGGCTCAAACATACCGTCCCACATGGGACTTACGGGGTATGTGACATGACATACACATACACCACCGTGAAATGTGACCATGGCACATGCACAGATATGAACAGTTGCACATCACAGTGGTCATGTACACGTAACACCCAGGATCCTGTCCCCATGAACACGTGCACAGCCTGGGGGTGGCTGCCCACAGGTGACACCAACAGGACAACATGTACACCAACATACACACAATAGGAAATGCAGCCTTACATGCCTTATGATAAAGTTTGGACAGGCTGTCGTGTTGTAGGTGTGCCCCTCACTCCCTGGGAGCTATCTGTGGCTGGCATATGTCCATCTGAGACAGGCATGGTGACATATGCCAGTCACTTGTACAGTGATGCGTTGAACAGCAATGGACCGATCGGTGCCCCCGGCCGGCCCATTGCATTCAATGTGTGCGGGTACGCGTTGTACCCCTGTACGCGTTGATCAGCAATGGACCGATCGGTGCCCCCGGCCGGCCCATTGCATTCAATGTGTGCGGGTACACGTTGTACCTCTGTACGCGTTATACCGCAATGGACCGATCGGTGCCCCCAGCCGGCCCATTGCATTCAATGTGTGCGGGTACGCGTTGTACCCCTGTACGCGTTGTACTGCAATGGACCGATCGGTGCCCCCGGCCGGCCCATTGCATTCAATGTGTGCGGGTACGCGTTGTACCCCTGTACGCGTTGTACTGCAATGGACCGATCCGTGCCCCCGGCCGGCCCATTGCATTCAATGTGTGCGGGTACGCGTTGTACCCCTGTACGCGTTGTACTGCAATGGACCGATCGGTGCCCCCGGCTGGCCCATTGCATTCAATGTGTGCGGGTACGCGTTGTACCCCTGTACGCGTTGTACTGCAATGGACCGATCGGTGCCCCCGGCCGGCCCATTGCATTCAATGTGTGCGGGTACGCGTTGTACCCCTGTACGCGTTGTACTGCAATGGACCGATCCGTGCCCCGGCCGGCCCATTGCATTCAATGTGTGCGGGTACGCGTTGTACCCCTGTACGCGTTGTACCGCAATGGACCGATCGGTGCGCACCCATTGACAATGGCCTTGCCTGGCAACGGACGCGTTTTCGAATTTCGAACGAGTCGGTTGCTGGAAATTCAGTTGGTCACGCACAACAATGTTGCAAAATCATGTATGTCATGAAGTTGAAGATTTGAAGGATGCTGTGGGCGTGTATTGGTGCTGCTATTCCATGGATTGGCCAGATTCAGAAGATGCAAACGACTTGGACCTATCACTTTGGACACAAGGGACAGTATCTGCCTCTCCAGCACATATATATTGCTGGCTGTTCCCCTGAGAGCTCACTTGCCTGCACTACATGCTCCAGGACGACATCTGCCACTGCACTGCTGCTGTCTCTGCCCCTCTGGACCCTGCAATGGCACGTACTGTGGAGAGAGCCCCAGCCTTCAGCCTTGAGGAGAACCAGGCCCTGCTGGACAGCCTACTTCCACAGTACAGCAAGCTGTATGGGACACCAGGGGAGCAGGTGAGTGTTCTGTGCACTGCCTTTCTGAATGTGCATATTGTCTGACTAGCAAGGCTGAAAGTCTGCACGCCACTGGCTAGCAGGCTCACTGAGTAGTTGCCACCCCCCATAGTGTGTAGTGACATGCACTGGACAGGTATGGTGCAGTGACAGTGCATTTGAACAAGGTTTTACTTCCCATGCAATGATACCATGTAGTGACGTCTGGCAAACTGTCCATGGGCAGCTTTGCACTGCCTGTGTACATCATGTGCCCCTGTGATTGAGACATGTATATACAACTGTGTCATGCACGGATATGTTGCATGTGTAGTAATGGCCTTTTCATTTTGTCATCCTGACAGGTTAATGCCCATCGGAAGCAGGAGATCTGGAAGGACATCGTCCGGGCTGTCCGGTCCGTGGGGGTCTACAAGCGCCGGATCCGCAACTGCCAGAAGAGGTGGCAGGACCTTCGGGGCTGGACCCGGAGGATTGCACGGGTCCAGCTGAAGCTGTCGCCTCCTCGCAGGAGGGGCGGAACACGGACCCTGACCCCCCACTTGCTCCAGATCCTGGCGGTGGTGTTTCCAGACCTGGATGGGCAGCTGAAGGCCAGACAGCAGCAAGGAGGGGGTGAGTCAAAGACTGCACTGTGAACTCTGTATTACATGCTTTGTGCCCTCCTCTGGCCTGGTTCAACTGCCACAGTGCAGCAGTCATGTTGTCCAGGAGCCATGTCCCTCTATATAGTGCACTGCCCACTCCTCATCTGATACCCAGGTGTGGCCCTTACATTCAGGGAATTGTGTCACTTGGGACTGTGTCCTTGCAGTTTGCTTCACTAAAGGTGGGGGACAGCATCTGTTTCCCTAACTCTGTTGTGGGCATCATGGGTGGGTCCATTGTTCACACAACGCCTGTGTTCGGACATGTACTCTGCGTGTTGCTTTGATATGCGGTCCACTTGCTGAGCTGAGCCACCACATGTGCCTGGGGTATGTGGCACACGCCCATGCAGCGGGTGGTAACAATGTTTGGGCCCCAGGAGTGTGCAGATTACGTGTGTCACACATACATGGCCAGCTATCCACTGTCCAGGGCTCATCCCTCATTCATGTGGGGCAGGACAGTCATGCCTACTCCAGGCCATGCAATGCACTCTGTACTCCCACTCCCGTGTATCAGCTGACACATTGTGCGCAGTGATTTGACCCCTCAGGTGTCTGCCTCTGTGTCAGTGTGCTGTGGATTAGTTGCCAGGACTGCTGGGGTGTTTCTTGGTAGGGGCTCAGCATGCCACTGGAGATGTGACCATAGGAGACGATACTTGTGTGTCACATAGGTGTTTGATCAGCTGCCTGTGCAGACTGGGGTATGCGAATGTGAAGTTCAGGCAGCTGTTCCCCATTCACAGCAGATTGTGAGGGGCTCAGGTTCAGAGGGTAGTGTCACAGGTCTCCCATATGTCCAATAGGTATGACCTGGACAGATGAGGGTTAAGATGATGTGTTGTGGGGGGATGTACATGTGCACTTGTGCAGCTCCAGGACTTGCATTCCCCATGACCTACTATTGTGACACAGTGCAGAGTGTTGTTGTCTGGCTGCCAAGTCATACATCACTGAGACAGTGATGTATGACTTAGCAGTCATGCCTCCGCCATGGCATGTGTCTACTTATTGGTGATCCTGCAGGGGAGTGACATGTGCTACATGCACACCATTGTGGCGATGGCTATCAGGACATGGGTGCATCATGGTGTCTGTCGCTGGTATGCATCACATGCATTTCCTATTTGACTCTGGGCATCCCTTTCATCCGGAAACCTGTACTGACTCAGTGGCAAGAGCTGTGATGTGTGCATGTCCACATGCTACACCGTGTCCTCTGCACTGTCCAACTACTGTGTAGTTGGTGCATGTGTCCACACTGGGGTGTTGCAATCCAACAGACACCAGACAGATGGGTGCAAGGCCATGTGGGATGTGAGTGCCATGGTTGGCATCAGACTGACAATTGGCTGCTCCTGTTCAGTTAGGGCACTTTTAGCAATGTACAACTAATGATGCCAGGGCTTGCTCTGTAATGTGCTGTGCTCACAGTGGTGTGTGCGTTTGGTGCAGGTGACTGATGTCTGCCTGTTTCCCCATTCCTTGCAGATACATCCACGGCCACGGAAGGGGACAGCTCCACGGACCAGGAGGAGCCGGAGAGCCAGACTGGGTCAGCAGCCGAGGAGTGGTCGGAGGGACCCAGTGGCACGGAGGGCGAGGGGAGCCACACCGAGGAGTCCTCAGCACCATCCACCTCAGCTGAGGACCAGAGCAACTCGGAGGATGACTCCCTTATGGAGGCGGGTGTCAGCAGCCACCACACCCCAGCTAGTGTTGCTGTCCCCGCCACCACCAGCACCACCACCGCCCTCCCATTGGCTCCCATTCCCCAGGTCCGTGGAGGCTCCCATGTTCGGGAGCGTGTCTCCTTTGGGCCAGGCACCGCACCCCCTGCCCCTGTGTCCCCTGCTGCCCTGAGTGAGGAGTCTGTGTACCTCCTTCGCCAGCTCCATGTAGGGCAGACAGCCATGCTGAGTGTCCTCCATGCGCACACCGCTCTGTTGACTGAGCTGGTGTCGTTCATGGAGGGCATCTCATCGGGCATGTCTGACCTACAGAGGGGCAATAGGTCCATGGACTCCTCCCTGACAGCAGCAGTGTCCCTCCTCAGACAGTCCCTCACCCCTCCTGCCTCTGCTCCATCCACACTCCCCAGCACCTTACCCGTCCCAAGCACACACACACCGGCACAGGCACACACCAGCACACACACATCCAGCACACAGACACACACGCCACAAACAAAACGCACACGCATGCACAGTCAGGGGACTGAAACCAGACTCACAGGGGATGGGGCCCTGGAACACACACACGCATCCATGAGCACTGCGCAGTCCTCAGTTGCCTCTCCCTCCAAAACACCCTCCCTTGCCTCACCTGCAACCCCAAAGACCCAGCGCCTCTTCCTCAGTGACCTCAGCCTCTTCCCCTCCGATCCAGCTGCTCCAGCATCCAGGGGGAAGAGGAAGCCCACCCACACGGAGCAGAGTGCCCCTCGCCCCCGGACACCCTCCCCCAGGCGCAGACAGACTGAGGCCCCCACCCGCAAGTCCCCCGGAGTCGTAAGAGCAAGACCCCGCCGCCGCCCTGCAGCTCAGGCACCAGGTCTCCTTCCTCCATCCCTCAGGCCCCCACTCCACAGGTGCCCCCACCACACCCTGCCCCAGGTTCCCCACCCACAGATATACCATCCCCAAGAGGATCCGGCCTTCTCCCCCTGCCACTTGCTCTCCCGGCACCACACCCCCGCTGCGCTTGTCTGTGCCACTGATGTGGTGAGGGTGTCCTCCCCCTCTGTCCAGTCCACCTTGCCTGTTCCCCATTCTCCTCCCCTGGTGGTAGGCACTGCAGTGGAGTCCACTACCACCCTGTCTGACTTGGGCACTGCAGTGGCAGACCTGTCCACTCCATCTGCAGGGTCCACTGCAGTCGTGCCGGCACCCACAACATCTGAGTCATGCCCCCCAGTTGTGCCGGCACACACCATGTCAGACACCTCCACTGCAGTTGTCAGTGGCTCTCCAGCACCCACCACCCCTTCCCTGCTTCCTCCTGGTGAGCCCTGATCCTGTCCCTGCGGTGCCTGGCCTGCCCCCCCAGTTGCCCCTCCTAGTGGATTGTCCCTGGTTTTGTGCAGGCATGCGTAGGGTGACATCTGCCACTGTCACCAAGTTTGGACTTTGACAATGGACTGGCCATTGGCCTTTGTGTTTTTTCTGGACTTTGTTTTCATTCCACACATATGCTGAATAAAGCAACTTTCTGTTCTCTAGTGCTTATGCTTCTGATGTACATGTTGTTGATGATGCTAACCATGCCCTTGCTGCAGTGATGGTGATATTTGGTCTCATGATAATGAAGTGTTACTGTGCAGGAACCCATGTGGTCCAGGGGGAATGTGTCCTATCCTGTGGTGTATCCATGTCATCCATAGCAGCATCTGAGGGTGTCATGTGTTCAGTATTTGGCAATGGGATTTCCTACTTAGATTAGCTTTTTCACATCTGTGGCTTCCACCCCTGCACATCTGTTGTGCCTGCCATTGTTCAATTCGTCTACTTCCCTGACCGTGTGGCCATCTCCACTGGACATGCAGGTTTGGGCATCAATGGGGAAGGACTCATCCGTGTATTCAGTGCAACATTGCTATACAAGTGTGCTGGATCTGTGCTGATGATTCCGTTGGCACTTCCATGACCAGGCTGATGTGACGGGAGCCCTCATTTGGTGCTAATTGTTGATTGTGTGACCAAGTGCTCAGCTGACATGATGGGGCCCTACTGAGGCAACATATGGCACAGCTTTCCTCACACAGGAGTGGAGTCCCCTCATGGCAGTGTGTACACCTGTGACATTGCCTGCGCCCAAGGTGTGTGTTGTATGTGCATGTCTGTGTGTTCACTTCCGTTTAGCTGTGCATGCTGTGATCCCTAGTGTTGTACCTGTTTGTGATGCTTGCTGAGTTGACCTATGTTCCCCCAAAGTCTTCTCCCTGGGTTCTCTGTGATGTGGGTGCATGGCACATTACTGGTCATCAGGGTGTCACCCATAGGTGTGTTTGCTGTCAGGGCTGAGTTTGTGTGCAGACGCAGATGGGTCACAGTCAGGTTTCCCCTTGGCACTTGTTGTTTGCCCCTGTCATGTGATTTCCAGTTTGTGTTATCTTTCAGTGATTGTGAAACGTTGTGTGTGTGACTGCTGGCACTCCTCAGGGTCCGGGCTGCAATGTTGGTTGTTGTCTATGTGTGTTCTTTGTGGGTGACCTTGGCTTCTTCATTGGTGTGTGACTGTGGCTGGGATCCCATTGGTTGCTGTGGTATTGCCGTCATGTCCATGTACAGCGTAGTGTGCAGTGTGTCAGACATTCAGGAGTCTTGTTGAGTGGCCATGTGTGATGTGTTTCTGCACCTTGGTTCCCACCCACCACCCTGGAATAGTCATGGGTGCATGTGCAATGTCACCAGTGCATGTGTACTTCACTGCTGCACATTGTTGGAGGTCGAGGGGTGTGGTGTTGAGTGTGTGCAGATGAGAGTTGTTGCCCGGCTAGGCCCCTGCCTCCATGTTGGCCTTGGCTTACTGGCCATGCTGATTGATTTGTGCTTGTGTAGGTGTGATGGTAGTTTGTTGCTCAGGACACATGACTGTGGTTCACAGTGTGAACCACATTTAGCTTTGTCATCACAGTGGGATTGTAATGCAGCCCAGGGTCACCACATTGTGGGGGCCCTGGGGGTGGTGCTGTGGTGTGTCTGTGTCTTGCTGTGTCAGTTGCTGTTCCTACGTGCCTGTGTGACATGTGTGATTTGTGCTCCCTCTCATTTGACAATGCCTGCTTGCCCACATAGGGGATTTGGATCCATGAGTTACCTTTGTGTGGCACTGTATGCACATCTGTATGATTGGTATTCAGGTCTCCTCATGTGTTGTGTGGTTGCCTGGGGACACTGGCACCCCCCTCTTCACCTGTTGTGTATGATGTGCAGTGTGGGTCTGCCTGTTTGTGTTTGTGCATCTGCACCAATGCATTGGCATATCTTGGGTGTGCCATTGGCTGTATGTAGTTTGGTGGGTTTCCCCTGCTGTCCCTGGGACTCCTAGGTCATTGGTCAGCACAATGATCATGGTTTGTGTGTCCCATTGCTGCCATGGTATGGTATCTGTTCACCTCACATCTGCAGTCTCCACAGGGTATCTGCATGTGTGTGCCCATTGGTGCAAATATGTGGGTCTGCATTCTGATGGTCACTTCTGTCATTGTGTCATTGATGAATGTTGACAGTGTCAGCCCCCATGGGTGTTGTTTGTCTGCACATGGCCAAAGGTATGTCTTATTTGCACTGCAGTATTTGGCTCACCCAATTTATGTTGCAATGGGACACATACACTACTTTGCCACTGATGTGTTTTTTGTTCTGTGACCAGGAATCATCCATGCAGTTTGGCAGTTGCAGCTCTTTCTTTGTCAACACTTACCTTTTGGTCACTGTGATGATGGGGGTTTAGACCCCATTGCCACAATGTTCAAAATGTGCTTCAGCTATGGACCCCACACTTACATTTTGCTCACTGTGATGATGGGGGTTTAGACCCCATTGCCACAATGTTCAAAATGTGATTCAGCTATGGACCCCACACTTACATTTTGCTCACTGTGATGATGGGGGTTTAGACCCCATTGCCACAATGTTCAAAATGTGCTTCAGCTATGGACCCCACACTTACATTTTGCTCACTGTGATGATGGGGGTTTGGACCCCATTGCCACAATGTTCAAAATGTGCTTCAACTATGGACCCCACACTTACATTTTGCTCACTGTGATGATGGGGATTTGGACCCCATTGCCACACTGTTCAAAATGTGCTTCAGCTATGGACCCCACACTTACATTTTGCTCACTGTGATGATGGGGGTTTGGACCCCATTGCCACACTGTTCAAAATGTGCTTCAGCTATGGACCCCACACTTACATTTTGCTCACTGTGATGATGGGGGTTTGGACCCCATTGCCACACTGTTCAAAATGTGCTTCAGATATGGACCCCACACTTACCTTTTGGTCACTGTGATGATGGGGGTTTGGACCCCATTGCCACAATGGTCATGGCCTGCTTGCATTGTGGGTGCCACACACATATATGTGTGGCACATGTGCTAGGGGTTCACATTGTATGTTCAAAGTCATGTTCGGTGTTGTGGGCATTTGACACAGTCTACACACGCTTGTCATGGTGTTGGGGGGATGTCTTTTTCTTGCATTCCCTAGGTTGTGGTGTGCTGGTTGTGTCATGCATTGTCCATCCTATGAGTGGGGGTGGTAGTAGTGGTAGGCATCCAGCCCCCCCTGGCTAAGGGTGGTAGTAGTGGTAGGCATCCAGCCCCCCCTGGCTCAGGGTGGTAGTAGTGGTAGGCATCCAGCCCCCCTGGCTAAGGGTGGTAGTAGTGGTAGGCATCCAGCCCCCCTGGCTCAGGGTGGTAGTAGTGGTAGGCATCCAGCCCCCCTGGCTCAGGGTGGTAGTAGTGGTAGGCATCCAGCCCCCTGGCTAAGGGTGGTAGTAGTGGTGGGCATCCAGCCCCCTGGCTAACGGTGGTGGTGGGCATCCAGCCCCCTGGCTAAGGGTGGTAGTAGTGGTAGGCATCCAGCCCCCCTGGCTAAGGGTGGTAGTAGTGGTAGGCATCCAGCCCCCCCTGGCTCAGGGTGGTAGTGGTGGTAGGCATCCAGCCCCCCCTGGCTAAGGGTGGTAGTAGTGGTAGGCATCCAGCCCCCCCTGGCTCAGGGTGGTAGTAGTGGTAGGCATCCAGCCCCCCTGGCTAAGGGTGGTAGTAGTGGTAGGCATCCAGCCCCCCCTGGCTCAGGGTGGTAGCAGTGGTAGGCATCCAGCCCCCCCTGGCTCAGGGTGGTAGTAGTGGTAGGCATCCAGCCCCCCCTGGCTAAGGGTGGTGGTGGGCATCCAGCCCCCCCTGGCTAAGGGTGGTAGTAGTGGTAGGCATCCAGCCCCCTCTGGCTCAGGGTGGTAGTAGTGGTAGGCATCCAGCCCCCCCCTGACTAAGGGTGGTAGTAGGCATCCAGCCCCCCCTGGGTAGGGGTGGTGGTAGGCATCCAGCCCCCCCCTGGGTGAGGGTGGTAGTAGTGGTAGGCATCCAGCCCCCTGGCTAAGGGTGGTAGTAGTGGTAGGCATCCAGCCCCCTGGCTAAGGGTGGTAGTAGTGGTAGGCATCCAGCCCCCCTGGCTAAGGGTGGTAGTAGTGGTAGGCATCCAGCCCCCTGGCTAAAGGTGGTAGTAGTGGTAGGCATCCAGCCCCCTGGCTCAGGGTGGTAGTAGTGGTAGGCATCCAGCCCCCCTGGCTCAGGGTGGTAGTAGTGGTAGGCATCCAGCCCTCCCTGGCTAAGGGTGGTAGTAGTGGTAGGCATCCAGCCCCCCCTGTCTCAGGGTGGTAGTGGTGGTAGGCATCCAGCCCCCCCTGGCTAAGGGTGGTGGTGGGCATCCAGCCCCCTGGCTAAGGGTGGTAGTAGTGGTAGGCATCCAGCCCCCCTGGCTAAGGGTGGTAGTAGTGGTAGGCATCCAGCCCCCCTGGCTCAGGGTGGTAGTAGTGGTAGGCATCCAGCCCCCCTGGCTCAGGGTGGTAGTAGTGGTAGGCATCCAGCCCCCCTGGCTAAGGGTGGTGGTGGGCATCCAGCCCCCTGGCTAAGGGTGGTAGTAGTGGTAGGCATCCAGCCCCCCTGGCTCAGGGTGGTAGTAGTGGTAGGCATCCAGCCCCCCTGGCTAAGGGTGGTGGTAGGCATCCAGCCCCCCTGGCTAAGGGTGGTGGTAGGCATCCAGCCCCCCCTGGCTCAGGGTGGTGGTAGGCATCCAGCCCCCCCTGGGTGAGGGTGGTAGTAGTGGTAGGCATCCAGCCCCCCTGGCTAAGGGTGGTAGTAGTGGTAGGCATCCGCCCCCCTGGGTGAGGGTGGTAGTAGTGGTAGGCATCCAGCCCCCCCTGGCTAAGGGTGGTGGTAGGCATCCAGCCCCCCCTGGGTAGGGGTGGTGGAAGGCATCCAGCCCCCTGGGTGAGGGTGGTAGTAGTGGTAGGCATCCAGCCCCCTGGCTAAGAGTGGTAGTAGTGGTAGGCATCCAGCCCCCCTGGCTAAGGGTGGTAGTAGTGGTAGGCATCCAGCCCCCCTGGCTCAGGGTGGTAGTAGTGGTAGGCATCCAGCCCCCCTGGCTCAGGGTGGTAGTAGTGGTAGGCATCCAGCCCCCCTGGCTAAGGGTGGTAGTAGTGGTGGGCATCCAGCCCCCCCTGGCTAACGGTGGTGGTGGGCATCCAGCCCCCTGGCTAAGGGTGGTAGTAGTGGTAGGCATCCAGCCCCCTGGCTAAGGGTGGTAGTAGTGGTAGGCATCCAGCCCCCCTGGCTCAGGGTGGTAGTGGTGGTAGGCATCCAGCCCCCTGGCTAAGGGTGGTGGTGGGCATCCAGCCCCCTGGCTAAGGGTGGTAGTAGTGGTAGGCATCCAGCCCCCCTGGCTCAGGGTGGTAGTAGTGGTAGGCATCCAGCCCCCCTGGCTAAGGGTGGTAGTAGTGGTAGGCATCCAGCCCCCCCTGTCTCAGGGTGGTAGTAGTGGTAGGCATCCAGCCCCCCCTGGCTCAGGGTGGTAGTAGTGGTAGGCATCCAGCCCCCCCCTGGCTAAGGGTGGTGGTGGGCATCCAGCCCCCGCTGGCTAAGGGTGGTAGTAGTGGTAAGCATCCAGCCCCCCTGGCTCAGGGTGGTAGTAGTGGTAGGCATCCAGCCCCCCCTGGCTAAGGGTGGTGGTAGGCATCCAGCCCCCCCTGGCTAAGGGTGGTGGTAGGCATCCAGCCCCCCCTGGCTCAGGGTGGTGGTAGGCATCCAGCCCCCCCTGGGTGAGGGTGGTAGTAGTGGTAGGCATCCAGCCCCCCCTGGCTAAGGGTGGTAGTAGTGGTAGGCATCCGGCCCCCCCTGGGTGAGGGTGGTAGTAGTGGTAGGCATCCAGCCCCCCCTGGCTCAGAGTGGTAGTAGTGGTAGGCATCCAGCCCCCCCTGGCTCAGGGTGGTAGTAGTGGTAGGCATCCAGCCCCCCCTGGCTCAGGGTGGTAGTAGTGGTAGGCATCCAGCCCCCCCTGGCTTAGGGTGGTGGTGGGCATCCAGCCCTCCCTGGCTAAGGGTGGTAGTAGTGGTAGGCATCCAGCCCCCCCTGGCTCAGGGTGGTAGTAGTGGTAGGCATCCAGCCCCCCCTGGCTAAGGGTGGTAGTAGTGGTAGGCATCCAGCCCCCCCCTGGCTCAGGGTGGTAGTAGTGGTAGGCATCCAGCCCCCCCTGGCTAAGGGTGGTGGTGGGCATCCAGCCCCCCCTGGCTAAGGGTGGTGGTGGGCATCCAGCCCGCCCTGGCTAAGGGTGGTAGTAATGGTAGGCATCCAGCCCCCTGGCTCAGGGTGGTAGTAGTGGTAGGCATCCAGCCCCCTGGCTCAGGGTGGTAGTAGTGGTAGGCATCCAGCCCCCTGGCTAAGGGTGGTGGTGGGCATCCAGCCCCCCTGGCTAAGGGTGGTAGTTGTGGTAGGCATCCAGCCCCCCCTGGCTCAGGGTGGTAGTAGCGGTAGGCATCCAGCCCCCCCTGGCTAAGGGTGGTAGTAGTGGTAGGCATCCAGCCCCCCCTGGCTCAGGGTGGTAGTAGTGGTAGGCATCCAGCCCCCCCTGGCTAAGGGTGGTGGTGGGCATCCAGCCCCCCCTGGCTAAGGGTGGTAGTAGTGGTAGGCATCCAGCCCCCCCTGGCTCAGGGTGGTAGTAGCGGTAGGCATCCAGCCCCCCCTGGCTAAGGGTGGTGGTAGGCATCCAGCCCCCCCTGGGTAGGGGTGGTGGTAGGCATCCAGCCCCCCCTGGGTGAGGGTGGTAGTAGTGGTAGGCATGCGGCCCCCCCTGGGTGAGGGTGGTAGTAGTGGTAGGCATCCAGCCCCCCCTGGCTCAGGGTGGTAGTAGTGGTAGGCATCCAGCCCCCCCTGGCTCAGGGTGGTGGTAGGCATCCAGCCCCCTGGGTGAGGGTGGTAGTAGTGGTAGAGCATCCAGCCCCCTGGCTAAGGGTGGTAGTAGTGGTAGGCATCCGGCCCCCCTGGGTGAGGGTGGTAGTAGTGGTAGGCATCCAGCCCCCCTGGCTCAGGGTGGTAGTAGTGGTAGGCATCCAGCCCCCTGGCTCAGGGTGGTAGTAGTGGTAGGCATCCAGCCCCCTGGCTCAGGGTGGTAGTAGTGGTAGGCATCCAGCCCCCCTGGCTAAGGGTGGTGGTGGGCATCCAGCCCCCTGGCTAGGGGTGGTAGTAGTGGTAGGCATCCAGCCCCCTGGCTCAGGGTGGTAGTAGTGGTAGGCATCCAGCCCCCCTGGCTAAGGGTGGTAGTAGTGGTAGGCATCCAGCCCCCCTGGCTCAGCGTGGTAGTAGTGGTAGCCATCCAGCCCCCTGGCTCAGGGTGGTAGTAGTGGTAGGCATCCAGCCCCCCTGGCTAAGGGTGGTGGTGGGCATCCAGCCCCCCCTGGCTAAGGGTGGTAGTAGTGGTAGGCATCCAGCCCCCCTGGCTCAGGGTGGTGGTAGTGGTAGGCATCCAGCCCCCTGGCTAAGGGTGGTAGTAGTGGTGAGCATCCAGCCCCCCTGGCTCAGGGTGGTAGTAGTGGTAGGCATCCAGCCCCCCCTGGCTCAGGGTGGTAGTAGTGGTAGGCATCCAGCCCCCCCTGGCTAAGGGTGGTGGTGGGCATCCAGCCCCCTCTGGCTCAGGGTGGTAGTAGTGGTAGGCATCCAGCCCCCCCTGGCTCAGGGTGGTAGTAGCGGTAGGCATCCAGCCCCCCCTGGCTAAGGGTGGTGGTAGGCATCCAGCCCCCCTGGGTAGGGGTGGTGGTAGGCATCCAGCCCCCTGGGTGAGGGTGGTAGTAGTGGTAGGCATCCAGCCCCCCTGGCTAAGGGTGGTAGTAGTGGTAGGCATCCAGCCCCCCTGGGTGAGGGTGGTAGTAGTGGTAGGCATCCAGCCCCCTGGCTCAGGGTGGTAGTAGTGGTAGGCATCCAGCCCCCCTGGCTCAGGGTGGTGGTAGGCATCCAGCCCCCTGGGTGAGGGTGGTAGTAGTGGTAGGCAACCAGCCCCCCCTGGCTAAGGGTGGTAGTAGTGGTAGGCATCCGGCTGCCCCCTGGGTGAGGGTGGTAGTAGTGGTAGGCATCCAGCCCCCCCTGGCTCAGGGTGGTAGTAGTGGTAGGCATCCATCCCCCTGGCTCAGGGTGGTAGTAGTGGTAGGCATCCAGCCCCCTGGCTCAGGGTGGTAGTAGTGGTAGGCATCCAGCCCCCCTGGCTAAGGGTGGTGGTGGGCATCCAGCCCCCCTGGCTAAGGGTGGTAGTAGTGGTAGGCATCCAGCCCCCTGGCTCAGGGTGGTAGTAGTGGTAGGCATCCAGCCCCCCCTGGCTAAGGGTGGTAGTAGTGGTAGGCATCCAGCCCCCCCTGGCTCAGCGTGGTAGTAGTGGTAGGCATCCAGCCCCCCCTGGCTCAGGGTGGTAGTAGTGGTAGGCATCCAGCCCCCCCTGGCTAAGGGTGGTGGTGGGCATCCAGCCCCCCCTGGCTAAGGGTGGTAGTAGTGGTAGGCATCCAGCCCCCCCTGGCTAAGGGTGGTGGTGGGATTCCAGCCCCCCCTGGCTAAGGGTGGTAGTAGTGGTAGGCATCCAGCCCCCCTGGCTAAGGGTGGTAGTAGTGGTAGGCATCCAGCCCCCCCTGGCTCAGGGTGGTAGTAGTGGTAGGCATCCAGCCCCCCCTGGCTCAGGGTGGTAGTAGTGGTAGGCATCCAGCCCCCACTGGCTAAGGGTGGTAGTAGTGGTAGGCATCCAGCCCCCCTGGCTCAGGGTGGTAGTAGTGGTGGCATCCAGCCCCCCTGGCTCAGGGTGGTAGTGGTGGTAGGCATCCAGCCCCCTGGGTGAGGGTGGTAGTAGTGGTAGGCATCCAGCCCCCCTGGGTGAGGGTGGTAGTAGTGGTAGGCATCCTGCCCCCCTGGGTAGGGGTGGTGGTGCGCATTCAGGCCCCTGTGTGCATATGTGGCATTGGTGATGGGCATCCCGCCCCTATGGTGCTGCTGTTGCTGGTGTAAGTATATTCTGCATCACTCTGTGTGTGTGTGATGTGTCGTGTACGTGTTGTATGTGTTTTGTGGTTGGTGTCTGACTTACCTTCTGTGCCGTTCGCGTCCGTGCCTGTTCCGGTAGTAAATGTAGAATATTGGTATGATCGGGACGAAGGGATTCATGGTTGGTTCATGTCGTTCGTCCTTCTCGTTGCTTCGCGTCGTCCTCGTCGCTTCGCGTCGTCCTCGTCGCTGGCGTGTTCGTCTCGTAGCCGTGGATTGTGTTGTGGCGCGAATCGGAGCTTATGTGCGCCTCTCCCGGATGCTTTGACGTGCCGTGCATAGCGACGGGTTCGGCGCGTACGGGAAGCGCATCGTACTTGTTCGGCCGGACGGAGCTGCATTTTCCCTTCCGTGCGACTCGATTCAGCGTTTCCGGATTCGCCTCGGTCGGAGAACAGGACCTGGATTGGGTGAGTACGGCTCGGCCGGATTCTGTGCTGTTGTGCGCATCGTACTTACTCGTTCGGTGTGCTGTACGGCTCGGTCGGGAAACAGGCTTTCGCATGGCTTTTTTCCCGACCGAATGGTATTGGGTGCGCCTCCGACCGAGATCGGAATCGGCCCCAAAGTTTCTGGGTGTGCGCTTTCAAATTAGAGGCATTTGTACAAAAACCACCTCAACTGCTGGAGTGGTTTCGTGTTTTTATTACACCTTCATGAGTCGGTTAAATTTTGACATAAACATTCAACTTTTGAATCATGCCAAAACCAAGAAAAATAACAAGTTTAAAACAATACACACAACATGAATAACAATGGCACAATTGACATTAGGACGAATGAAAAAAGCAAAAGTGTACGCCACATAAAATTACAAAAAATTACAATAAGAATAAGGTGACCAGTCCTCCAATTGTACAGAGAAGTGTGGCGGCACAGACAATTTTCAATTTCAAAGGCTGCAACCTGCCAACAGCAGCTAGTCATATGTAACAATTGCAACAGGCAAACTGCCCTGTTTGCACACTGTGTGATTCTGTGACTGAAGTAGGAATTTTGACTAGCTGAGTAGGGTCAACGCGTTTCAGAACCCCTAATTTCTTTGAGGGTTCTTCCTCAGGACCGGGACTAGGTCGGGCACTGCAATACACATGAAATTACAAAAGAATTGATTAGATTTGTGTCCCAAATTGTGAAATAACCCTACTTGCCATTGCAAGAATAACGAGTATGTGCTTACCATTAGAGATTGTGAGGTGAACACGGCGGTGTGGACCCCATGGTGGCACGTATGCCCTCTTTTTTGTACGAAGTTCTGGAAAGAGAGCAAATTATGGGCTTAGTGAAGCTGTACAGTTGACAGCTGTTAATTTTGTTAGACTCTATTGAGACGGCACGTAGCTTGCAGATCGCTATTGGCTGCGCGCGGGTAAACGCGCATGGCAATGAAAACTTCTAAAGACAGTTATAAACTATATCTGGGCTTTATTGGGCCCGTGTGGCAGCTCTTAATCAAAGATGGCTCTATTACATCGCCGCGCTGTTTACGTGGACTGTAAACCTTACTCGAGAAACTGCGCATGTTATTACAATTGTCAATGCAATGAGCAAAAGTGCTTAAACTTGCCTCCAATGGAGCTGATTAGAACGCCGTCGGGCGTGCTCGATTTCTATCAATGCGTGACCTACATAGTGAAGAGTGATGAATGAGCGTAAGCGCTATTATTAAACAAAAGTGACAACTAAAAGCGCATACGAACCGGTCACTCACTTGCTGGATACTTGTTGTGACCTATGGGGTAATGAAAGTGTGCAGCTGTGTTCGACCTAAGTGATAAAACACAGTGTGTTACACCACGGGTGTGCAGTCTGGGCATGTGGTAATTTCACAGTTGTATATTAATTAGAAGCTTAAACTCACTGGTTAGGTACGATTACCGTGCGCTTCAAAAGGAGGAAGCTCTAGATAGTTTTCACGTTGTGGTGCCCCTATATGGAACAATAAATACACTCATAAAGCCATTTTGGGGTGGCGGCTTGCAAGTTTGACAATTTTAAAAGAACAACTTGAAACGAAACAAGCTGCGTGGATTGAAACTCACTTCGTTTTGCAAAGCGCCGTGGATGGATTCACAGCGTGTCGGTGACCGGTCGTTGGATCGATTCCTGTAATGATTGAAAAGTGAAATGTGAGCGCTTGTGTGAGTGCTAAATGCACTCTCTCTAACACGGTCAAGCAAGCTCCAAGGACTTGCCTGGTTCTGGCAGCTTCAGCGAATTCAACGTCCCTCCAGCGTACACGGGTCAAAGCATCTCAGGAATGCGGAAGCATGACGCGGCCCGAATCGGACCTAACTTGTAGATTCTGATGGTGTGAGGGACGCATTGCATGATGGTACTTGTAGTATGACGACATATGGCATAACGGTAAAGCAGCATGGTAAGGGTTTTCAGAGTAGCACATAAAAAGTTTACAATCTGTTTATCTCAGACATCTCGTTGAGGCCAGAGGAGGTGGTATTAAATTTCAAAATTAGGTAAGCCTCTCTTTGGAGAAGTGTTCTTTCAGGATCGCCACCCCGATGATTGAGTTTAATTACACTGAGAATTGTCCAGTGGAAATCATTTTCTGTATGGCCCAGATCTTGAAAATGCGTGACAAGGGGTGCGTTGGGTAGTTTATTCTTGATTCTAGAGCGATGTTGAGTTATCCGCTGTCTGATTTCCTGTGATGTTTTGCCAATATAAACCAGCTGACCGGGGCAGATAATCGCATAGACCACGTTCTTGGTCTTGCAGGTAGAAAATTCATTGTGCTTCCATCTTTCGCGTCCATTGATGAACTCATTCCCCTCCATGGTTGAACTGCACGCCTGGCAGTTACCGCATTTGTGGTGTCCTGAGACTGGTTGGAGGTTAAAGAAGGGACGTATCGATTCAGCTTTCTTCTGGGGTTCATCTGATGCTCGTATGTTACGTTGGCCAATACTGGCGGTTTTTCTCAGAGCAAAGAGGGGTATTTGGAGGTCTTTGTAAACATCTTTTATCAGGTGCCAATTTTGGCGAACAATTTTTTTGAAAGAATTTGTATGGGGCCCAAATGTGGAGACACACACTAGGCGGGTCATTGGTTTTTTTGGTTTTCTTTTCAAGCAGGACTTCTCGTGGCGTGAACCACGCACGCTTGCACGAATGTTTGAGTAATTTTGATGGGTACCCTTTGGCTCTCAGCTTCTCTGTCAGGGCTTGGGAGTGAATCTCATAGTCCTCCTTGCGTGTGCAGTTGCGCCGCACATGCAAGAACTGGCCATAGGGCAGGTTGTCTTTCAAGCTCTTTGGATGAAAGCTGTTGAAGTGCAGTGCTGTGTTCTTGTCAGTAGGCTTGGTATATAATGTAGTTATGAGTCCTGCTTCGGTGGATCGTACCTCCACATCCAAGAATGTAAGGCTAGTTATGCTGTGCGCCAAACTGAATTGGATATTAGGATTCCTGTCATTAAGCCATGAATGGAACCTGAGGAGATCATCCTCAGTGCCTGTCCAAATGCACCACACATGATCTATGTATCGATGCCACTGTGCCATGTGATTTTTATAGGGATTGTTGTTATAGATGTAGGCATCACTGGCATTGAAAAAGAACTATTTCAAGTTTGAGAACGACTTCTTCCTCCAAGTGAAAGGGACCGCAATGGGATGTCCCTTTGCACCGGAGATGGCGGTACTCTATATGGCAAGATAGGAGGAGCGGTACATCTATAACAACAATCCCTATAAAAATCACGTGGCATAACTACATTATATACCAAGCCTACCGACAAGAACACAGCACTGCACTTCAACAGCTTTCATCCAAAGAGCTTGAAAGACAACCTGCCCTATGGCCAGTTCTTGCGCGTGCGGCGCAGCTGCACACGCAAGGAGGACTATGAGATTCACTCCCAAGCCCTGACAGAGAAGCTGAGAGCCAAAGGGTACCCATCAAAATTACTCAAACATTTGCGCAAGCGTGCGTGGTTCACGCCACGAGAAGTCCTGCTTGAAAAGAAAACCAAAAAACCAATGACCCGCCTAGTGTGTGTCTCCACATTTGGGCCCCATACAAATTCTTTCAAAAAAAGTGTTCGCCAAAATTGGCACCTGATAAAAGATGTTGGAAAAGACCTCCAAATACCCCTCTTTGCTCTGAAAAAAACGCCAGTATTGGCCAACGTATCATACGACCATCAGATGAACTCCAGAAGAAAGCTGAATCGATACGTCCCTTCTTTAACCTCCAACCAGTCTCAGGACACCACAAATGCGGTAACTGCCAGGCGTGCAGTTCAACCATGGAGGGGAATGAGTTCATCAATGGACGCGAAAGATGGAAGCACAACGAATTTTCTACCTGCAAGACCAAGAACGTGGTCTATGCGATTATCTGCCCCTGTCAGCTGGTTTATATTGGCAAAACATCACAGGAAATCAGACAGCGGATAACTCAACATCGCTCTAGAATCAAGAATAAAGTACCCAACGCACCCCTTGTCACGCTTTTTCAAGATCTGGGTCATACAGAAAAAGATTTCCACTGGACAGTTCTCAGTGTAATTAAACTCAATCATCGGGGTGGCGATCCTGAAAGAACACTTCTCCAAAGAGAGGCTTACCTAATTAAGAAATTTAATACCGCCTCCTCTGGCCTCAACGAGATGTCTGAGATAAACAGACTGTAAACTTTTTATGTGCTACTCTGAAAACCCTTACCATGCTGCTTTAACGTTATGCCATATGCCGTCATACTACAAGTACCATCATGCAATGCGTCCCTCACGCCATCAGAATCTACAAGTTAGGTCCGATCCGGGCCGCATCAAGCTTCCGCATTCCTGAGATGCTTTGACCCGTGTACGCTGGAAGGACGTTGAATTCGCTGAAGCTGCCAGAACCAGGCAAGTCCTTGGAGCTCGCTTGACCGTGTTAGAGAGAGCGCATTTAGCACTCACACAAGCGCTCACATTTCACTTTTCAATCATTACAGGAATCGATCCAACGACCGGTCACCGACACGCTGCAAATCCATCCATGGCGCTTTGCAAAACGAAGTGAGTTTCAATCCACGCAGCTTGTTTCGTTTCAAGTTGTTCTTTTAAAATTGTCAAACTTGCAAGCCGCCACCCCAAAATGGCTTTATGAGTGTATTTATTGTTCCATATACGGGCCTCACAACGTGAAAACTATCTACAGCTTCCCTCTTTTTGTAGTGCACGGTAATCGTACCTACCCAGTGAGTTTAAGCTTCTAATTAATATACAACTGTGAAATTACCAACATGCCCAGACTGCACACGCGTGGTGTAACACACTGTGTTTTATCACTTAGGTCGAACACAGCTGCACACTTTCATTACCCCTGAGGTCACAACAAGTATCCAACAAGTGGCTGACCGGCTCGTATGCGCTTTTAGTTGTCACTTTTGTTTAATAATAGCGCTTACGCTCATTCATCACTCTTCACTATGTAGGTCGCGCATTGATAGAAATCGAGCACGCCCGACGGCGGTCTAATCAGCTCCATTGGAGGCAAGTTTAAGCACATTTGCTCATTGCATTGACAATTGTAATAACATGCGCAGTTTCTCGAGTAAGGTTTACAGTCCACGTAAACAGCGCGGCGACGTAATAGAGCCATCTTTGATTAAGAGCTGCCACACGGGCCCAATCAAGCCCAGATATAGTTTATAACTGTCTTTAGAAGTTTTCATTGCCATGCGCGTTTACCCGCGCGCAGTCAATAGCAATCTGCAAGCTACGTGCCGTCTCAATAGAGTCTACCAAAATTAACACCTGTCAACTGGACAGCTTCACTAAGCCCATAATTTGCTCTCTTTCCAGAACTTCGTACAAAAAAGAGGGCAGACGTGCCACCATGGGGTACACACCGCCGTGTTCACCTCACAATCTCTAATCGTAAGGACATACTCGTTATTCTTGCAATGGCAAGTAGGGTTATTTCACAACTTGGGACACAAATCTAATCAATTCTGTTGTAATTTCATGTGTATTGCAGTGCCCGACCTAGTCCCGGTCCTGAGGAAGAACCCTCAAAGAAATTAGGGGTTCCGAAACTCGTTGACCCTACTCAGCTAGTCAAAATTCCTACTTCAGTCACAGAATCACACAGTGTGCAAACAGGGCAGTTTGCCTGTTGCAATTGTTACATATGACTAGCTGCTGTTGGCAGGTTGCAGCCTTTGAAATTGAAAATTGTCTGTGCTGCCACACTTCTCTGTACAATTGGAGGACTGGTCACCTTATTCTGATTGTAATTTTTTATAATTTTATGTGCCGTACACTTTTGCTTTTTTCATTCGTCCTCATGTCAATTGTTCTATTGTTATTCATGTTGTGTGTATTGTTTTAAACTTGTTGTTTTTCTTGGTTTTGACATGATTCAAAAGTTGAATGTTTATGTCAAAATTTAACCAACTCATGAAGGTGTAATAAAAACACGAAACCACTCCAGCAGTTGAGGTGGTTTTTGTACAAATGTCTCTAATTTGAAAGCGCACACCCAGACATTTTGTGGTTTGTAACTATTGAAGAGGCCCCGTTTGGGTGTGGTTTAGGGCCCAAACCCTTTTTGTTAAAAAAATCCTTTAAAAGCTATGACATCCCCATTTGAGCCTGACTATCTTTTGCAATGGAGAGAAATTTGGTGAGATATTATGGCAACCCCATTTGAGCTTGACTATCGTTTGTGAAGGAGAGACATTTCAGTGAGGTATTGGGAAGTACAGACCCACTGAGAAACAGATTTAATCCTAAAAGCAAATTAGGGGTAGGTAGTTAATAAAACATGGGAAATTGTGGATTGCTGAATAACCCTTCAATTTCTGGAGGTTTGGAGTTAGAATTGTGTAGTCCCCCCACCCCATTTATGCATGTTCCCCAATATTTGTTGGGCTGGAGTTAGAATAGTAAATCTTACTCCTCTAAATTATGCACTTTTGCCTCACGCATGGGGGTTTTGAGTTAGAATAGTATATTTGCCCCCCATTGATAAACTGTACCCAAGGTTTGCTTTGTTTGAGTAAGAATAGTAAATCAAATCCCACTAAATTATTTACTTTACTCACTATTTGGTGTATTGGAGTTACAATAGAATATTTACCACCCCGATTTATACACTTTCCCTAATGTTTCTTTGTGCTAAAGTTAGAATAGTGAAATTTACCTCATCAAATTTTGCACTTTCCTCAATATTTGGGGTTTGAAGTTAAAATATTATATTTGCCACCCCTTTCTCCCCATTTATACACTTTCCTAATATTTGTCAGATTGGAGTTAAAATAATAAAACTTACCCATCCAAATCTTGCAATTATCCCAATGTATTTTGAGATTGGAATTTGAAAAATATATTTACATTTCCTCCAATCCCCAATTAAACACTTTCTCAAATCTATGTTAGAATAAAAAATAATTACATTTACCCTTCCAAACTAAACACTTTTTCAAATGTTTGATGGTCTGAAATTAGATAGTATATTTGCCATGCCCTCACCTTTATATATTTTCCACAATGGGTATTGTACTAGAGTTGGAATAGTTTGTCCTAAATTATGCAATTTGCAAAATGATTTGGGAATTGGAATAGGATTAGCATTGCCCAACCACAATTGTACACTTTCTACAATATTTGTTGGACTGGAGTTAGAGTAATAAATTCCCTACACCCCCATCATATTGAGCATTCTCCTCGATGTTTGGAGGTTTCGGAGTTGGACTAGTGTATTTGACCTTTCCCCAGCCCATTTATACACTTTCACTCATGATTGTTGGACTGAGTTCAAATAGTAAATATTACCCATCCAATGTATCTATTTCACCCAATGTTTTGTGGTTTGGACTTAGAATACTATGGGCCTAATTCACATTTTGTAATATGTAAAGTAGTACTACTCAAGTACTACAAAATGCAATTCCCAAATCCTCTTGTAGTCTGAGGAGGCTAAAAAGCCACTTCTAAGAATAATGGGGGAAAAGAGGAATTGGGAAAGACAGACGTCACTGCTTAACACCTACTCTTGGATGTGATATGGGTTTGTTGCATGTTATTGTGTTAAGAGATTAAACGCAGTGTATAATCATCTGAACTGAACTATATCACATGGTCTAAAATACTGCGGGCATATTATCAAGTCCTGGCGATAACTATCGCCAGCGCCATTTAGCGGGAGTTTTTTTATTGCCTTCTTTCCCTGATAATTATCGCCTTGTTATCGACGTATTATCAACACGTCGGTAACAGGCGATAGTGTCAGGGAATGGCGTAGAAAACTCCCGCTAACTTCTTAGCGATGGCGATAGGGAATCCGGCGATAGCGGCCGGAATCTAGCGATAAGGCCATTAGCGGCAGAAAAGTCCCTTCTACCCTCCCAGCGATAAGTCCTTGATAATATGCCCCAGAGAGTGAGACGTGCTGACAGAGGTGCTGACAGGCAGGTGATGCAGACAGATGGGCTGACAGGCAGGTGATGCATGTATTCATATATATTTGTAGGTATTCAATATAGCGTGAGCCAAGCTCCGAGGGGCATCAGGGCGCTTTACAGAGAGCATGAGGGTCTCTGCACAGAGCGGTGCTGGGTGTGGGCCTAGTGGAAACCAGACATAATTCGGACAAACTCTGCTGCTTTTCACGGAAATGCAATGTATCATTGTAGGCATGCAGGTTTAAAGTAGTTTGTCTAGAATCACACGATTTTACGTCAAGTGTTGAAGCTGGGATTAGAACCCTGGTCAGCAGGATTCATCTTCAACAACTTGTTCATGGAGAAATGAAGAGATAAATCAATATAGAGCAATGCCCCAGAGAGAGAGAGAGAGCTGGAGGGACAAGGATTGAAAGGATACAGGGACAGGCAAAGGGAGAGACAGTCAGGTAGACCTTAAATAGACAGAATAGATAGAGGGCGACGTGATCCAAAGAAAGAGTGAGAGAGAGCAAGCAGGTAGAAGACAGGACGACACATAGGAACATGAAACGATTAGCAACGTGGTCGACTGGCAGAGAGAACTGACTGGATGGATGGATGGACGGACATAAGCATGTTGGATTTGTTAGCTGGCTAGGTCGGTGTATGAATGCATGGTTGAATGGTGGATGGACGGACGCTCAGATGGATGTTGGCTGGGTGGATAGTGAGTGGACGGGAGCACAGATGGATGAATGGATCAATAAGGTAGAGAGGGAAAATGATGGACGGACTGAAGGAAACTAAGAGATCGACAGGGTGAATGATGGGTGGAAAGGTGGATGAATGGGTGGGTGAACAGAGGGTCCTAGAGACAGGGAACGCGACAGGGTGGGTGGGTGCATTGATAGAAAAGTAGAGAGAAAGGCAGGTAGACCAACTGGGTGGATAGTTGGAAGGCAGGGCCAGGGGACAGAGATGAACTGGATAGATGGATGGATGGACGGACGGCTGAAATGCAGACCAACAGGATGGATAGCTGGGTGGTGAACCAGGAGACAGGCAGACCGACTGGATAGATGGACGGACGGCTGAGATGCAGACCAACAGGATGGATAGCTGGGTGGATGAGCCAGGAGACTGGCAGACGAGGGCGGCCCTGCACAGGCCTGCCTGCTGTCGGTGTTATGATGCATGCTTCAGATATTCTGCCTCTCAGAGCGGCTCGCGGCAGGGCTGTGCGCTAAGCAGGGCTTTAGTGGGATGAAAAAACTTGTGGGGGGAGGGTCTCTCAAAGGGACGTGGCAGTTGTAATTAAGGGCCTGGTTTCAAAACACAATAGCTAAAAATCTGTTCTTAGCATAGTGTGCCGCCCCACTGGTATTTTGCTGCTTCTGTCATTGCATACAGATGTATAATACAAGTAACAATACACCTACAACAAGCCAAGACTATTGGCTTTGTCAATGGTTGTTAGTTGCGTAACATAAATAGGCTATAACTATAGATTCATTGTATATAATATTGAAAATGCTTCCGCCCTTAAATGATGAGACTGAAAGAACTATAACGAGTCTCGTTGACGTTACAGTAAAGGCAGTGAAAGGGGGGGGGGGGGGTGCTGCAGTGTTTGAAGGGGCCATTGCGCCCAATTGGTGACTGATTTTCCTACTGACTTGGGGAGCAGAGGATTCTATTTTCCTTCTTTGAATTATTGGAGACATTCTTGCTACGACACTGACCCCATTGGTTTACGTGGCCATGATAACAGGATTCTGAAATATTAAAGTGACAAAGTCCAAAAATGAAGACACAGAGCCAGCAAACCACAGTTAAATACTTACACTACATAGAAATATATTCATAGGTGCTCTTCCGGTCTGGTGTTATTATTTAAATGTGACCTACAGAGCTTCTTTGGGTTAACACAGAGGGTTACAGTAAATTATCCATATGTGAAGTTCCATTGAAGCAGATGGAGCAGAGGGACACCAAGGTATGAGACTCATGTGAAACTTGCAATCTTAACAAGTCTGACTGCAGTGCAGCAGAGTTCTCTAGTTACAAAGAATCACTTCTGTTTCAAAAACAAATGTTAAATACATTCAGATGAAGAGGGACTGTAACCAGTAAACAAGCACTTGCAATGCCAAACGTTTAGTCCAGAGATAGTGCATATAGCAAGGTAAATCTGGGGCTCGTGGCTAAGAAGATTGGGGAGGTTCTGGTTGAGAGAGGTACTTGGGACCTTGAAATAAGAGGTCATTGTTATCTTTGCTCAGGACACACTGACCTCGGGAGGAGCTCCTGTTACACACAACCTAGATCGGAGTGGATGCAAAGTCCTAAGGAGAAATATAGCCTTTCTGGACTTCATTCATAAGTCAATCTCTCAGCCCTCGACCCCAGCCATGGCCTACATTTTGTTCACTGCTGTAGGGTGTCCTGCTGCAACCTCACCGATCTGCTATCACAAAATTGTTTTGTTTCAATGTTGCAACATTCTAGACCTCACACCATCAACAACTTTTCATTAAAATGGTGCCAGCTTTGCATTACCGAGCTCTGCCTATTGTCAGTGTGGGACTGGGAGGTTGCTAAGAGGATAAGAAGTTGAACAAGTATTGCCTCTGCTGTAGTTGTTTGCTGTGTGAGGCTTCCGTTACTGCTTTACATGCTGTAGTTGTTATGTGTGTTTTTCTAATCTTGCACTACTGCTGCCTATGTAGCTGTTTTGTGTGTTCTGGTAATCTTGCCCCGCTGGACCTGCGTCTGGAGCCTGGATGCCTCGCTGGACCTGCATCTGGAACCTGGATGCCCCGCTGGACCTGCGTCTGGAGCCTGGAGTGGGATGTGGAGGAGCTGTGGAGTCTATGAGCCGTGGCGGGAGACATTGATGCGCGACGATCGCCCATACCTGGTGATGAAGTCTGGCAGGTCGCATGGAGACACGTTGCTGACCTGTGTGAGAAGACCGCCTTGCGACCCTTGGAGCTGTTAATGGTAGAGGCGCTCCTGCGCACCAACGTTGTGAGATCCGCAATGCATACTACGATCCTCCACTACACCGGGGTGCACGGAGGGGATTACCAACGGTGTGTGCCGTCTCCCTGCATCACAGGCCGGATGATGTTGGGCTGGCCGTACGGTGTGGAGGCTAGGCCCCTGTGCTACAGCGAACTTGTGTGGCGTGAGCGCTGCGCCTTCACGGCTAAGGGGGCCCTGCTGCATCAACTTCATCGGGAGGTCCACCAGCGTACTAGGCGGCGACTGCTGTACCCAGCCGAGTGAAATCACACCTGGCTGAGGCTCCTGCTGGCTGAGTCACAGATTTGGAGAGAGTGCAGTGGATTGCGCCACGGTGTCAATGACCAGGTAAGGAGAAGGTGGGACGCGTAGCGCAGGAGGGCCAGGGGTGAGTCGCTCATGCCTAACACACGTAGATGACACACCCCCAGTGGCGGCTCTTCCGCTATGGCGGAAGAGCGTTGCCCCACCGCCTCAAGCAGCGCAGAAGAGGAACAATCATCACATGATGATAACTCAATCAATGAATCAATCAGGGGAATTGTAAGCGCGCTACTCACCCGTGAGGGTATCAAGGCGCTGAGGGGGGGGGGGCGCAGAACTGTTAGCTGAAGAGCCTGGTCTTGAGAGTCTTTCTGAAGGTGTTCAGGGAGGGGGCGCATCTGCCGGCAGCTCGTTCCAGGTCTTGGATGCAATGTGGGAGAAGGATCTTCCGCCTGCTCTGACTCTGTGGATACGCGGGGTTTCGGCCAATGCGAGTTTGGAAGATCGGATGTCTCTTTTGGGTACGTGGAAGTTGATTCTGTCGTTGAGGTATTTGGGTCCATTGTTGTGTAGGCCTTTGTAGGCGTGAGTGAGGATTTTGAAGGTGACTCTTTTCTCCACGGGGAGCCAGTGGAGTCTACGTAGGTGGTGGCTGATGTGTTCGTGCCGGGGAATGCCGAGGACGAGTCTGGCGGCAGTGTTCTGTAATCTCTGGAGTTTGCGGAGTAGGGACTTGTAAATGCCGGCGTAGAGTGCGTTTCATTAGTCCAGTCTGCTGGTGATGAGTGCATGGGTGACTGTCTTCCTTGACTCCGGGGGGCTCCATTTGAAGGTCTTGCGGAGGATGCAGAGGGTGTTGAAGCAGCTGGAGGTGACGGCGTGGACCTGTCGGTTCATGGTGAGGGATGAGTCGAGTACGATGCCGAGGTTTTTGGCGTGGTCCGAGGGGGTAGGCGGCCTTTTGAGGGCGGCAGACACCAGTTGTTGTCCCATACTGAAGGGGTGGTTCCAAGGACGAGGACAACTGTCTTCTCGGCGTTGAGCTACAGGCAGCTGTTGGTCATCCAGACTTCGACGTCATGCATTCCTTTCTGGAAGTTGAGTCTGGCGGTGGTGGGCTCTTTGGTGAGGGAGAGGATGAGCTGGGTGTCATCAGCGTAGGATACGATGTTGAGGCCATGTTGTCGGACGATGGCGGCGAGGAGGGCCATGTAGATGTTGAAGAGGGTCGGGCTCAGAGATGACCCCTGTGGGACTCCGCAGGTGATTTACGTGGAATCGGAGAGGAAGGGTGGCAGTCTGATCCTTTGGCTTCTTCCAGTGAGGAATGATCGGATCCAGTCTATGGCTGTTCCTTGTATGCCGGCGTCGTGTAGTCTTGCGACTAGTGTGCGGTGGGAGACGGTGTCGAAGGCCGCTGAAAGGTTGAGTAGGATTAGGGCTGCGGAGTGGCCTTGGTCCACGAGGGTGCGGATGTCGTCTGTGGCGTCGAGTAGGGCGATCTCGGTGCTGTGGTAGATGTGAGGAGGGCAGGGGTCGGTGGGGGCCCCCGAGTGGATGCATTTCATGGTTGAGGCGGTGTATTCGGCTGTGACCGGCGTCCAGGTGGAGATGGTGGGCTGGCTGGTGTGTCGGGGGGCCGGCTGTGGCATCTGGTGGATGGTCGGCGAAGTTGTTGTAGAGTTTTTTGATCTTGAGGTGGAAGTAGGTTCCACGCTTATCACAGAGGTCTTTGGACGGGGTGATGTCTGTGGCTTTGCTGCGTGGATTGGTGAATTCATGAATGACCTTGAAGAGTTGCTTGTAGTTGGTGGAGTTGTTGAGGATTTGGTCGTGGTAGTCCATCAGGGCGTCCTTGTAGGTGGTGTAGATTTCGGGTGTCTTGGTGTTTCTCCAGTTCTTCTCCAGGCATCTGCTGGTGCGTCTTGCTTCTTGGAGATCGGTGGTGAACCAGGCGGCTTTCCTGGGGTGCTGTTTGTCAGACTTGCGTAGCGGGGCGAGCTTGTATGCACAGTTGGAGATCCAAGTGTGGAGTTCTCTGGCTGCGACGCTGGCGTCGGATGTGTTGGAGGCCGGGGTGGTGGTTAAGGTCTGGCGGCAGTGGAGGCAGGAGAACTGGCCATGGGTCGTGTTTGGTGAGGCCTGTTGTCAGTCTCTGAGTTTTCCGTGGTTGAGTGCGTGGAGGGTGGCTGAGCTGTAGCAGTGGCTGGCTCGAGATCCAGGGTTCCTAGCGCTGGTTGCGGTCGGGTCACGGACGGACCCAGACGGGCTTGGCTTAGGCGCGCCTTCTGCGCGCCAGCGGCGCACATCCACTGCGCAACCGCACAGCGTCTGCCATTTAGTAGGGGAGGGGGAGGAACGATCAGCTGGGAGGCGGCAATGGGCGAGGACAGGGGTGCGGCGCCACAGGGGCAGCAGCGGTGGGAAGCGGGAAGTGCGGGCTCCGAGAAGCCAAAAAAACAGATCAAAAGTTAAAAACAAGGGATAACTAACTGATGTAATCATGCTATGTATCTTCAGGGGGTGGGAGGGTGGGTAGGACTGCTCCAAACACAGATCAGGGCATGGGCGGATTGGCATGCCCACTCAAGTGCGCAGTGACTGTTTGGTCGGCCCACTCAGGCCGCCCAAAGCAGTCATGCGCACTTCCCTGTTCACAATGCAGGCTGCATTACAGCCTGCATGGAGAACATGGCCACCCCTCCGGCCCCTGGCTGCATGACTTGTCCCGTTGCTGATTACCAATCCCACCGCTGCATCGCAGCGTTGTGATTGACTCAGGGAGGGAGCCTGGCTGCCTACTTCCTTTTCCTGGAAGCAGACACAGGAGAGCAGGAGCTACAAAGACACGGGACACAGCTTCGAGGTAAGACTTCCCTCAATAAATTCTTAACAACACATGCTCACACACACATTCCTGCGTCCACGCACCATCCAGTGTTATTTCCGGCGTTTACCACCTCACAGCTGTCCAGCCCCCCCGCACTTCTCAATGGTGGCCGCTGTGCGCCCATGCACAGCGGGCGTACCACTCGTGTGCCAAAGGCACATACGTAGTTGCGACGCATGCCATCACCTTGCATTCCATTCCAATGCATACTAATACTAGGCACATTGCAACAGTAGAGTGGGTGTTGCATAGCGCAGACATAAAGATCACTGTTCCCACTTCAGTGAGTGCCCCAAAACACACACAAAAATCACATTTGAGACAGATGCACACCCCATTTTTCATATTTTACCCCAAAAATACACCCCATTTTTCATATTTTACCCCAACAAACACCCCATTTTTCATATTTTATCCCAATATTCACCCCATTTTTCATATTTTACCCAAAAAAACACCCCATTTTTCATATTGTACCGCAAAAAAAAGGTACATTTACAAATTTTACCCCAGAACCCATACACACCTGAGAAACTTTAAATTACCCCATTACTGACCTCACAATGCGTTGTGATAAAATGCGGTGTTAAGGCACCCGCGTTGTCGGAGTTGCGTTGTTAACGATGTACTGCCTGCATTGTAATGGTCGTCTCCCGTGCCAAAGGCAACCCATAGGCTACGCCGTTTGCGTCCGTCTAACCCCTGGACCGCGCTCAGCACCAAGGAGCATTCCTCTTGGACACTCCACCGCTACTACGCCAGCACCCTCCTCGCCATCAACCCTGGACGCCACCTCGCCTGCCAGGACAAACCTCTGCTCCATGCCGGACATCGCCTTCGCCATCACTGACGGCTGCAGTATCACCCACAAGGAGCACCCCGACCTTCATGGAGGAGGCATTGCCGTCACCTACAGAGGCACACTCCGAATGACAACGCACTCTAATGTGCCAAGGGTGACCATGGACCATGTCAACTCCCAGATCCAGAACAAGCCCAAGAACATCCTCTGCGGCACCCTCATGTGCAGGCCCCCCCGGGCCATGGCCCCCCATTCTCCAATGCCATTGTAGACCTCATTGCACCCCAGGATTTCCCATCCACCGACGACATCCAACTCGGTGAACTCAAGTTCCACCTGGACAACCCCAGTGACCAGAGCACCACCCCCTCCTGGGGAGGGTCACCGACATCAGACGCAAGCAGCAAGCCACATAGCAGGACACACGGTCGAGCAAGTCACCTCCGCCAGCGGGTACTTCAACTACAGCCACAACACCGGACTCTCCTGGACTGACCATCATTGGTAACATCACGTCTTCACCTTGCCGACCGGACGCCACCGTCATCATCGCACCCCCTCGCAGCTGGATCAAGGCCAGCGAAGAACACCTCGTCAACTCCCTCCGCACCAACACTCCACCAATGCTTCCAAACGATGACACCGCAGTGCGCAACCACCACCGATGGATCTCCAACAGCGCCGACATTCGGGCACCCCTCATGAACAGCACTGCATCAGTACCTTCCGCCTGCCTGATGGCAGGTGTGAGGGTGAGGCAGTGCCACAGGGATAGGCTGGCCCCATGCATTGCTGGAGTTGCGTCATGGGTGTGACACAACTGCAGCAATGCGTGACTTTAGCGCAGGCAGATACGTCAGGATTCCTGACGCATCTGTCATTACTTGCGTCATGGAGCGCTGTCCAGTGATTACAGCGCATCCATGCTGTCGCAAGAAGGGCGTAGTGAGAAGTGTTGCAACGCTGTCTTGTCGCAGTGCAGCAACACTTTTCATGACTGGGGCACAGGTATGCGCACTATCTTATTGATTGTGCGCATTCCTGCACTGTAGTTTTGTCGCAGGGCAGCGCTGCAACATTGCTTGCAGCGCTGGCCAGCGCCAAAACCTGCAGAGGTATTGGCCCAAGTTTTATCACCATTTTTAAGACCAGCTATTTTCTGGTCTTAAGTAACTGGCTCTAACTGCAGTTAGAGCCAGTTTTTTGGCTCGTCAGAATTTCAAGGAGCCCCTTGATAATATGGAGTAGTGGCGTTTGCGTGCCTTTTTGCACGGGAACGCCTACTTTGCATGTAATTAGCGATAAATATCGCTAACATGCTTTGAGATGAAAAAACGGGCCGCTATCGCCAAATAAATCACGCTAAAGCCTGTTTGCTGCAGCTTGCTAATAGTGAGATAAAATTATCGCCGCTTTGGCGGCAAAAAAGTGCCGCTAAAGCGGCGATAGGCCCTTGATAATATGCCCCTGCGTATGATATACCTTTTAGAGTTGGGTAGCATTCTGCAGGTACCTATGCTTGTGAATATAAATGGTTCACCTGCAACATATATCAAATGTTAGTCTAAAGTCTAACTCTTCTGTGGTGTGATGATATATGCACACAGAACCTAGGGGCATATTATCTAAAAAGTGCGCTAAACATCACAAAGCGTGTTTAGCGAGCACTTTTTTATCGCCGGCTATCGTCGGAATAATTTGCCATGCTAACGCTGTATTAGCGACATTTAGCGCTATGGCGATAATTATTCCAGCCATAGCGGTGTTTTCCATGAAACATCGCTGGTTTTCCAGCGATGTTTCATGGAAAACGGCGATAACCTTGCTGATACGACCCTGTGGTCGTATCAGCATAATCCACCCCCCCATGTTAGATATGGCTAACACCTGCTAATTGCAGGTGTTAAATAAATGGCGATGACCCTGGTTAGCGCGACTTTTCACGTCGCTAACTGGGGCCATGGCCACCTTGCTAATAGGCGATAGGCCTGTTAGCGGGTGTTTCCCAGGTTTGTTCGTCGGGAACGCCCACTTTGCATGTCATTAGCGATAAATATCGCTGACATGCAAAGCGGTAAAAACACGGGCGCTAATGCCCGAAAACTGTCGCTAACTGCTGTTAGAGACAGTTTGCTGATAGGGCGATAAGAATATCGCCGCTAAAGCGGCAAAAAGTGCTGCTAAAGCGGCGATAGTGCCCTTGCTAATATGCCCCCTAATCTCTTACCTACCTCAAGTAATATTCAATGCAGTCGATAATACATTCAGAAAACCAAATCATGCACAGTATTCAAAGTTAAAAGAAATTGGAGATTGTCACTCCACAGACAAAAAAAGCAGAACTTTAGTTCAATAGAATTTATCATGAAACAATACAGCCTTTGAAGAAATGTCCCAAGTCCATACAAGCAGAGATGGTGGCACTCCAACAACAATCAGTTCCAGTGAATAAATTCAGCTGGTACCACAAAGAGGATATTCTAGAGAAAATCATAGCACAATTTAGGGCCTTATTGAGATCTCTGCAGATGGGTTACTCTGTCACAATGGTGACGGATAGCATGTCCGACGAAATCAAAATCCCATAGTGGGATATAGATTTCGGCGAATGGGATATTTGTTACCGTTGTGACATAGTAACCCATCCGCAGAGATCTAATCAGGCCCCTAGTCTTCAAACTGAACAAGATGCAAGCAGACAACAAAATGGCCACTGGGAAGTAAGCTTGTCCATGGCAAGCACCTTGATATGCTAGAGTTCACAGATGGCAAAAGACACACAAATGATGGACAGAATGCGGAACAAATCAAACATTCACCCCCCAGTCAAGAGATCTGGGTTAAATCAATTTTCTTTTGCTCACATGCCACCCCAGTTTAGACCCAGCCGTATGCAAATCAGTCTTGACGCTTCTCCTCATGGGAGCAGTCCAGCCCAGGAGCAGGGTCAAGACTGATTTGAAAATGGCAGGGTTTAAACTGGAATGGCATGGGGAGCAAAAATACGATGAATGTAGGCCCAGAGCTCTGTATTAGGGTGAATGTTTGACATTGTTCAGCATTCTGTCCATCAATTGTTCTTTTTGCAGAGTTCAAAGATGGTCACCACATTCTAGTTCACTTTTGCTCTCATTTGAATGTGACTCTCACTATGTGGGAACCCTCATGTTTTGGGAAAGATAAACCAAACACTCACAATTTCAGCTTCTATATTTTTCCCCACCTTCCATCTGCATAGGAAGTGACATCACTGTATGTTCTATCATCCATCTGCACAGGAAGTGATATCACTGGATGTCCCATCATCCATGTGCACAGGAAGTGACATCACTGGGTTCCCACCAAAACTGTCTTTAAAAGAAGAAGATAAGCAAGACGACTCATTTTCCATCTTCTGTCTGCACAGCAAGTGACATCTCTGTATTTACCATCATATATTTGTACAGGAAGGGACATCACTGGATTTCCCATCATCCATCTGCACAGGAAGTGACATTACTGAATTTCCCATCTTCCATCTGCAAAAGAAGTGACATCACTGAATTCCCATCAAAACTGTCTTTAAAAGAAGGAGCCAAGTAAGATGACTAATTTCCAATCTTCCATGTGCACAGGAAGTGACATCCCTGGATTTACCATCATCCATTTGCACAGGAAGTAACATCACTGGTTTCCCAACAAAACTGTCTTAATGGCAGCTGCAGCACAGAGCAAACGTGCAGGAGAGACGTGTAGGACCCCTGGGCCTCCTCCCATCCATCTCCCTGATCGCTAATTCACTGTGTCCCTCTGCACCCTGAACCCCGGTCACATCTCCCAGAGATGCTGCCACACCTTGCTGCCCATTCTGAGGATGCATCCTCCTGCCCCACCTGCCATTTCACATGCACCCTAATGCACCCAATTTGCCCCCTCACACTTCACACACCCAACACACTGAACATGTGACCACACGCATCAGACCACACTACACCTCACTGCTCCCTGTCTTGCATACTTTTCAAAGCTTGCTCCCTCACTAAACATGTCACCGAAATGTCAGATCTGCTACACAACTGCTCACAAGACCTGTTCTTCCTGACCAAAACCTGGTCAATCCCACCCTGGATTTAAGATCACAAGACAGGACAGGACAAACAGACCCAGAGGCAGAATTATCATCATCTCTAAAGAACCCACCTAATGCTCCACCACCTCAGAAAGCACCACCAGCAACATGGAAGAACACTTGCCCTTCAAACTCCTCATCACCACCAACTACACCCTAAGCAGCACTCTAGACTACTGCCCAGTGAACCACACACAAACTTCAGCAGCACCACTGGAGACTTTGTCGCCCACCTGGTCCTCAACTCCAGTACCTTCATCCTCCTTGGTGACCTCAACTTCCACCTGGAGGACCTCACTGATCCTAGTATGACTAACCTCCTCGAGGGCCTGTCCAATCTCGGACTCACCCAGTGAGGGGAAGGCCCCACACATGAAACCAGAAATTATGTAAAACAAAGGTGTATAGTTGATCATTGTTGCTTGCTGCTTTGACCACATATATCTGGTCGTGGTGACTATGAGCTGACTGTCTATCCATTCTTGTTGCATTTTCGGAACAGCTTGACCTACATATATGGCTTGGCACTTAAACATGCCCAGCAACTTACAGTGCAGGTCCTCCCTTTCTCTTACTCAATACTCACTGAAAATGTCACTTTGCAGGCAAGGACATCCCTTCATATGCTACTCAGCCTCTCCCACGATACTTTATTTCAATAACGATGTCCTTCTTCACTCATCGCATTCTCAAACTACTAGGAAACATTCTCTAGATGTCTATGGATAACTGTCTCTGGTTTCTGTCCCTTAGCTCTCCCTGCATCAAGAATGTGTATTCTTAATTTTGTATTTAAAAACTGTTGCATCTTGTGATGGTACTGCCAATTGTTTTGCTATCCTTTGAAACGTTATCCATTCAAACGTTTTTGTGTTCTTTTGGTTGCACCTGTCAACAGCTTTCTGATGAACCACAAAAATAAACTCTAGTTAAAACAGGGGTGCTGTGTGACCATCTGGATGATTTGTTTCATTCTTGTCCTCCAAGCAGGCGGGATGGCTCAGTCAGTTGAGCACTCGCCGATAAATGTGATTTTCAGGTCGCGGGGACAGTTAAGTCTCCAATCCATTCAGTAAACTTAGGGGCATATTTATTTACAAAGAAATGACGCAGCGTGGCGCTGCAATCAATTTAGCAGCACCACGCTGTGTCATTTAAAAAACACAGGGATGCGCCGTATTCACAAGAATACGGCACACCTCTGTGTTTTCCCTAGCGCCGGCGCTAAAAAAGCTGCCCAGTTCCAATGCAGACACCCTTGCGCCATGGTGCAAGGGTGCCTGGGCTGCAGGGATGATTGTTCATGTGCAGGAAGGTGTACCTGCACAGAAACAATCATTAAAGGCGAATTGCTCCTTCTAGGTGCACTGCTGAATGCAGCACACATAGAAAGAGCAAAGAACAAGATGAAATAAAAGTATTTCTCCTCATTGCGCCACTTTAACACCTGCTTTTCAATGGCGTTAGTGTTTGGCACTGCCTCAGATCCTTGTAAATCTGGGGCAGCGTCAAACAGCAATGGGTGTTGCGGTTAAACGCCCACAGCAACACCCATTGCACGCCTCTTTCATGCAAAGTGGTGCATGAAAAGGGGCCTTATTTACAAGGCCATGGAAAGCCGACCAGGATGGCTTTGCGTGGCCTTGTAAATATGGGCTTTCATAGAGCTCCACAGGAGAATCAAAAAAACTGATGCTCCAGTGGCTCTAGGAGCTTGTAAATATGCCCGTTAGTGTGTAAGAAATTGGGTTGTTGGTTGACTGGGGTTGAAGTCCTGGTCCAGCACCAGCCAAAATCCAATGGAGGGTGAACCACTAAAAGTCACTAAATTAACCTTTGCTTAACCCTGGATAGCTTGGCACACAAGCAGTCAGGCTTAACTTAGAGGCAATGTGTAAAGTATTTATGCAGCACACAAATAGTAATAAAGTGAAAATACAACACAAGAAAAATCCCAAACCAACGTAAAAAAATAGATTATATTTTATTTTTGTAGAATTAAGGGAAAATAGTTCCTAAAAGCACAAAGTGCCAACAAGGGATGTCTGGTCATGCTGGAACGGGACAAAGTCGAAAGTTTAGGCCAACCATGATGGAGCATGGGCCAGCTACAGGGACCAGGCTTGGCCTGCTGAGCAAAATTACCTTAGTCCAAGTTGCGTAGACCTTGAAGATTGTGTCAATGAGCAGGATGCAGGATGCAGCCGGAAAGATGCCTCAATGTCAAAGCGATGTGTTGGTGTCGATCCTTGCAGTGGCAGCGATGTGCTGGTCCTGATCCACGCAGCAGCGGCAATGCATTGGCTTTGATGAGTGCAGGGGTTGGGATGAGGAGTTCCCGGCATCGTTCTTGAGGCTGCAATTGACAGAGTTGCGAAGACCTGGAGCTCAGGAGAGCATCGCAGAGTGGTGGTTCCGAAGACAATGAGTCTGGTCGAGCCACGCAGCAGAGGCGATGAGCCAGTTCTTGTCACGCAACAGGGGCGATGCGCTGGTTCCGAGCCACGCAATGGTGCCGATGAGCTGGTTCAGGAGAGGATGCATGGGTTTGGCTGAAGCAAACACCTTAGGTCCACTTCCAAGTGTTCAGGACTGGGGTGGCACCATTTGGAAAGTCAGACTCACAGATGGTGGAGTCCAGGTGCAGAAGCAGGATAGTTGGAATTTGTTTATGTCCCTGAGACTTAAGATCAGGAGGACAGCCAATCAGCCCTTGGAGTCAGTCTGGGTTCTGGGGATTAAGTGATGAAGGCCCAGTCCTTCTCACCTAGACCAGGAGTGCAGCAGGCCAGCACAGTAAGAAAGCAGTTTTTCCAGAGCAGGAGTCCATCAGAATGGCAGTCCTTCAGCAGCACAGCAGTTATTCTTCCTGGCAAAGATCTACAGGTTCAGAAGTGTACTAAAGTGGTCCAGTTCTTATACCCAGTGGTGCCTTTGAAGTGGGGGAGACTTCAAGAAGGGTTTTTGAAGTGCACAGAGGTCCTCCCTTCCTGTCCTGGCTCCAGACTCACTGCAGGGGGGTTATGCAGCCCTTTGTGTATGGACAGGACACAGCCAATTCAAGGATAAGTGTGAGGTTGTGCCCAACTTCTCCCTACCTCCCTCCCAGGTTAGCCCATCAAGTCACACCTAAGCTCCCATTGTGTGTGGCTGTCTTGAGGGAATACACAAAGTCCAGCTGTCACGCATCCCAGACATGCAATCAAAGACAGTCTGCAGGCACATTGGTCTAAGAGCAAGAAAATGCCAACTTTCTAACAGTGGCATTTTTAAAATTGTAACAATAATTCTGACTTTGCCATTAAACAGGATTTATTATTGCAATTCCATAGGTACTAAACATGACAGATCTACCTCCTCTCAATTAGGAATTACAGCTTATTAAATGTGTTAAGTAATCCCCAATGTTATCAAATGAAAGGGGTAGGCCTTACATAGTGAAAAAAGAATTTAGGAGTTTTTCACTACCAGGACATGTAAAACTTAAAAGTCCAGGTCCTCCCTTTTACTTACACAGCACCCTGCCCTATGGCCTACCTAGGTCCTACCTTAGTGGTGACATATGTTATAAAAGGGGAGTTTAAGGCTTAGCAAGGGGTTTTAAATGCCAAGTCGACATGGCAGTGTGCCACTGCCTTTAGGCTGCAATGGCAGGCCTGGGACAAGTTTTTCAGAGCTACTTAGGTGAGTGGCACAACAAGAGCTGCAGGCCCTCTAGTAGCATTTAATTTACAGGCACTAGGTATCTGGCATACCACTCTACAAAGGACTTATAAGTAAATGTAATATGCCAATTAGGTGTATGCCAGTCAAATCATGTTTGGGGGAGTAAACATAAGCATTTCAGCACTGATTAGCAGTGGTAAAGCGCACAGAGTCCTCAGGCCAACAAAACCTAATCCACCAAAATTTAAAGCAAGCAGGCAAATATTTTGGGGTAAGACCACCCTAAGGCTGACAAGTCTAACATAGTGCCATTAAATTAGGTCATATTAACATATTTTATTTACAATGCTTAGAAAAGTCAGAAAAGTGTTTCAAAGCGCTATAAATAACAAATTATTTTTATCATTTTAAAGGGTCTAGTACAGCTGTTCTCAACCTGTGGTCCAGGGACCCCGGGGGATACGCGACAGGAGCAACAGATTAATAAAGTGTATATAAATGAAGAAGCAACATTAAAAATTGAAAAATGTGAAAAAGTTCCATAAATGTGATGGAATTTGAAATTGGAGGCTAAAAATTAAGCTGGTGTCCTCAGATTGATTTGTGGGAGGAATGCAAATGCATCAAAAAGTATATATCATAGAAGATGGGTGGCCTCATTTGAATTTAGAAAAGCCCCAACCTTCCCGTTAAAATTAAAATGTTCATTTTTTATATGTGTTCATGAATTGAATAAAAAAAATGTATCATTTGCATATTTGTTTGAGTACTTGTTTCTGTGTTTTTGTGTATTATTTTGAGGTTCAGTTTATTAAAATTGCTTAAGCCATGGTTCCCGGCCGGTAATGACTCAGTGGGCTTCCAATAATGATTCAGTGTGGGTCCACAGAAGTCAAAAGATTAAGATCTACTGGTCTAGTACATACGAAAACGTGCACTGCCTCTGTGTCTTTAAACACAGACCAGTGCTGCTTGCATGCACAAGTCTTAGCCTATAAAAAGTTCATCTCAAGACTGTTTCTGTTAGAACGTGTCACGAAATAAAAAATATTTTAATGGCGCGCATACTTTGCAAAGAGTTTTCTGTGAGTCCAATATCAAACTGAATGATCCTGCAAATGTATTACTTTCATTGGTCAAATAAACCCTCTGAAAGTAAAACGAGTATTTAGTCGAAACGAATACTGATGTATATTGTGTAACCCCTTCTTCAGCTATGCACAGTTCTCTGTACACAATATTTTCAGATATGTTACGAGGCATTAAAACGTAGGCTAGGCTCAGCCATAAAGACGTTGGAGGATATGCCTTAAAAATAACATTGAAGGAAAAATATTGATGCATGTAGAAGCTATTACTGTTTTAAGAGCAGAGAATAAACTAAACAAAATAAGGTAGCCAGATGTTAAAACGTGTCTTAAAATTATTTTTTTCTTGGTAGCTTTTCCGTTGAATAAACACTAAAATCTGGCGTTTTCTCTGTGCAACTATTCATTTTAATGACACCACTGAGTTCATCCAAGGGCCTCTGGGTCATCTGGGAGAAAGCAGAGTGTGTATTGGCTTCACATTTCTTCGTCTGCTACAAAGCGCTAATTCTTTCAATTAATAAAGTTGCTGATGGAGATGGTCGACAAATCATGTTAATGTTTAACGTTTTCAACCAGATGGCATGGCTGGCATGGTTGAAATGATTTAACGGATATGTCCCAAAACATCCTGGCAGAGGAAGAACGCCCGCTAGTATTCACAAACCCCAACCTGAGAGGGGGTGTCGGGGTTTTGAAAAATGCCTGAATCTTTTAAAGTCATGCGCAGTTAAAGGTGTTCAGACAGTCTTTCTGTATAGTGAAGATCGTGGTTGAATGTTTATCTCGTAACATAATCGAAGCACATTAGATATGGAGGTTCATACACATTACTCCATATCTAGTGGTGTTGGTTAAATAAAAAGCCTTGCGAATGTGTGCCTTGAGCACAATGCATTCCAGTTATTTTTTGTTAGTCGTATGCTTTTAATTAACCAACAACGAGATACAAAATTGTTTTAAAAAAGTAACTTAAATAAACATTTTAGAAATCAATAGGTCCTGCCCTTTTAGTAAATGAAAGTATTTCTTCATTAATTGCTGGGTTTGTGTGTGCGAATGGGTGAGTCGATGAATGGGAAGAAAATGGATGGATGAGTGAATGGATGGACAGCTGGATGAGTGAGTGTATATAGGACTGCAGTAATGGATAAATGAGCACGTGGGTGTATGGATTTATAAATGAGACAATGAGTGCATTTGGATGACTGTATGATCTGATTTTAATGGGTGATGCATGGATTGATGGACGAATGAAACTTGTAATAATGTTTACATAGCACGGTGAGGTTTGCCCTGCAATGAGTAATGCGAAAGTGGTCCATGTCAATTTCAATTTATTGGTTTATTCGGATAAAAACATAAAACCACGCACCATTACAACAATCTATGGCACAATAAAAAAAGTTTAGAAAGTTAAAATGCGTAAATACAGTATAATCAAGATGAGAAGTCCCAATGTACAATGAAATATTTCACCAATTAACAATCACATATAGTAAAAAATGCTGGAGTTTCTGTCCAATCTGCCAAGCAGAGTTTGAAAACGTTGAAACAGCAAAGGAAGAGAGTGGAATTTTAGTGCAACAGCACAGCAACGCTTGCCCTTCTCACACAGAGGGCCGTAAACAAAGGCTCTTAGTTAGCATTGTCACGTAGAGGACAGAATAGTAGGAGATAAAACCACCAATAGGTAATTCTCCCAACCCAAACTGTATCATAAACTGAACGAACTGGGGGGGAGGGTAAAAAAGAGCTCCAGATAAGGGCCTCATTACGACATCGGGTGGACCGCCACCGACTAGGGTGACCAACTGGCATGGGTGCAAATTCAGGACGGTGAGTGTAAAAATTCAGGACAAAGAGTCAAAATTCAGGACAAAAATTCAGGACAGGAGGTCAAAATTCAGGACAAAAATTCGGGACAAAAGGTAAGTTTTACAGACACATCAGAGGAGGTCGCGCAATAGAACATAATTAAGCCCATCCATATCCAAACATATTCAATCATTTGCAAACCTATCCATCATGTATCCTTCCATCCATCATTTCACTCAACCATCCCTCCATCCACCCTTTCACTCATCCATCCATTATCCATCCATCCACCCTTTCACCCTATCCATCGGTACACTCATCCATCCACTCTTCCACCCATCCATCCATTCACTCATCCATCCATCCAGCCTTTTAGCCTTTCACCCATCCAGCCATCCTTTCACTTACTCATCCATCCACCTAGTCACTCATCCTTCCACCCATTCACCCATTCAGTCATCCATCCATCCTCCCTTTCTCTCTCCATCGACCCTTTCACTTAGCCATCCTTCCTTCCACCCATCCATCTACTCATCCACTCATGAATCCATCCATTGACCCTGTCACTCATCCATCCACCCTTTCACTCCTTCACTCATCTATCCATCCTTTTGCCCATCTACCCTCCCTTTCACTCACTCATCCATCCTTACATCCACCCTTTCACTCATTCGTCCATCCATTCACCCTTTCACTTATCAATTCATCAATCCATCCATCATTTCACTCATCCATCCACCCATTCAATTGCCCATCATCCACCCTTTCACTCATCCATCCATCCTTTTACTCATCCATCCACCCTTTTACCCATCCATCTACCTGTCCACCCATACATCCATCTTTTTACCTTTTCTCTCATCTATCCTTCCACTCACTCATCCATCCATCCTTTCTCTCATTATCCTCCATTCACCCTTTCATTCATCCATTCACCCTTTCTCTAATCTATCCAGCCATCCATCCACCCATCCATCCCTTCACTTACTCACTCACCCACCTTTTCATATTAATTATGAGTTGAGCCTTTGTCTGCAGAGTTGCAGACAGAAGAGGCCCATCAAGAATTTCACCCTTGCTGTAGTTCCTAAAGCAAGGGGTGGGGCGGGGGAGGGCTCACTATGCCCCTGTACATAGGCAATCTCAGTCATGAGTCATGCATGATGCACAGTGCCAGGCAACGAGGTGACTGTGACATGGTGTTGTTTCCAGGGCTTTAAGTGGGATGAAAAAACTGGGGGGTCTCTCCAAAGGGGGTGTTCGATGTAATTAAGGGCGTGTCTTAAAACACCTAAGCTAAAAATCTGTGCTTAGTATAGTGTACTGCCTGACTGGTATTTTGCCTCTTCTGTCATTGTATCCAGTTATATAAAAGCAAGTAACGTTACACCTGCAACAAGCCAGAACTATTGGCTTTGTCAATGGTTGTTAGTTGCATAAAATAAAAAAGTAGCAATCATGGCTTCCTTGAATATAATATTGAAAATGCATCAGTTCTAAAATGGCGAGACTGTGAAAGAACTCTAGCCCCTTCTTTTAACTTCTTTCACCAGCTTCTTTTCTTGAACTGGATTCTCATGTAGCAGCATTGGGGGTTTTTGCACATGTCTTCTGTCTCGACAGAATGCCCTGCCCTAGACAGAGGCTGGGGGAGGCCACCACATGCTTTGCAGCCCAGTCTGGCCTATTGTCATTCTGTATGTGGCAATCAGGCAGTATGCAGAATGACAATGGGCGGGTGGGGCTGCTCTTGTGCTCCGAGGAGGAGTGCAAGGCGGCCCCATCAGGAAGTTGAGGCTTCATGCAGGGAACAGTGCTGTTCCCTGCAATGCCCCAAATTACGGACAAAAGGCGTCCGTAAAAAGGATCCTCACGGACAACGGACGTGAGATCCAAATTACGGACGGTCCGTGAAATTTACGGACGGTTGGTCACCCTACCACCGACAGGCCATCGGTGGCAGTTCGCCCGACATCCAGGCCATCGGTCTGACTGACGCAATACGATGCAGGTGATCGGACAGCAGAGGTCGGGGGAAAGACCGCCACCTCATACAGGATCCAAGATCCTGTGTGGGCGGCGGTCGGAATCCTATCCCTACAATGGAGGAGGTGCCTGCGCAGGCACCGCTATAGGGATTAGGATGTTCATTTCTAGCTGCCTTTTCAGGGTGGTCCCACGTGGATGTGCACAAAGTCCTTTTTTCTACTGTAGCTTGTGCTGCGGCCCTTTTCCTGGGCAATACTCTATATTATGCATAAGTCATGTCACCTCTGATTGCCATCATGTGGCAAACTAGGGTCAGAAAATGTATGCCGCCAATTATATTAACTGGAAGGCAGGTGAGCTCAGATTCTCCAATGCATTCCTGGGATACAGCCCAAGTGGGCAATTAATTCAGCAGGCATAAACCAACATGCACTGGGACCAACTATTAAATCAGCACTCCCTATGCTACATGGAAGAATAAATGCTGTCCTGTTCCAGGTAAGCATATTCCACCCAAGTGGGCAACGTGCAGGCATGTGACACTAAAGTTGAAGGCTTAAGAAGGGGCAAAAGGAGGAAAAGAAATATACAAAACTATATAGGAGTCTAACCTGACATGGCACAATAAGTCTGGCATGTTATCCTAAAGTCCTAACGCATATAAAAACATGGGTTCAGAAATTCATATGTAGCACAATCTAATCAAGACTAGCGCTGTGTATGCTGTCAAATATGAAAATGAACTGTACAGACCCACCCCCACAGTGCTCATGTGAAACTAAAAGTGTTGTATTAAAAATGAGATCCTTTGGCACAGAACGCAAGTAGAGATAGTGTGAAGGCAGTTTATTTCAAACATGTGTATAATTCCTCATATATATTCAGACTAGAAGGCTCCTTACCAATGTTCCCTCTAATTTCTTTCCTCTGTGTGCAGCAGTTCATGATCTCTGTGTACTGCAAGCAAGGCTATGTGCACCAAGCAACTGATCATGCATTTGAGTGCTTCGCTCAGCAATATAAATCTGTGACAATCACCACTTCAAACCTTTGTTTACAATGAGTGCGAAACAGGTGCATTATACACACATATAGTTCTATTTAATAAGGTCTTGGGCCAGTTTTGCAATGTAGATACACACCCTTGTGACATGAATTGTTTACTCCTGTAGCATCTACACCCCAGATTTAGAAAAGGACAGGACACTGAATGTGCTACCATTATATGTATTAACTGAACAGCAGGGTTGATGCAAGCAGTCAGAAGAATGAGGCAGTTATTATTGAGCTCGAACCAGGATCCGGGCTGGATCAAGTGAAATATGCTAAAAAAAAAATCCCAGTGTAATTTGCCAACACCGGAACATACTGAGCAGGGCCCACAGGTTGTCTTCTTTCGGTTCTGAGCAGGAATCTGCAGGCAGTCAAGGGGCTTTCTTAATTACAATTTACGTAGGCCCAAAACAAAGGCCTCATTTAAAAGGGCCAACAGCCCTACTTTTGTTCAAGAATGATCCTGACTTGGAGCCACCTGGAGCCTAATACCTCGATTCCAACACAATGGAGGGTAAACAAAAGCACTCAAGTATCACTTTACAGGTCAAGTACTTAAAAGAAATATTTGAGCAGGTTTTTGACTTTGTTTACCCTTCCTATATAAGCTACATGCATGTACTCGAAGAAGGTAGGGATATATTAGGAGTGCATAACTGGGAGAAACAAAAAGTATGGATTTAAAATGTAGCGGTGCTGGGGCTGTCTGTATTCATATAAATGTATTACTACGCAAAGGAATCCTTTTCAACAGCACTATGCAACAAATTGAGAAAGATAACAATAAGGTTCTAAACCCATGCCTTGCAGTTTGCAAGAGGCTTGTTGATGCTGGTTCATAGCTCACTGTGCTACAACAGGATTGCAATTTATATACTGCATCTAATAACAGATATGTGTCAAAAGTAGTAACCCACTTACCTATCTACAAAACAAAATGTGATTTGCATGTTACACGATGTGCTTTACAGGAGATGCCTTCACCCTCTATGCAGCATTATGAGTCAAAATTGGAACTAGACAAAACACAGATCTCTTCAGCAACTGCATTAATCCCAGAGTTATCTGACCATCACTATTATCCCCTAAAAATCCTGGGCACACAAATATCTCTGCAGAGGGTGTCTTAACCCCATAAGATATCTTAAAATGCAGCCTTTGCAATCATTTAAACTTGAAAAGATTTACTGTCACATTTGTCCTTGTTGCCATTTCTTTGATGCAGAGTTTAAAAAAAGTAAATGTATAAGTTGACAGCCAAACTCTGTTTTGCATGACTCTGCTCCTCGTGACTGCACCCCCTTTCTATTGTCACGCCTTGACCACCAATATATGAGTCTGCAAATCAATGAGGTCTCTGTAGTGGGTCCTTGGTGAATTGGCAAAAAAGTGCATGGGATTCTAATTCTGAGATCAGCACCCACTGGAAAAAGCCCAACAGAGACATTCATTCACCTAACTCCCCAAATTCTAATAGCACCATATGTAAAGGGCTGCACTCTTATTTGTACGAGCAGACCCTTGAAAATATTTGAAATATCATATTCTAATATGTTTGTTGAATATTTTACAAGGTTGCATTCAATATTCAAGAAGTGTATTTCTTTATTATGTGGAAGTGTTAATGCATCCAAAATATTTGGAAAGTATTTACTAAAAGTGAGTGGTTTTAAACATGAACTGAGAAACAGTCTATCACATAAGCTATACTTCTGTGGATGAAATGCAGGCCAGTTCCACTACAAAAAATAAAAATATGCTGTCTACAATACTTTTATTCCAGCCTTGTGCCCCCAAATGTAGCTAGTTTGTGTCAGTTTTATATAGCGTGAACTTGGCCACTGGAGCCCTTTGCATAAGCACCAGTTGCATTAGACAAAGACTCATTAAGATTTATTTTTAAGATATGGGGAGATTAAGTGATTTGCCTGGAGTCGCAGTATCAGTGGTGGCTAGTGACATTTGAAAGTGGTGGGGCTTAAACGTTGGGCATGACTTTTGTATAGCGAGCGATGTGAACAAGTTCAATGGACAAACCTGGGGTCCAGGGTGAGTTCCTCTCCCAAGAAAGAAATGAAAAAAAGATTTGCTAGTGGTGCATTTTAAAGCAAATGAATGTAGCGATAAAGCAAGTCTTATAAAGGAGTGGGAACGTATAGGGGTCGATTTCGATCTCGGCCGGAAGCACACCTAACACTATTCATCCGGAAAAAAAACGAACCGAACGCGTGTTTCCCGACCGATTCGAACATCCGTACGAACGAGCAAGTACGATGCGCATAACCGCCCAGATCCCGACCCAGCCGTACTTACCCAATCCGGCTCCTGTTCCCCGCCCGAGCCGGATCCGTAAACGCAGAATCGAGTCGCACGGAAGCAAAAATACAGCACTTTCCGGCCGGACCAGTACGATGCGCCTTCCGTACGTGCCGAACCCATCGCTACGTCCAGCATGTCAGAGCATCCGGGAGAGCCGCACATAAGCTCCGATTCGCGCCACAATACGATCCACGGCTACGAGACGAACACGCCAGCCACGAGTACGAGTCGAAGCAACGAGAAAGCCCAACGAGACGAACATACCATGAATCCCATCGCGCAGGTCCTACCAATACTCTACATCTATTACCGGAACAGGTACGGACGCGTACGGCGCAGAAGGTAAGTTAAACACCCACTACACAAGCAAACGACACGTACCCGACATATAACACACACACATAGGGATGCAGAAATGACTTGCACTAGCAACAGCAGAACCATAGGGGCGGGATGTCAATCACCAATGCCATATACACCCATAGGGGCCTGGATGCCAACCACTACCACCACCCCTACTCATGGGAGGCTGGATGCCTGTCACTACTACCATCCCCACTCATAGGGGGATGGATGCCTACCACTACCACCACCCCTACTCAGGGGGTGCTAGATGCCTGTCACTACTACCATCCCCACTCATGGGGGGTTGGATGCCTACCACTACCACCACCCCTACTCAGGGGGTGCTAGATGCCTGTCACTACTACCATCCCCACTCATAGGGGGATGGATGCCTACCACTACCACCACCCCTACTCAGGGGGTGCTAGATGCCTGTCACTACTACCATCCCCACTCATAGGGGGATGGATGCCTACCACTACCACCACCCCTACTCAGGGGGTGCTAGATGCCCACCACTACCACCCCCCCCACTCATGGGGGGCTGGATGCCTGTCACTACTACCATCCCCACTCATAGGGGGATGGATGCCTACCACTACCACCACCCCTACTCAGGGGTGCTAGATGCCTGTCACTACTACCATCCCCACTCATGGGGGCTGGATGCCTACCACTACCACCCCCCACTCATGGGGGCTGGATGCCTGTCACTACTACCATCCCCACTCATAGGGGGATGGATGCCTACCACTACCACCACCCCTACTCAGGGGGTGCTAGATACCTACCACTACCACCCCCCCCACTCATGGGGGGCTGGATGCCTGTCACTACTACCATCCCCACTCATAGGGGGATGGATGCCTACCACTACCACCACCCCTACTCAGGGGGTGCTAGATGCCTCTCACTACTACCATCCCCACTCATGGGGGCTGGATGCCTACCACTACCACCACCCCTACTCAGGGGTGCCAGATGCCTGTCACTACTACCATCCCCACTCATAGGGGGATGGATGCCTACCACTACCACCCCCCACTCATGGGGGCTGGATGCCTACCACTACCACCACCCCTACTCAGGGTGGGCTGGATGCCTGTCACTACTACCATCCCCACTCATGGGGTGCTAGATGCCTACCACTACCACCCCCCCACTTATGGGGGGCTGGATGCCTGTCACTACTACCATCCCCACTCATAGGGGGATGGATGCCTACCACTACCACCACCCCTACTCAGGGGGTGCTAGATGCCTGTCACTACCACCACCCCTACCCATGGGTGGCTGGATGCCTACCACCAACACCACCCCTACTCATAGGACGGGTAATGCATGACACAACCAGCATACTCCAACATAAGGAATGTAAGAAAAACACATCCCCCAACACCATGACAAGCGTGTGTAGACTGTGTCAAATGCCTACAACACTGAACATGAAATTGAACATACAATGTGACCCCCTATCACATGTGTCACACATAAATGTGTGTGGCCTCCACAATGCAAGCAGACCATGACCACTGTGGCAATGGGGTCTAACACCCCATCATCACAGTGACCAAAAGGTAAGTGTGGGGTCCATAGCTGAAGCACATTTTGAACATTGTGACAATGGAGTCTAACCCCCATCATCACAGTGACCAAAAGGTAAGTGTGGGGTCCATAGCTGAAGCACATTTTGAACATTGTGACAATGGGGTCTAACCCCCATCATCACAGTGACCAAAAGGTAAGTGTGGGGTCCATAGCTGAAGCACATTTTGAACATTGTGGCAATGGGGTCTAACCCCCCATCATCACATTGACCAAAGGGTAAGTGTGGGGCCCATAGCTGGGGCACATTTTGAACATTGTGGCAATGGGGTCTAACCCCCCATCATCACAGTGACCAAAAGGTAAGTGTGGGGTCCATAGCTGAAGCACATTTTGAACATTGTGACAATGGGGTCTAACCCCCCATCATCACAGTGACCAAAAGGTAAGTGTGGGGTCCATAGCTGAAGCACATTTTGAACATTGTGACAATGGGGTCTAACCCCCCACATCACAGTGACCAAAAGGTAAGTGTGGGGTCCATAGCTGAAGCACATTTTGAACATTGTGGCAATGGGGTGTAACCCCCCATCATCACAGTGACCAAAAGGTAAGTGTGGGGTCCATAGCTGGGGCACATTTTGAACATTGTGGCAATGGGGTCTAACCCCTCATCATCACAGTGACCAAAAGGTAAGTGTGGGGTCCATAGCTGAAGCACATTTTGAACATTGTGGCAATGGGGTGTAACCCCCCATCATCACAGTGACCAAAAGGTAAGTGTGGGGTCCATAGCTGGGGCACATTTTGAACATTATGGAAATGGGGTCTAAACCCCCATCATCACAGTGACCAAAATGTAAGTGTTGTCATGGAAAAAGCTGCAAATGCCAAACAGCATGGATGATTCCTGGTCACAGAACAACAAACACATCAGTGGCATAGTAGTGCTTGTGTCCCATAGCAACATAGATTGGGTGAGGCAAACAGTGCAGTGCAAATAAGACATACCTTTGGCCATGTGCAGACAAACATCACCCATGGGGGCTGACAATGTCAACATTCATCAATAACACAATGACAGAAGTGACCATCATAATGCAGACCCACATATCTGCACCAATGGGCACACAAATGTAGATATCCTGTGGAGACTGTAGATGTGAGGTGAACAAATACCATACCATGGCAGCAATGGGACATACAAACCATGATCACTGTGCTGACTGATGACCTAGGAGTCCCAGGGACAGCAGGGGAAACCCACCAAACAACATACAGCCAATGGCACACTAAAGATATGCCAATGCAGTGGTGCAGATGCACAAACATAAACAGGCAGCCACACACTGCATATCAAACACAACAGGTGATGGGGGTGTGTGCCAGTGTCCCCAGGCAACCACACAACACATGAGGAGGTCTGAATCCCAATTACACAGATGTGCATACAGTGCCACACAAAAGTAACTCATGGATCGGATTCCCCTATGTGGGCAATCAGGCATTGTTAGATGAGAGGGAGCCCAAATTACACATGTCACACAAGCTTGTAGGAACAGCAACTAACACAGCAAGACACAGACCCACCACAGCACTACCCCCAGGGTCCCCACATTGTGGTGACACTGGCCTGCATGATAATCCCACTGTGATGACAAAGCTAGATGTCGTTCACACTGTGAACCACAGTCATGTGTCTTGAGCAACAAACTACCATCACACCTACACAAGCACAAATCAATCAGCATGGCCTGTCAGCCAAGGCCAATATGGAGGCAGGGGTCTAGCCGTGCAACAACTCTCATCTGCACACACTCAACACCACACACCTTGATCTCCACCAATGTGCAGCAGTGAAGCTCACATGCACTGGTGACATTGCACATGCACCCATGACAATCCCAGGGGTGGTGGTGGGAACTAAGGTGCAGAAACCCATCAAACATGGCCAGTCAACAAGACTCATGAATGTCGGACACACTGCACAGTACGCCGTACATGGGCATGACGTCAAATCCACACCAACCAATGGGATCCCGGCCACAGTCACACACCAATGAAGAAGCCAAGGTCACCCACAAAGAACACACATAGACAACTTCCAACATTGCAGCTCTGACCCTGAGGAGTGGCAGCAGTCACACACACAACGTGTCACAATCACTGAAAGCTAACACAAACTGTAAATTACATGACTGGTGTAACCAACAAGTGCCAAGGGGAATCCTGACTGTCTCATATCTGTGTTTGCCCACAAACTCAGCCCTGACAGCAAACACACCTATGGGTGACACCCTGATGACCAGTAATGTGCCATGCACCCACATCCCAGAGAAGCCAGGGAGAAGACTTTGGGGGAACATAGGTCAACTCAGCAAGCATCACAAACAGGAACATCACTAGGGATCCCAGCATGCCTAGCAAAATGGAAGTGAACACACACAGACATGCTCACACAACACACACCTTGGGCTCAGGCAATGTCAAGGAATTACACACTGCCATGAGGGGACTCCACTCCTGTGTAAGGAAAGCTGTGCCATACGTTGTCTCAGTAGGGCTCTACCATGTCAGCCGAACACTTGGTCACTCAGTCAACAATTAGCACAAAATGAAGGCTCTCGTCATATCAGCCTGGTCATGGGAGTGTCACTGAAATCATCTGCACAGATCCAACACACATGTATAGCAAGTTGCACTGATAACACAGATGAGTCCTTCTCCATTGATGCCCAAACTTGCATGTCCAGTGGAGATGGTCACACGGTCAGGGAAATAGACAAATTGAACAATGGCAAGCACAACAGATGTGCAGGGGTGTAAGCCACAGATGTGATATTGCAAATAAAAGTAGGAAATCCCATTGCCAAATTTTGAAAACATGACACCCTCATATTGCTGCAAAGGATGACATGGATACACACCAGGATAGGACACATTCCCCCTGGACCACATGGGGTCCTGCACAGTAACACTTCATTTTCCTGATATCAAAAATCACCATCACTGCAGCAAGGGCATGGTTAGCATCATCAACATCATGTACATCAGAAGCAAAACCACTAGAGAACAGAAAGTAGCTTTATTCAGCATATGTGTGTTAAAAAGTGAAAGTCCAGAAAAAACACAAAGGCCAATGGCCAGTCCATTATCAAAGTCCAAACAGGGTTCCAGTGGCAGATGTCACCCTTTGCATGCCTGCACTGCTACACACCAGGGACATTCCCCTCGGACGGGCATACGGGGGGGCAGGCCAGGCACCGCAGGGACAGGATCAGGGCTCACCAGAAGGAGGCAGGGAAGGGGTGGTGGGTGCTGGAGAGTCACTGACAACTGCAGTGGAGGTGTCTGACTTGGTGTGTGCCGGCACAACTGGGGGGCATGAGTCAGATGGTGTGGGTGCCGGCACGACTGCAGTGGGCTGGGCAGATGGAGTGGACAGGTTCCCCACTGCAGTGCCCAAGTCAGACGGGGTGGTAGTGGACTCCACTGCAGTGCCTATCTCCAGGGGAGTAGAATGGGGTTCAGGTAAGGTGGGCAGGACAGAGGGGGAGGACACGGTCTCCACACCAGTGGCACAAACATGCGCAGCCGGGGGTGTGGGGCTGGAAGAGCAAGTGGTAGGGGGAGAAGGCCGGATCAATTTGGGGATGGTGTATCTGTGGGTGGGGGAACATGGGGCAGGGTGTGGTGGGGGAACCTGTGGTGTGGGGGCCTGAGGGATGGAGGAAGGAGACTTGGTGGTTGAGCTGCAGGGCGGCGGCAAGGTCTTGCTCTTCCGGGTCCGGGGGGACTTGCGGATGGGGGCCTCAGTCTGTCTGTGCCTGGGGGAGGGTGTCCGGGGGTGAGGGGCACTCCCCTCTGTGTGGGTGGACTTCCTCTTCCCCCTGTATGCTGGATCAGCTGGATCGGAGGGGAAGAGGCTGAGGTCACAGAGGAAGAGCTGCTTTGTAGGTGGGGTTGCAGGTGAGGCAAGGGAAGGGGCCTTGGAGGGAGAGGTATCGGAGGACTGCGGAGTGACTGTGGATGCCTGTGTGTGTGTCTGTTCCCCATCCCCTGTGGGTGTGGTATCAGTCCCCTGAGGATGCCTGTGTGCACGTTTTGTTTTTGTATTCGGTGTGTCTGTGCTGCTCGTGTCTGTGTGTTTGGGTGATTGTGCAGGTGTGCATGTGCTTGGGACAGGTAGGGTGCCAGGAAGTGTGGATGGGGCAGAGGTAGGAGGGGTGAGGGACTGTTGGAGGAGGGACACTGCTGCCATCAGGGAGGAGTCCATGGACCTATTGCTCCTCTGTAGGGCAGACATGCCCGATGAGATGCCCTCCATGAACGACACCAGCTGTGTCAACAGAGTGGTGTGGGCATGGAGGACACTCAGCATTGCTGTCTCCCCTACATGGAGCTGGTGAAGTAGGTACACAGACTCGTCACTCAGGGCAGCAGGGGACACAGGGGCAGGGGGTGCGGTGCCTGGCACGAAGGAGACACGCTCCCGAACACGGGAGCCTCCACGGACCTCTGGAATGGGAGCCGATGGGAGGGCGGTGGTGGTGGTGGTGGCGGGGACAGCAATACTAGCTGGGGTGTGGTGGCTGCTGACACCCACCTCCACAAGGGAGTCATCCTCCGAGCTGCTGTGTTCCTCAGCTGAAGTGGATGGTGCTGAGGACTCCTCGGTGTGGCTCCCCTCGCCCTCCGTGCCACTGGGTCCCTCCGACCACTCATCGACTGCTGACCCAGTCTGGCTCTGCGGCTCCTCCTGGTCCGTGGAGCTGTCCCCTCCTGTGGCCGTGGATGTATCTGCAAACAATTAGGGAAACAGACAAACATCAGTCACCTGCACTGACCGCACACACCACAGTAAGTACAGCACATTAGAGAGCAAGCCCTGGCATCCTTAGTTGAACATTGCCAAAAGTGCTCAAACAGAGTAGGAGAAGCCAATTGTCAGTCTGATGGTCAACCATGGCACTCACATCCCTCCTGGCCTTGCACCCATCTGTCTGGTGCCTGTCGGATGGCAATACCCCAGTGTGGACACATGCACCACCTACACAGTAGTTGGACAGTGCAGAGAACACGGTGAAGTATGTGAACATGCACACATCACATCTCTTGCCACTGAGTCAGTACAGGTGTCCGGATAAAGGGATGGCCAGAGTCTATTTTGAAATGCATGTGATGCATACCAGCACCAGACACCATGATGCACCCATGTCCTGATAGTCAATGCCACAATGGGGTGCATGTAGCACATGTCACTCACCTGCAGGATCACTCTTAGGTAGTTTAATGCCATGGCACAGGCATGCAAAGTCATACATCACTGTCTCCAGTCACATGGGCAGGGCAGCCAGCCAACAACAGTCTGCACTGTGTCACAATCCTAGGTCATGGGGAATGCAAGTTCTGTAGCTGACAAGTGCACATGTCCATCCCCCACAAACCACATCATCTGAACTCTTATTTGTCCACGTCATACCAATTGGACATATGGGAGACATGAAACACAACCCTCTGAACCTGAGCACATCACAATCTTCTGTGAATGGGAAACAGCTGCCTGAACTTCACAGTCGCATACCCCAGTCTGCACAGTCAAGTGATCAAACACCTATATGTCACACAAGTATTGTCTCCTATGGTCACATCTCAGGTGGCATGCTGAGCCCTAACCGATAAACACCCCAGTAGTCCTGACAACGAAGCCACAGCACAATGACACAGAGGCAGACACCTGAGGGAACATTTCACTGAGCACACCGTGTCAGCTGATACACGGGAGTGGGAGTACAGAGTGTATTGTATGGCCTGGAGTAGGCATGACTGTCCTGCTCCACGTGAAAGAGGGATGAGCCCTGGACAGTAGGCAGGTGGCTAAGTATGTGTGACACACTTGATATACATACTCCTGAGGCCCAAACATTGTTCCCACCCGCAGCATGGGTGTGTGCCAAATACCCCAGGCACATGTGGTGAGTCAGATCAGCAATTGGACCACGTATCAAAGTTACACGCAGATTACATGTCAGAACTCAGGCATTGTGTAAGCAATGGACCCACCCATGAAGCCCACAACAAAGTTACAGGAACAAATGCTGTCCCCCACCTTGATCTAAGCAAAATGTAAGGACACAGTACCCAAGTGACACAATTACCTGACTGTAAGGGCCACACCTGGGTATCAGATGAGGAGTGAGCATGTCACAATTGAGGGACATGGGTCCTGGACCACAAGACTGATGTACTGTGGAAGTTTAACCAGGCCAGAGGAGGGCACATAGCATGTCAGACAAAGTTCACAGTGCAGTCATGGACTCACCCCCTCCTTGCTGCTGTCTGGCCTTAAGCTGCCCATCCAGGTCAGGGAAGACCACCGCCAGGATCCTGAGCATGTGGGGGGTCAGGGTCCGGTGTCCGCCCCTCCTGCGAGGAGGCGACAGCTTCAGCTGGACCCTTGCGATCCTCCGGGTCCAGCCCCGAAGGTCCTGCCACCTCTTCTGGCAGTTGTGGATCCGGCGCTTGTAGACCCCCACAGATCTTACTGCCCGGGCGATGGTCAGCCAGATTTCCTGCTTCTGGTGGGCATCAACCTGTGAGGATGACAAAGTGTAAAGGCCATTACTACACATGCAACATATCCGTGCATCACACATTTGGATATACATGTCTCAATCACAGGGGCACATGATGTACACAGGCAGTGCAACGATGGCTATGAACAGTTTGCCAGCAGTTACTACATGGTATCATTGCCTGGGAAGTAAAACCTTGTTGGAATGCACTGTTACTGCACTATACCTGTTCAGTGCATGTAACTACACACTATCGGGGGTGACCACTACTCAGTGAGCATGCCAGCCAGTGGTGTGCACACTGTAAGTCTTGCTAGTCAGACAACATGCACATTTAGTAAGGCAGTGGACAGCACACTCACCTGCTCCCCTGCTTTCCCATACAGCTTGCTGTACTGTGGAAGGAGGCTGTCCAGCAGGGCCTGGTTCTCCTCAGGGCTGAAGGCTGGGGCTCTCTCCACAGTACGTGCCATTGCAGGATCCAGAGGGTGCATATACAGCAGCAGTGGTGGTGGCAGATGTCGTCCTGGAGCATGTAGTGCAGGCAAGTGAGCTCTCAGGGGAACAGCCAGCATTATATGTGTGCTGCTGAGGCAGATACTGTCCCATGTGTCCAAAGTGATAGGTCCAAGTCGTTTGCATCTTCTGAATCTGGCCAATCCATGGAATTGCACCACTTACACACGCCCACAGCATCCTTCAAAAGTTCAACTTCATGAGACCCATGAATTTGCAACATTGTTGTGGGTGGCCAACTGAATTCACAGCATCAGACTCGTTAAAGGTTCGAAAACGCGTCCGTTGCCATGCAAGGCCATAGCAAATGCGTGCGCACCGATCGGTCCATTGCTGTACAACGCGTATTTCGAAAAACAACGCGTACCCGTTCACATCATATGCAATGGCCAATGCGTGCACACCGATCGGTCCATTGCTGTACAACGCGTACCCGCTCACATCATATGCAATGGCCAATGCGTGCGCACCGATCGGACCATTGCTGTACAACGCGTACCCGCTCACATCATATGCAATGGCCAATGCGTGCGCACCGATCGGTCCATTGCTGTACAACGTGTATTTCGAAAAACAACGCGTACCCGTTCACATCATATGCAATGGCCAATGCGTGCGCACCGATCAGACCATTGCTGTACAACGCGTATTTCGGTCCACATCATATGCAATGGCCAATGCGTGCACACCGATCGGTCCATTGCTGTACAACGCGTACCCGCTCACATCATATGCAATGGCCAATGAGTGCGCACCGATCGGTCCATTGCTGTACAACGCGTATTTCGGTCCACATCATATGCAATGGCCAATGCGTGCGCACCGATCGGTCCATTGCTGTACAACGCGTATTTCGGTCCACATCATATGCAATGGCCAATGCGTGCGCACCGATCGGTCCATTGCTGTACAACGCGTACCCGCTCACATCATATGCAATGGCCAATGCGTGCACACCGATCGGTCCATTGCTGTACAACGCGTACCCGCTCACATCATATGCAATGGCCAATGCGTGCGCACCGATCGGTCCATTGCTGTACAACGCGTATCCGCTCACATCATGTGCAATGGCCAATGCGTGCGCACCGATCGGTCCATTGCTGTACAACGCGTACCCGCTCACATCATATGCAATGGCCAATGCGTGCGCACCGATCGGTCCATTGCTGTACAACGCGTATTTCGGTCCACATCATATGCAATGGCCAATGCGTGCGCACCGATCAGTCCATTGCTGTACAACGCGTCCCTGTACAAGTCACTCGCATATGTCACCATGCCTGTCACAGGTGAACGTATGCCAGCCACATTTACTTTCCAGGGACTCAGGGGCACACCTACAACACCACAGCCTGTCCACACTGTATCCTAAGGCATGTAAGGCTGCATTACCTTTATGGGGGTCAACATGTGGTTTTTTGGGTGGCACTTGGGGGCAGCCACTCCCAGGCTGTGCACATGTTCATGGGGACAGAATCCTTGGTGTGTTGTGCACATGACCACTGTGATGTGCAACTGTTCATTTCAGAGCATGTGGCATGGTCACATTACCAGGTTGTGTATGTGTATGTCATGTCACATACCCCCTGAGTCCCATGTGGGACGGTATGTACGTCACAGGGTGACCCATTGCCACAATAGTGATGGCCCTACACAGTCTGTGTGCATGTTGTGTTTACAATGTCTCTGATTCCATGTGCACAATGGGAGACAGTCTCCACATCCACGTTGTTTGTGCATGGACTTTGATGTTGTGCGTGTGTGTGTGTCACAGACGTCCATGTCTGTCCTGCAGAGGCAACAGGGACCACTACCTGTGGGGGTCATGGTTGTTTTGCTGTGGTGTATTCATGATACGCCATGTCATGCCAGTGTCCATGTGGCAATACAGGGTCCCTGGGAATCTACCTGTCAATGAGCTGTGATGCCTGGGGCACATCTGTCCTCACATGTCACTGTGGTGTGTGTTTGGAACGTGACAGCAGTACATGGGTACTGTGACACAGCCTAATGATATCCCATAGCACAACCTGGAACTTGTTGACAACACATGTTGAACTGTGATGTTAGATGTTGGCCATGTAGGTGCCATACATGTCCTTACAGAACGGCACATACATCAGGTACTTGTGTCTCGTAATGATGTATCATGTGATATTGAGTATGGTCTATGCCACATATGTGGGGTGACTGACAATCTTTCTTTCTTCACCTATGCACTGCAGGGCACCAGCTGTCCATAGACCATTCCCTGACCTTGCAACCATGGTTGAACGGGACTGCATCCGACGGTACCGCTTCAACAGGCCGCTGATTGAGGAATTGATGGTGCGGTTGGCCCCACATTTGCAACCTGGCCGGACATACCCTACAGCGCTGACCCTGAAGGTGATGGCAGCCCTACACTTGTTTGCCACCGGTACCTTTCAACACACTGTGGCGTCTGCTGGTGGGATGTCACAGACCATGTCCAGCCGTGTGCTACGCGATGTTTTGGAGGCAATGTTGAGATACCTGAACCAGTACATCTATTTCCCTAAACATCAACAACTCACTGACGTCAAAGGTGACTTCTATGCCCTGGGGAGGATGCCGCATGTCATTGGCTCCATTGATGGGACACATGTGGCTTTGGTACCACCACTGGCACATGAGCAGGCATACTGGAACCGAAAACATTACCATTCGGTCAATGCTCTGGTGGTATGTCTTGCAGATATGAGCATCTCACACGTGTGTGCCCATTTCCCCGGTTCTGCACACGATGCCTACGTGATGAGGAGTAGTCGCATCCCGAGGATGATGTCACAGATGCAGAACCAGAGTGCCTGGCTTGTCGGTGTGTACTGACTTTGTACCATTGTGTGTGTTCTGCAATGTAGTATTCCACCCTCTTTTCCAACTCAGCTAATGTGCAATTGTCTGTAAGTAGGTGACTCGGAATACCCCAACATGCCGTGGTTGCTGACGCCCCTCAGAAACCCTGTGACACCAGCCCAGATGCGCTACAATGAGGCACATGGTCGGACCAGGAGAGTGATCGAGCGGACATTTGGTCTCCTGAAGAGCCGCTTTCGCTGCCTGGACAAGACAGGAGGGGCCCTCCCATATACCCCAGCAAAGGTGTGCAAGATTGTCATCGTCTGCTGCATGCTACACAACCTGGCAGTGCGGAAGGAGTTGCCTCTCATCCTGGATGACGATGACCAACATCCGCCACCTGTGGAGGATCACGATGCCAGTGATGGTGATGATGATGAGGGTGATGTCCGCACACAGCTCATCACCAACTTCTTCAGCTGAATGTGAGTAACCAGAGCTGTCATGTCAATGATGTGAGTTTGCTTGATATGTGTTGGTGGTGCTCTGGTGCTGTTTGAGTGTGGCCATGTGCTACTTGACTGGAAGCGTACAGCGATGTGTCCTTACAGGTAGTCTGTACTCCCCAACAGTGTTGACATGCTAACTTGGTTTTGTGTAGGTATCTTGTGACATGTATTGGGCATGAGTATTGCAGTTCTGTCCTGTTCTTCAGTGCTTTTGACTGTGTGTCATTTCTGTCCTTCACAGGGTACTTTCAGAGTTGTTTGGTCAACTGTGATCCCCCGACACCATGATTCAACTTCCAGGGTGGAAGCTGTCGTTTCCCTACAGGTGATGTGCCACACACCCCTGGACTTTCTTTCTTCTACACTTGTTGACTGTGTGGCCACTGCCACGTGGGATTACCTTGCATCTGTAGTGGAAACAACATGTTGCAAATGTGTAATAAACCTGTGCTTCACTTTGGGATGTGCGTTGTCTGTGGTCACACATCTGACTGACATTTGCTTACTGCACCTGTGGGCTAGTTAACACAGACTGTGAATAGGTGTGGTGTCTGTGCATTCCACTGTATTTCCTGGCAACATCAGTGTAGGCGATGAGTCAGATGGCCCTGGTGTGTATGTGTTGTGTAGCCCTAGTGGTGTGTCTCCCTCATATGTGTCACGTCGCCATGACTCACATGACGGTGATGAACTTGCTGTAGCAGTTAGCATGCACAGTGTCATTTAGCAGATCATCATCTCCATGACAGTAACCACGTTGGAATCACAACAGAGGCAAGTATGGTGTATTAGTGAGTTTATTTACATACATGTGTGAGTATAGTGCACAGGATGGTGGGTGCTGTACATTGTGATTGTAATCCAAAGTTCCCAGATGAGTTGGAAGTCTTGGTAGCAGACATGTCCTGAGTAAAGTCAACAGTCATCTGATACATTGGGCTAACTTAAACTCCCCATGTCATGTGGGAGAGTTGGGTTGCATTCGACAGGGTGAACAGTTTGCACACAAAGGAGAATTTCCAGAACAGGTGTTGGGTTCCTGGGGGATGTACATGGCCATCGGCCTCTCAGTTGTCCTTCCTCGGACGACCCCTCTTCTTTGGGGGGGACCCTCACGTGCAGGCTGCTGCGGTGCAGGGGACTCTCCGCCAGAGACCTCCTCCCTCCCTGTGGCAGTTGCAGTTGTTGCAGCACCAGATGTTGTGGGCACACAGGGAGGTGTGGCCATGTTGGTGCTATTCTGGTGGAGGCATGTCAATATGTCCCTATGCACCGCTGTCAGTTCTTGAAATGTGTCCCACTTGGACTCCATGCGACACATGTGTGTCTCCACACGGGACATGTGGGAGTCCAAGCGGGCATGATGAGCAGCCTGCTGCTGTTGAATGTCCTTGAGGATCCCCACTACCTGGCTGACCTCTCCGGTGCTATTCTGGTACGCATCAGCAATGCGTACCAGATGTGGGTCATCATGCAGTCCAGACCCCTCTGCAAACAGCGACCTATGTCTACCACCCCTCCCACCACCCCTGGCGACACGTGCGGGACCTGCGGTGGCACGCACAGGTGACCCTAGGCCCCCTTGGGGGTTGTTACTGGGGTTGGTGTCCATTGCTCCACGTTGGGCCGGGGTCCCTGTGCTGTTGTCATTGGTGGTCCTTGGTCTGTCCATGTCGGCGGGGGTGGTCTGTGTGTTGGCAGTGGTTGGAGGGGTGGGTGCAGGGGGTGCAGATGGTGGTCCTGCTGGTGCTGCATGATGACTCACACCGGAGGGGCCAGGTAGGTCTTCGTCATCCGAGGAGGGCAGAGGCTGTTCCACACCAGAGAGCTCAGGGGCCACCGGAGCCTGGGACAGGGACTCCTCATCATCTGCTGCTGTGTCCCCATCATCACCTGTTTTTGGAAGAGACACACAATGTATGTTATGTTTCTACAGGCATCAATGGTTCAAACACCTGACAGTTGTGACTGTACCTCTGGATGCGGGCCTGTACATTGCATTGTCCTAAGTTGTCACAGTCAGAGGTTGATATTGGTGTAGCACATTGTCCTGCCAACCTGAAGCATTTCAATGTGAATGTTGAGGTGTGTGCATGACCAGCATTGGTGGTATTTGGTTGACATCCGGACCTCCTTCTCCCCCAGCCCAGTTAACCCACCATGAAGCATGCCACCCTTGCAGTGGGTGCAGGTTAACTCTCAGGATGTCAGTCAGTGGTGTCCTGCTGTTGGTTGGTGCCCAGTTCCCAGCAGGGCCTGGTACTCCCCACAACAGAGCACCATTGTCAGACATCTTAGAAGTGGCTTTTCACTCCCTGTGAGGTGTGCATGCTTCAGTGTGAGCTTGCTGGGCCATGTGGGTGGGGGATGTTGAGCTGTGACTACCACTCCCATCATGCTATTGCCTACACCCCCTTCCCAGCATGCCCATACTTCCTTCCTTTTGACTCTGCTTCCCTGTGGGGTAGTGTGCCTGTGCTAACAGGATGGCTGACAGTGTTGTCCTGGCGTTTGTTTGGCTACAAGTCCCAAAAGTGTCCCTGTGCTTCACACAGCATAACCCAGTGTGGTGGTTCTTTGTGGGATATTTAATTAGAGTGTGAGGCAATGCATTCTCCCAGGTGAGTTGTGTGGAGTTTGTGTTAAGGGGGTGTGTGAGAAAAGCTGCTGGTAACTATGGTCAGAGCTGTCAGTCCTCCTTCCCACCCAGCCAGATATCCCACCATGGAACGTGCTTCCATTGCAGGGAGTGCAAGTTGGCTTAGAGGATGTTAGGCAGTGGTGTCCTGCTGTTGGTTTGGTGCACAGTTCCCAGCAGGGCCTGGTACTCCCCACAACAGAGCACCATTGTCAGACATCTTAGATGTGGCTTTTCACTCCCTGTGAGGTGTGCATGCTTCAGTGTGAGCTTGCCGGGCCATGTGGGTGGGGGATGTTGAGCTGTGACTACCACTCCCATCATGCTGTTGCCTACACCCCCTTCCCAGCATGCCCATACTTCCTTCCTTTTGACTCTGCTTCCCTGTGGGGTAGTGTGCCTGTGCTGAAAGGATGGCTGACAGTGTTGTCCTGGCATTTGTTTGGCTACAAGTCCCATGAGTGTCCCTGTGCTTCACACAGCATGATCCAGGGTGGTGGTTCTTTGTGGGATATTTAATTAGAGCGTGAGGCATTGCATTCTCCCAGGTGAGTTGTGTGGAGTTTGTGTTAAGGGGGTGTGTGAGAAAAGCTGCTTGTAAATATGGTCAGAGCTGTCAGTCCTCCTTCCCACCCAGCCAGATATCCCACCATGGAACGTGCTTCTATTGCAGGGAGTGCAAGTTGGCTTTCAGGATGTCAGTCAGCGGTGTCCTGCAGTTGGTTGTTGCACAGTTCCCAGCAGGGCCTTGTGCTCCCCACAGCAGTACCCAGTGTCAGCCATCTTGTCAGTTGTTTTCCACTCCCTGTGATGTGAGCATGGTTCAGAGTGGTGTTGATGGGCCAATTGTGAGGGTGACCAATACCTGTGACTACCACTCCCATCATGCTATTGCCTACACCCCCCTTCCCAGCATGCCCATACTTCCTTTTTTTTGAGTGGACTTCACTCTGTGTGAGTGTGACAGCAATGGCAAGATGGCTGACAGTGTGGTCCTGTTGTTTGTTGGTGCACAGTTCCCAGCAGGGCCTTGTGCTCCCCACAGCAGTACCCAGTGTCAGCCATCTTGTCTTTTCTTTTCCACTCCCTGTGATGTGAGCATGTTTCAGGGTGGTGTTGATGGGCCAATTGTGAGGGTGAGCAATGTCTGTGACTACAACTCCCATCATGCTATTGGCTACACTGAATTCACCAGCATACACAGAATTCCTTCCTTTCAGTGAGCTTCCTGTGAGGTGGTGTTCTAGTGGTGGCTACATATCTGACTGTGTTTGTTGGTTAGATTTGTGCCACTGCCTAGCTCTATTTGTTGTTGGGTTTGTACATGTCATGACACAGTTACATATCACTATGAAATGGCATGTATTGTGTTTATCTGACTGACATACACATCTTGGGATGATTATCTTTTGGTTGCTGTGGATTTGCTAAGGGTGCATGGTTTGACTATCCCCTTGACAGTGATGTGTGTGTATTGTCACACAATATTGTGTATATTTGTTGTGTACTCACCAGGCACTGGGATGTTTGATAGTCCATATACGCTCACTGGTGGTAGGATGGCCCGCACCTTCTCCTCCCAGGGCCTGAGGTATACTGGTTTGGCAGGAGGGCCACTGCCGGTGCGATGACTCAAGGCGTAATCCTTCTTTAGTAGGTCCTTGACCCTCCTGCGCACATCATACCACCTGTTCTGGATGTCTTCCTTTGTGCGCAAACATGGTGATTGTGCGTTCACTCTGTCGACGATCCTCTCCCACATCTTGGTTTTCTGCGACATGGGGGTCTGTTGGACCAATGTACCAAACAACTGGGGCTCTACCCTGAGGATCTCATCTACCAGGACTTCCAATTCACTGTCTAGGAACTTTGGATTCTTCTTTGGGGGCATGGTGATGGGTGGTGGTGGTGATTGATGTATGTGTGGGTGTGCAAGTGAGGGTGTGTGAGTGTAGGTTTTGCTGGGTGTATGTGAGGGTGCTATTTGTTGAGGTGCTGATGGTGTGTGGCTTGTGTGATGGATGAGCTGTGAGTGTGTCTGTGGTTGCTGTCTGATGGTGTTCTGTGCTGGCAGGTCAGTTGAATTTGCAAAGGATCATGGTAGGGATTTGTGGCCTTTATATGGGTGGAGTTGTGGGTGTGTCTTTGTTCCATGTTTCCCCCAGTATTTATTGGCTTTGTAATTGCTTGTTTGGCCTTTTTTTTTGTATTTTTTCCTTTGTACTTTTTGTGCATGTAGGAGACGTTCTTCTGACCGAGTAGGACGCTGCAGTTGTCTCGTGCGAGCTTCTCTGAGTCGTTCACGCTGTGTTTCTGCTAGGTTTCATGTGCAGCGTACGCGTCGGTCGCGGAGTATTGGGTTGCCTCGGCTGGGTTTTGTATGCGTGTCGGTCGTACGGCTTGGCCTCCGTGCGACTCGGTCTGGTTTTCCACGCATTGCATTGTACTGCGCGGGTCGGAGTTCGCGGGTACGTTTCGTTCGGGTTCATTCCTGGTGCGTGTCGGTCGGTTCAATTCGCATTGTTTCCCGGCCGGATAGCTGGTTTCCGTGCGGTTCGGTCGTTCGGCTTGTGTTCCGTACGAGTCGGTCGTGATTCACATGCATTTCATCGTACTAGGCAGGTCGGGCAGCGCCGGTACGTGTCGGTCGGACTAAATTACCGTACCGAGTCGGTCGGTACGTTTTCCGGCCCGAATCGGAATCGGCCCCATAGTCTTGAAATATTAAACACATTAAAAACTGCTCATATCATCCTGCATTAAATTGTTCAACAGTTACTGTAATATGTAAAGTGTACACCATGACAAGTTTAGCCCTTTAACATGTATGCTTGCCCAATGTCTTGCACTGCATGCAGCATTTACTTTGGTAAAATATGCTCTAACCAGACTTCGAGATGCACCCACATATGCTCATTTAGACAGCCATATAGAAATATGTGCAGACATGTCTTTAAGTGGGATGACAAAAGGGGGGCTCTCCATAAAGGAACATGTCAAATAAATGTCTGTGATTCCTATAGTGTGCCACCTGACCGGTATTTTGGTTTCTCTCTGAGATGTAATGTTAGCCATATAAATGACACATCAACTGACACACACCTAAAGCCTGTCAGTATGATTGGCTTTGTCACTGGCTGTTTAAGATACATGAGTAACAACCATGATTTCTTATCAATAATTAACATTGGAAATGTTTAAATTCTGAAATAGTGAGTCTGTGAATTAAATAGCATTTAGGCATGTGAAAGGAGTTTTGGCCTTCAGCTATGTGTGCTTTATGTTATATATGTATCCTCTTTTTTCTGCATATGTTGTTCATCTGCACATCTTAAACCACCTCTCTTTCCTCTTCATCATCCTCTTTTCACTCTTCTCCGAATGTACTTCCTCACACCTCTGTTACTTCACCACCCCCAAACATGCAGTGCACTCCCTCAAATGTAAGCACTTTAATTTCTCTTACTTTAGCCTTGCAAATATTTTGACAGCTGTGTACCCCCTTCTCCCACACATCCACAGAATTTCAGTTGCAAATGGAATACATAAACATTGTTCTGTGTGCTCTGCAGAGAAGCCAACCCACTGACACCCACTTTGTTTGGCTTCAGCCCTAGCGCCTACGCACTCAATCAGAGCCCCTCATAAACACCTGGCATGGCTCAAAGTGTGCACAGAAAAAAATAAAGATAAACAATAACATTATAAAATAGCTATATCTTGGGGAATGCAAGATTAAGTAAAGCATGTAAAATAAGAGAGGAACTAAGGGGCCTATTAGGATATCTGGCGGATCGCCATCGCCGGCCCGGCGGTGGCGATCCGCCCGCCAAATATCCTTTTTCACCCCCCACCATATTAGTATGGCGAGGGGTACCGCGGCGGACGGAAAGTCCGTCTGCCGCTTTTCCGCCGGTCGGATTGCCGGCCGGGTGGAAAAGGCAGACAATATGCCCGGGGAGGTGGGGGGGTGGATGCCTGCACTTGGGGGGTACCCATGGTAACCCCCTTCATTGGCATGCACAAGGTGGCAGGTACCGCGCGGTGCCTGTCACGTTGTGCATGCCAATGCACAACATGCCTATTTTGCATTGCGGCGGGTGCTGCTGACGGCACCGCCCGCTGCAATGTAAAATGTGCTGGATGCGACCGCCAGGTTGGCGGTCGCATCCTAATTGCCATAGCGGGACTGCCGCACCTCTGGCGGTCGGTCCCGTTTACCGTTACGGTGGCGGGTGGACAAAGTCCGCCCGCCATCGTAATAGGCCCCTTAATTGCTGAAATGCATTCCCTTAATGTTTTTAACATTTATTGTTTGCAAGTCAATCTATGTTTTTGGAATCAGTGTAAACTTAGGGGCATGAAGACATGGCCAGTTTTAATGTCATACATCAGAGAACTGTCCACTGTAAGCACATATTTCTCGTCTTACAGTAAGTTGAAAATGCAGAGCTTGGAAACATTTTCCCTTGGGAGTTAACACTGTGGGGGTCATTATGATGGTGGAAGGCCCGCCACCGACAGCCTGTCGGTGGCGGGCCCTCCGCCATCGTGCAGCTGTTTTCCCCCTGCCAAATTATGATGGCGGGGGGAATCGTTGGTTGAGCACGGCGGTCGTAAAGACCACCCGCCATGGTTCCGACAGGCGGTCCTTTTCCGACCACCTGTCGGAACCAAAACATTGGCCAACATTGCGGTGGTGCCTTGCAGGCACCGCCGTAGGGATTATGATATCCCTTTCCTCCGTTCGTTTTGCGGCAGACAATCCGTAGCAAAACGAATGGCGGAAACGGATTTGGGGGCCTGTAGTGGGTCCCCCTTAATCCCTGGGCCTGGGGCAAGGGTACTGGGGGGCACCTGTGGTGCCCCCCTACATATCCCTGCACCATGTGGCAGGCATGGCATGGTGCCTTCCACGTAGTGCAGGGATATGCAAATGCCTTTTTCTGGGCATTGCAGTGGGGGCTGCTGACTGCATCCCCGCCGCAATGTTAGGGATAGGGTCTGCGACTGCCGCGGTGGCGGTTGCATCATAATGCGGTAGGTGGCCGGTCCCACTACTGCAACGATGGAGGTCGGACGAAAGACCGACCACCATCGTAATGACCCCCTGTGTCTTTTCCCCCTCAGTCTCAAGAGAGAGCAGGGAAAGTTGTACATTTCAGAGCTCAGTTTGGGTTAGCTATATGATAATTCAAGCCTTTCAATAGAGCCGCCCCTGGGTTTGCTTTTCTTAATGCCCATAAATTAAAGCGTGATCGCAGCCTCTCACCCAGGGCCATTAGGTTAAAGACAGACTTCCTAGCTGGAAATCAGTGTATATTATGATGCCATTTCAGAAGCTTTTCACAGGGCGGAACAGAAAAAAGAATTTACTTTGCCTGGATTCGAACCCATCGCCTGCGCTTCAAAGTCGGCAGCGTTACCATTGCACCACCCTGGCTCTGCATGCCTCTGTTGGCTCCTAACTTTAACAGAGCAAGCAGCAAGTGTGGAAGCTGTGAGCTCTCTAATCTGTGGCAGAATAGCTGCTTTTCCATCTGACCTCGCAAAGGCGCTGCCACTGCTCCTCGCATTTTGCCCATGTAGGTTTACATATGTTGTTGAGGAACAGACTTTTGGTGTTGTGCGCGCCTTTCAAGTGTGTGTGCGCGCTGGAGGAAAGCCTGGTGTGCACGCGTGCACACACGCATGTTAGAGGAAACTATGCTCCTTACTGTCCATATCCAATATGAATCTAGTTTCCAGTGGTACGTAGACATAATATAGTCAAAAATAGTGTGCTTTATTATATCGATGTCAAGAATATCGATTTAGTGTGTTGTATAAAATATCGTTGTTAAAAATATCGATTTTGAAAATATTATTAAAAAATATCGATTTTGTAAATGTAGTGTATTTCTTATTATAGTTAAATATAATAATAATTTTTAATAAATTGGATATGTTTTATTGAAAAATTGTTTCAGGAGCGGGATGTTGGGTTTCTAGGAGATAAGGGTGGGGAGTGTATTAAAAATGTATTTTTTAAATTTAAAAAATGTGTAAGTAATATTAAAGAAATTTTAAATTGTTTTTTAGGAGCGGGACATTGAGGTTAAAGGGGATAAAGGTGGGGAGTATTTTTACAAAAAAATTGTTTGTTTTTTTTAATTCAAGTAATAATAAAGAGATTTAGAAATGTTTTTTAGGAGCGGGATGTCGGGTTTATATGGGATAAGGGTGGGGAGTGTTTTAGAAAAATGTTTTAATTATTTTTTTTAAAAATGAAGTAATAATAAAGAGATTTAGAAATGTTTTTTAGGAGCGGGATGTCGGGTTTATATGGGATAAGGGTGGGTAGTGGTTTAAAAAAAAAATGTAAATTGAAAAAATTTGTAAGTAATATTAAAGAAATGTTAAATTGTTTTTTAGGAGCGGGATGTTGGGATTTTAGGGGATAAGGGTGGGGTGTGTTTAGAAAAAAAATGTAAATTACATTTTTTTTTAATTAATAAACAATTTAAAAAATATTTTTTAGCAGTGGGATGTTGGGTTTAGAGGGGATGAGGGGGTAGTGTTTTAAAAAAAAATGTTTTTAATAATAAACAAAATTACAAATATTAATAACAAAATTATATTAATAGTGTGATTTTGTGGGTATTGCAGATAATTTTGTGGAGTAATGTTTAAAATTAAAAAACATTGGAAAAAGTAAAAAGTTGAAATAAAATTTTCAAAAAAAATCATTATTATTTGTTGTTTTTATATGGGATAAGAGTAGTGAAAAAATAAAAAATAATTTAAAAAAACATTTTAGGTAGAGGTGTGTTGTGTTGAGATGGAATTAGTGTGCTATTTTTTTTTAAATGTGTAATTGAAAAATTTCAAAATTGTAATAAAATTGTTTTTTCTTTCTAAACTTTGAGGATGTTGAATGTTTGGGTTTGTAATTATTAATGTTATAAAAATGAAAATATTTTTTTTATGTTTATTATTTTTATAAAAAATTAGTAATTACAATTTATTTTTTTAAATTTCGTTTAATTTTTTCTTATAATATAATTTATATATAAAAAAAATTAATAAAATTATTTTAAAAACTCAACTTTGTTCTGGATATGTTTTTAGAAGTGAGAATAGGTTAATATATATGTATAGTGTGTATTATCTTCTATATGTTTATGTGCTTTTGATTGGGAATATTAAATTTTATGAGTTCATTGTTCCTCACCTTTCATGTGTTAATGTTGTTTGGAGTTGGAATATAACATTAGATATGTTTAGTGGCTAGCACTTTCCCTGTGTTATTGTAGTTTGTAGTTGGAATACTATAATTTAAATGTTTATTCTCCATCACCGTCACAGAGTTTTTGTAGTTTGGAGTGGGAATAGTATATTTCATATGTTTATTGTCCAGCACTTTCCCTGAGTTAATACAGTTTGGAGTGGGAATAGTAAATTATATATGTTTAGTGTCCAGCACCTTCCCTGACTTTTTGTAGGTTGGAGTGGGAATAGTAAATTATATATGTTTAGTGTCCAGCACCTTCCCTGACTTTTGGTAGTTTGGAGTGGTAATAGTATATTTTATATGTTTATGATCCAGCACTTTCCATGAGTTAATATATTTTGGAGTGGGAATAGTAAATTATATATGTTTAGTGTGCAGCACCTTCCCTGACTTTTTGTAGTTTGGAGTGGGAATAGTATATTTTATATGTTTATTGTCCAGCACTTTCCCTGAGTTAATATGGTTTGGAGTGGGAATAGTAAATTATATATGTTTAGTGACCAGCACCTTCCTGAGTTAATATAGTTTGGAGTGGGAATAGTAAATTATATATGTTTAGTGTCCAGCACCTTCCTTGAGTAAATATAGTTTGGAGTGGAAATAGTAAATTATATATGTTTAGTGTCCAGCACCTTCAGTGACTTTTTCTAGTTTGGAGTGGGAATAGTATATTTTAAATGTTTATTGTCCAGCACCTTCCCTGAGTTAATAAAGTTTGAAGAGGGAATAGTAAATTATATATGTTTAGTTTGCAGCACCTTTCTTGACTTTTTCTAGTTTGGAGTGGGAATAGTTAATTATATATGTTTAGTGTCCAGCACCTTCCCTGACTTTTTGTCGTTTGGAGTGGGAATAGTAAATTATATATGTTTAGTGTCCAGCACCTTCCCTGAGTTAATATAGTTTGGAGTGGGAATAGTAAATTATATGTTTAGTGTCCAGCGCCTTCCCTGACTTTTTGTACTTTAGAGTGGGAATAGTAAATTATATATGTTTATTGTCCAGCACTTTCCCTAAGTTAATATAGTTTGAAGTGGGAATAGTAAATTATATATGTTTAGTGTCCAGCACCTTCCCTGACTTTTTGTATGTTGGAGTGGGAATAGTAAATTATATATGTTTAGTGTCCAGCACCTTCCCTGACTTTTTCTAGTTTGGAGTGGGAATAGTAAATTATATATGTTTATTGTCCAGCACTTTCCCTGAGGTAATATAGTGTGGAGTGGGAATGGTAAAAACTAGTTCTTTATTTTTTAGCAAGGTTAATGAAAAAAAAGTATGTTTAAGTGGTAATAGTATGTTATATATGTGTATTAAAAAAATGGATTTATAACAGCAAGTTAATGAAATATAATTATTTTATTGTAAATATAGAATAACAAAAATAATATAGGAATTAAATACAGAACAATATTTATATTTTATTTATGTCTTGATTTTCATTCAAAGACTCAAGCAAAGAAATATTATGCATTTTATTTTATCTACAATGTTTGATATATATTGTTATAAACAGAAATAATAATACATTTTTTATTTTTGGATACATTACATATTTAGGGGCCACTTACGATGGCGGACGGACTTCCGTCCGTCCGCCATCGTGCCGGGGCTTGGGACCATCCGCCAGTAATGCAGCGGTCCCGCCATTGAGATTATGATGCGACTGCCACCGTGGCGGTCGCATCGTGTATCTCTGACATTGCGGCCGGTGCTGCTGGCTGCAGCACCCGCCGCAATGTTAGAAATGCACTGTTTGGATTTCCCTGCACTACGTGGCAGGCACCACACGGTGCCTGCCACCTGGTGCAGGGAAATGTAGGGGGGTACCATAGGTACCCCCCAGTGCACACCCACCTCCCCCAACACAAGGGGGACCCGCTACGGGCCCCCAAATGCAATCCCCACCAGCCTGTGAATGGTGGTTACACCGCCATACACCGGCTGGTGGGGAGGCAGCATCATAATATGGTGGACGGTGCCTGCTAGGCACCGCCACTATATTGTTGATGCAGGGTGGGCCCGCCAGGCAATCGTAACGATTGCCTGTGGCAGACGAACTTTGCGTCTGCCAGCACACCGCCCGCCATTGTAATTTGGCGGGCAGAGAAGTGCCTCACGATGGCGGTGAAACCACCACCGGCACGCTGCCGGTGGTGGTTTCACCGCCATCATAATGACCCCCTTAGTACATATTTAAACATAAACATATCATTTTTAAGTACAGTCAGTATGAAACATTTTTATGTTTTATATAATGGAGAAGTTGGTAAATATGTACATTTTTTACAAATAAAAGATGCAGTTATCCACTGGTTTTAATACATTTTTTAATACATTTTTTTGGGTAACAGTTATACAATATTTATTTATATTGTAAATATGCATTACATAATTACATATAGTGTACATTATTCATAACATACATTTTGAAACAATTTTTTCATTGTATAACTTCTTTATATTATTTGCATAATTCCTAATAAATAATATTACACTTTTTATAATATTATTTCAATTGTATCTATAAACAATATTATAAAGCTAAGAAAGCATTTTGTAAAAGAAAAATATTTTTTAACATTCATACAGTTTTTAAAATTTTTAGCAAGCAGTACAATTTTTTTTTCTTACAATGATAAGTTCACATAATTTATTTTAATGTATAATAATAAATATTATTTGTGTTCTAATATTTACTATTATAATTTTACAATTTTAAACAGCAAAGAAAAAACATTTTTCACATTACTAATATTAATAAGTATTCTTGAATTTTTTTTGTATAACATTTCTAATGATGTACATTGAGTTTAATGTAGAAAAGTATTTTTCTTATTTCAATTAGGCCGCCATTTTTTAAACTAAGTTCTATTTTCTAGGCTATCTGTGTTGTTTTAGGTCATTTCTGAGGGGAGAAGCTCGCGGTTGGAAGCTGCGTGGCATTGATTAAGGTAAGTTTAATTTAATTGCTTTTAGGCTTAATTTAGGAGTAGGGTGAAGGTAGCTAGGTAGTCTATAGTGTATGTAATGTTTGGATTTTATGTTTGTTGTGAGGTTTAGTTTGTAGTTTAGCGTATGCGAAATGCGGTTAGTGCGTTGATAGGTCGGTGTTAGGTTTTGCTATATATGTTTAATTATATTTAGAGTACGGTGTTATCAATATGCTTATGTGTGTTTTTTAATGCTTTTACTGTATATTTGTGCGGGAGGGATTGTGTTTTTTCCACAGGTATTCGACGTTTCAAAGTTGCCGTTGGGAGAAGGATGCTCTTTTTTTTTTAAGGAGCTGTGTATTAGTTTCTAGTAAACTAATAATTATTTTACATTTCCTTTATTTTTCGGGTTTTCCTGGAGTGTTTCTTTTTTTAACTTTATTTTTGGGGTTTTTTATGGATTCAACACTTTGAATATATTTCCGGTAGATTTTATTTTATACAGCTGTATTTTTCCATTTTGTTTTGGGACTTTTAACTAAGTATTGAAATACCTCTACGTTTGGATTTCTTTTTGGCGACTTGGATTACATTCTTCAGCTACAAAAATGTAAGTTATTTTAAATTATTTTCAATGGGAGGGAAATGTAATTTGTGTAATTGTTATTGATATTTTTTAAGATATAAAATATATTTATTATGTCAAATAGTTTTTTTAAAAAGTTTAAATTAATTGACATAATATTTATATTTTAGATGTCTGAAAAGAAATGTGTAGTTAAGAACTTAGTTTACAATTACGATTTTTCTATGTTTATGTATTATTGTTTTAAAGTAGGGATTTTGCTATTGTTTCTAAATATTCTAGCCCTTTAGTGTTTGGGTAGAGTCTTACTTTGTATTGTAAGTGCTCGAACATTGGTTTAGTTTGTTTAGTTAGTTTTGGACCTAGCTGTGTTACAGACTGTTCAAGTCTTAGGGCCCGATTCCGATCTCGCTAGGAAAGCCCTCCGTACGAATAGGACCCGGAGGGCTTCTCTAGCGAGTCGCGATGTGCGAGTCCGTCCGAGCAAGTACGATGCAACCCTATGGTTATGGACTCGATTCGGCCAGACTCCCATAGCACTCCATGGGAGCTTGTGTACGGACGCCTACACAGGCTCCCATAGCAAAAAAGGGGTGGGTGCGGAAAAGCGTCCACACCGTGGCGGACACCCCATTTTGCCCGCCACACTGTGCATGCTTGGATCAGGGGGACCCAAGGGCACCCCCCGTGATAGATTCGAAGGGCCCTGGGTGAAGGGGGGCCTGCTACGGCCCCCCAAAGTATGATTCCGGCAGCTGTTTCGTCTCGCTGAGACCGAGTCGATGCAGCTGTCCGAATCGTACTCGCTCGGTCGGAATCCGGCTCCATTGCGCGGCACGATTTGGCTACGAATGAGTCATACGGACAGGATCGGTTTCGGAAACGATTCAGTCGGCGCGTACATGATCTGCGCATCGTACTTGGTCGTTCGGACCTGTGTACGATTCGGTCGGAAACAAGGGCTACGAATAGGATCCGGGAAAGCCAAATCCAATTCGGAGGCCTTCCGAACGACATCGGAATCAGGCCCTTAGGGGTCGATTCCGATCTCGGCCGGTAGGGCACCGAATCGGATTCGGCTTAACTGGATCCGATTCGGAGCCCTCTTTCCCGACCGATTCGTACGTGCGTCCGGCCGAGCGAGTACGAGGCGAGCGCACACGAAATCGCCGACCGACTTGTTCGCGGGTCCGAAGCGCTCCGACCGACTCGCACGGACACGACTTGCACCGCGCGATGGAGACGTTCCCCGGCCGGGCAAGTACGATGCGCGCCGCGAGCAGTCCGACCGACTCGCGCCGTCCGGCTCGAAAGAGCAGTCGGAGCCGCACTTTGGGGGTCCGTGTCGGAACCCCCTGTACGCGTAGCCGCGCGAGTCGCTCACAGGGGGGACCCAGGGGTCCCCCCTACCTGTGCATGTACGCCGTGAGTCGCTTCGAGGCGTACCCGCTGTAGGGGGCACCCTTGTTCGCCTCGCACCCATTGGGTCAATGGGAGCCCGCGTACGCATTGTACGTCCGGCTCCCATTGACTCAATGGGAGTCCGACCGACTCGAGTCCGATTGCATGCGTGCGCATCGTACTCGTTCGGTCGGACTGCCAGAGTCCGATTCGGTCGGAAATCTCTCCGGGTCCGGCTCGGTCGGAGAGATTTCCGGCCTGAATCGGAATCGGCCCCTTAGTTGTTGGTAGCTTTCTTCTTTTTGTAATGATTCTAATAATTTATATAAGGTTGGTTGGGTCCTGCCTGTTGTGGCTTGGAAAGCACTATGCCATCCTTCCACAGCATTATTAGTTTTTGCTTCTTTGTTTAGGATACTGTTATATACATTCCACCATGGAATGTGGACTTTGGGCTGTCTTCTGTGTCCAGATCTGTGTAGCCTTCCCATCCAGGTATCCTCGAAATAGTCGAGTAGGGGACTTAGTTTATGTTCATTTGTTTGGTAGTAGGGGCTTTCTATTAATAAATTGTAGTGTTCTGCTACATCAGTTATTGGGACGTATGCTAATGCAATTAGCTTTTTAATTTCATATGCAAAATTGCTATTAGCTGCATATTGTACACTAAGGGGGTCATTACGATGGCGTGCGGACTCGAGTCCGCCCGCCATCGTAGCGGTGACTGGGACCGCCCGCCTCTAAGGCGGCGGTTCCGCACCACGGATTACGATGCGACCGCCACCATGGCGGTCGCATCCAGCCCGTTTAACATTGCGGTGGGTGCTGCTGGCTGCAGCACCCGCTGCAATGCTAAACAGCCATGTTGTGCATTTCCCTGCACTACGTGGCAGGCACTACGCAGTGCCTGCCACTTAGTGCAGGGAAATGTAGGGGGGTACCATGGGTACCCCCCCAGTGCACCACTACCACCCCCCTACACAATGGGGGCCTGCAACGGGCCCCTGAAGCCAATCCCCGCCAGCCTTTGGCAGTTTCACCGCCATGGAAAGGCTGGCCTGAGCCAGCATTGTAATTTGCAAAAACAACAGTTGATGGACAGAATGCAGAACAATGTCATTCATTCACCCCAGTACAGAGATCTGGGCCTAAATCCATCATTTTTTTGCTCACCATGCCATTCCAGTTTGAACCCAGCCATATGCAAATCAGTCTTGACCCTGTGCCTCATGGGAACAGTCCAGCCCGAACTGCCAAGCCAGGTCCTCCTTGGACTGGAAACAAGCATCCTAGGACCAGTTTCGGGGTTTCACCCCTCTTCAGCCAGGATAGCTTGATTCCAGTGGCATGGAGAGCGCGGGACCCACGTCTGGGCATACCCGTCCCACTCGGGGTGACAAATGCAAAAACAACAGTTGATGGACAGAATGCAGAACAATGTCATACATTCACCCCAGTACAGAGATCTGGGCCTAAATCCATCGTTTTTGCTCACCATGCCATTCCAGTTTGAACCCAGCCATATGCAAATCAGTCTTGACCCTGTGCCTCATGGGAACAGTCCAGCCCGAACTGCCAAGCCAGGTCCTCCCTGGACTGGAAACAAGCATCCTAGGACCGGTTTCGGGGTTTCACCCCTCTTCAGCCAGGATAGCTTGATTCCAGTGGCATGGAGAGCACGGGACCCACGTCTGGGCATACCCGTCCCACTCGGGGTGACAAATGCAAAAACAACAGTTGATGGACAGAATGCAGAACAATGTCATACATTCACCCCAGTACAGAGATCTGGGCCTAAATCCATCGTTTTTTGCTCACCATGCCATTCCAGTTTGAACCCAGCCATATGCAAATCAGTCTTGACCCTGTGCCTCATGGGAACAGTCCAGCCCGAACTGCCAAGCCAGGTCCTCCCTGGACTGGAAACAAGCATCCTAGGACCGGTTTCGGGGTTTCACCCTCTTCAGCCAGGATAGCTTGATTCCAGTGGCATGGAGAGCACGGGACCCACGTCTGGGCATACCCGTCCCACTCAGGGTGACAAATGCAAAAACAACAGTTGATGGACAGAATGCAGAACAATGTCATACATTCACCCCAGTACAGAGATCTGGGCCTAAATCCATCGTTTTTTGCTCACCATGCCATTCCAGTTTGAACCCAGCCATATGCAAATCAGTCTTGACCCTGTGCCTCATGGGAACAGTCCAGCCCGAACTGCCAAGCCAGGTCCTCCCTGGACTGGAAACAAGCATCCTAGGACCGGTTTCGGGGTTTCACCCTCTTCAGCCAGGATAGCTTGATTCCAGTGCCATGGAGAGCACGGGACCCACGTCTGGGCATACCCGTCCCACTCGGGGTGACAAATGCAAAAACAACAGTTGATGGACAGAATGCAGAACAATGTCATACATTCACCCCAGTACAGAGATCTGGGCCTAAATCCATCGTTTTTTTGCTCACCATGCCATTCCAGTTTGAACCCAGCCATATGCAAATCAGTCTTGACCCTGTGCCTCATGGGAACAGTCCAGCCCGAACTGCCAAGCCAGGTCCTCCCTGGACTGGAAACAAGCATCCTAGGACCGGTTTCGGGGTTTCACCCCTCTTCAGCCAGGATAGCTTGATTCCAGTGGCATGGGGAGCACGGGACCCACGTCTGGGCATACCCGTCCCACTCGGGGTGACAAATGCAAAAACAACAGTTGATGGACAGAATGCAGAACAATGTCATACATTCACCCCAGTACAGAGATCTGGGCCTAAATCCATCGTTTTTTGCTCACCATGCCATTCCAGTTTGAACCCAGCCATATGCAAATCAGTCTTGACCCTGTGCCTCATGGGAACAGTCCAGCCCGAACTGCGAAGCCAGGTCCTCCCTGGACTGGAAACAAGCATCCTAGGACCGGTTTCGGGGTTTCACCCTCTTCAGCCAGGATAGCTTGATTCCAGTGGCATGGAGAGCACGGGACCCACGTCTGGGCATACCCGTCCCACTCGGGGTGACAAATGCAAAAACAACAGTTGATGGACAGAATGCAGAACAATGTCATACATTCACCCCAGTACAGAGATCTGGGCCTAAATCCATCGTTTTTTGCTCACCATGCCATTCCAGTTTGAACCCAGCCATATGCAAATCAGTCTTGACCCTGTGCCTCATGGGAACAGTCCAGCCCGAACTGCCAAGCCAGGTCCTCCCTGGACTGGAAACAAGCATCCTAGGACCGGTTTCGGGGTTTCACCCCTCTTCAGCCAGGATAGCTTGATTCCAGTGGCATGGAGAGCACGGGACCCACGTCTGGGCATACCCGTCCCACTCGGGGTGACAAATGCAAAAACAACAGTTGATGGACAGAATGCAGAACAATGTCATACATTCACCCCAGTACAGAGATCTGGGCCTAAATCCATCGTTTTTTGCTCACCATGCCATTCCAGTTTGAACCCAGCCATATGCAAATCAGTCTTGACCCTGTGCCTCATGGGAACAGTCCAGCCCGAACTGCCAAGCCAGGTCCTCCCTGGACTGGAAACAAGCATCCTAGGACCGGTTTCGGGGTTTCACCCCTCTTCAGCCAGGATAGCTTGATTCCAGTGGCATGGAGAGCACGGGACCCACGTCTGGGCATACCCGTCCCACTCGGGGTGACAAATGCAAAAACAACAGTTGATGGACAGAATGCAGAACAATGTCATACATTCACCCCAGTACAGAGATCTGGGCCTAAATCCATCGTTTTTTGCTCACCATGCCATTCCAGTTTGAACCCAGCCATATGCAAATCAGTCTTGACCCTGTGCCTCATGGGAACAGTCCAGCCCGAACTGCCAAGCCAGGTCCTCCCTGGACTGGAAACAAGCATCCTAGGACCGGTTTCGGGGTTTCACCCCTCTTCAGCCAGGATAGCTTGATTCCAGTGGCATGGAGAGCACGGGACCCACGTCTGGGCATACCCGTCCCACTCGGGGTGACAAATGCAAAAACAACAGTTGATGGACAGAATGCAGAACAATGTCATACATTCACCCCAGTACAGAGATCTGGGCCTAAATCCATCGTTTTTTGCTCACCATGCCATTCCAGTTTGAACCCAGCCATATGCAAATCAGTCTTGACCCTGTGCCTCATGGGAACAGTCCAGCCCGAACTGCCAAGCCAGGTCCTCCCTGGACTGGAAACAAGCATCCTAGGACCGGTTTCGGGTTTCACCCTCTTCAGCCAGGATAGCTTGATTCCAGTGGCATGGAGAGCACGGGACCCACGTCTGGGCATACCCGTCCCACTCGGGGTGACAAATGCAAAAACAACAGTTGATGGACAGAATGCAGAACAATGTCATACATTCACCCCAGTACAGAGATCTGGGCCTAAATCCATCGTTTTTGCTCACCATGCCATTCCAGTTTGAACCCAGCCATATGCAAATCAGTCTTGACCCTGTGCCTCATGGGAACAGTCCAGCCCGAACTGCCAAGCCAGGTCCTCCCTGGACTGGAAACACGCATCCTAGGACCGGTTTCGGGGTTTCACCCCTCTTCAGCCAGGATAGCTTGATTCCAGTGGCATGGAGAGCACGGGACCCACGTCTGGGCATACCCGTCCCACTCAGGGTGACAAATGCAAAAACAACAGTTGATGGACAGAATGCAGAACAATGTCATACATTCACCCCAGTACAGAGATCTGGGCCTAAATCCATCGTTTTTTTGCTCACCATGCCATTCCAGTTTGAACCCAGCCATATGCAAATCAGTCTTGACCCTGTGCCTCATGGGAACAGTCCAGCCCGAACTGCCAAGCCAGGTCCTCCCTGGACTGGAAACAAGCATCCTAGGACCGGTTTCGGGGTTTCACCCTCTTCAGCCAGGATAGCTTGATTCCAGTGCCATGGAGAGCACGGGACCCACGTCTGGGCATACCCGTCCCACTCGGGGTGACAAATGCAAAAACAACAGTTGATGGACAGAATGCAGAACAATGTCATACATTCACCCCAGTACAGAGATCTGGGCCTAAATCCATCGTTTTTTGCTCACCATGCCATTCCAGTTTGAACCCAGCCATATGCAAATCAGTCTTGACCCTGTGCCTCATGGGAACAGTCCAGCCCGAACTGCCAAGCCAGGTCCTCCCTGGACTGGAAACAAGCATCCTAGGACCGGTTTCGGGGTTTCACCCCTCTTCAGCCAGGATAGCTTGATTCCAGTGGCATGGGGAGCACGGGACCCACGTCTGGGCATACCCGTCCCACTCGGGGTGACAAATGCAAAAACAACAGTTGATGGACAGAATGCAGAACAATGTCATACATTCACCCCAGTACAGAGATCTGGGCCTAAATCCATCGTTTTTTGCTCACCATGCCATTCCAGTTTGAACCCAGCCATATGCAAATCAGTCTTGACCCTGTGCCTCATGGGAACAGTCCAGCCCGAACTGCGAAGCCAGGTCCTCCCTGGACTGGAAACAAGCATCCTAGGACCGGTTTCGGGGTTTCACCCCTCTTCAGCCAGGATAGCTTGATTCCAGTGGCATGGAGAGCACGGGACCCACGTCTGGGCATACCCGTCCCACTCGGGGTGACAAATGCAAAAACAACAGTTGATGGACAGAATGCAGAACAATGTCATACATTCACCCCAGTACAGAGATCTGGGCCTAAATCCATCGTTTTTGCTCACCATGCCATTCCAGTTTGAACCCAGCCATATGCAAATCAGTCTTGACCCTGTGCCTCATGGGAACAGTCCAGCCCGAACTGCCAAGCCAGGTCCTCCCTGGACTGGAAACAAGCATCCTAGGACCAGTTTCGGGGTTTCACCCCTCTTCAGCCAGGATAGCTTGATTCCAGTGGCATGGAGAGCACGGGACCCACGTCTGGGCATACCTGTCCCACTCGGGGTGACAAATGCAAAAACAACAGTTGATGGACAGAATGCAGAACAATGTCATACATTCACCCCAGTACAGAGATTTGGGCCTAAATCCATCGGTTTTTTTCTCACCATGCCATTCCAGTTTGAACCCAGCCATATGCAAATCAGTCTTGACCCTGTGCCTCATGGGAACTTTCCAGCCCAAACTGCCAAGCCAGGTCCTCCCTGGACTGGAAACAAGCATCCTAGGACCGGTTTCGGGGTTTCACCCCTCTTCAGCCAGGATAGCTTGATTCCAGTGGCATGGGGAGCACGGGACCCACGTCTGGGCATACCCGTCCCACTCGGGGTGACAAATGCAAAAAAACAGTTGATGGACAGAATGCAGAACAATGTCATACATTCACCCCAGTACAGAGATCTGGGCCTAAATCCATCGTTTTTGCTCACCATGCCATTCCAGTTTGAACCCAGCCATATGCAAATCAGTCTTGACCATGTGCCTCATGGGAACAGTCCAGCCCGAACTGCCAAGCCAGGTCCTCCCTGGACTGAAAACAAGCATCCTAAGACCGGTTTCAGGGTTTCACCCCTCTTCAGCCAGGATAGCTTGATTCCAGTGGCATGGAGAGCACGGGACCCACGTCTGGGCATACCCGTCCCACTCAGGGTGACAAATGCAAAAACAACAGTTGATGGGCAGAATGCAGAACAATGTCATACATTCACCCCAGTACAGAGATCTGGGCCTAAATCCATCGTTTTTTTGCTCACCATGCCATTCCAGTTTGAACCCAGCCATATGCAAATCAGTCTTGACCCTGTGCCTCATGGGAACAGTCCAGCCCGAACTGCCAAGCCAGGTCCTCCCTGGACTGGAAACAAGCATCCTAGGACCGGTTTCGGGGTTTCACCCCTCTTCAGCCAGGATAGCTTGATTCCAGTGCCATGGAGAGCACGGGACCCACGTCTGGGCATACCCGTCCCACTCGGGGTGACAAATGCAAAAACAACAGTTGATGGACAGAATGCAGAACAATGTCATACATTCACCCCAGTACAGAGATCTGGGCCTAAATCCATCGTTTTTTGCTCACCATGCCATTCCAGTTTGAACCCAGCCATATGCAAATCAGTCTTGACCCTGTGCCTCATGGGAACAGTCCAGCCCGAACTGCCAAGCCAGGTCCTCCCTGGACTGGAAACAAGCATCCTAGGACCGGTTTCGGGGTTTCACCCTCTTCAGCCAGGATAGCTTGATTCCAGTGGCATGAGGAGCACGGGACCCACGTCTGGGCATACCCGTCCCACTCAGGGTGACAAATGCAAAAACAACAGTTGATGGACAGAATGCAGAACAATGTCATACATTCACCCCAGTACAGAGATCTGGGCCTAAATCCATCGTTTTTTGCTCACCATGCCATTCCAGTTTGAACCCAGCCATATGCAAATCAGTCTTGACCCTGTGCCTCATGGGAACAGTCCAGCCCGAACTGCGAAGCCAGGTCCTCCCTGGACTGGAAACAAGCATCCTAGGACCGGTTTCGGGGTTTCACCCCTCTTCAGCCAGGATAGCTTGATTCCAGTGGCATGGAGAGCACGGGACCCACGTCTGGGCATACCCGTCCCACTCGGGGTGACAAATGCAAAAACAACAGTTGATGGACAGAATGCAGAACAATGTCATACATTCACCCCAGTACAGAGATCTGGGCCTAAATCCATCGTTTTTTGCTCACCATGCCATTCCAGTTTGAACCCAGCCATATGCAAATCAGTCTTGACCCTGTGCCTCATGGGAACAGTCCAGCCCGAACTGCCAAGCCAGGTCCTCCCTGGACTGGAAACAAGCATCCTAGGACCAGTTTCGGGTTTCACCCCTCTTCAGCCAGGATAGCTTGATTCCAGTGGCATGGAGAGCACGGGACCCACGTCTGGGCATACCTGTCCCACTCGGGGTGACAAATGCAAAAACAACAGTTGATGGACAGAATGCAGAACAATGTCATACATTCACCCCAGTACAGAGATCTGGGCCTAAATCCATCGGTTTTTTTCTCACCATGCCATTCCAGTTTGAACCCAGCCATATGCAAATCAGTCTTGACCCTGTGCCTCATGGGAACTTTCCAGCCCAAACTGCCAAGCCAGGTCCTCCCTGGACTGGAAACAAGCATCCTAGGACGGTTTCGGGGTTTCACCCCTCTTCAGCCAGGATAGCTTGATTCCAGTGGCATGGGGAGCACGGGACCCACGTCTGGGCATACCCGACCCACTCGGGGTGACAAATGCAAAAAAAACAGTTGATGGACAGAATGCAGAACAATGTCATACATTCACCCCAGTACAGAGATCTGGGCCTAAATCCATCGTTTTTTTGCTCACCATGCCATTCCAGTTTGAACCCAGCCATATGCAAATCAGTCTTGACCATGTGCCTCATGGGAACAGTCCAGCCCGAACTGCCAAGCCAGGTCCTCCCTGGACTGGAAACAAGCATCCTAGGACCGGTTTCGGGGTTTCACCCCTCTTCAGCCAGGATAGCTTGATTCCAGTGGCATGGAGAGCACGGGACCCACGTCTGGGCATACCCGTCCCACTCGGGGTGACAAATGCAAAAACAACAGTTGATGGACAGAATGCAGAACAATGTCATACATTCACCCCAGTACAGAGATCTGGGCCTAAATCCATCGTTTTTTTGCTCACCATGCCATTCCAGTTTGAACTCAGCCATATGCAAATCAGTCTTGACCCTGTGCCTCATGGGAACAGTCCAGCCCGAACTGCCAAGCCAGGTCCTCCCTGGACTGGAAACAAGCATCCTAGGACCAGTTTCGGGGTTTCACCCTCTTCAGCCAGGATAGCTTGATTCCAGTGGCATGGAGAGCACGGGACCCACGTCTGGGCATACCTGTCCCACTCGGGGTGACAAATGCAAAAACAACAGTTGATGGACAGAATGCAGAACAATGTCATACATTCACCCCAGTACAGAGATCTGGGCCTAAATCCATCGGTTTTTTTCTCACCATGCCATTCCAGTTTGAACCCAGCCATATGCAAATCAGTCTTGACCCTGTGCCTCATGGGAACTTTCCAGCCCAAACTGCCAAGCCAGGTCCTCCCTGGACTGGAAACAAGCATCCTAGGACCGGTTTCGGGGTTTCACCCCTCTTCAGCCAGGATAGCTTGATTCCAGTGGCATGGAGAGCACGGGACCCACGTCTGGGCATACCCGTCCCACTCGGGGTGACAAATGCAAAAAAACAGTTGATGGACAGAATGCAGAACAATGTCATACACTCACCCCAGTACAGAGATCTGGGCCTAAATCCATCGTTTTTTTGCTCACCATGCCATTCCAGTTTGAACCCAGCCATATGCAAATCAGTCTTGACCCTGTGCCTCATGGGAACAGTCCAGCCCGAACTGCCAAGCCAGGTCCTCCCTGGACTGGAAACAAGCATCCTAGGACCAGTTTCGGGGTTTTACCCCTCTTCAGCCAGGATAGCTTGATTCCAGTGGCATGGAGAGCACGGGACCCACGTCTGGGCATACCCGTCCCACTCGGGGTGACAAATGCAAAAACAACAGTTGATGGACAGAATGCAGAACAATGTCATACATTCACCCCAGTACAGAGATCTGGGCCTAAATCCATCGTTTTTGCTCACCATGCCATTCCAGTTTGAACCCAGCCATATGCAAATCAGTCTTGACCCTGTGCCTCATGGGAACAGTCCAGCCCGAACTGCCAAGCCAGGTCCTCCCTGGACTGGAAACAAGCATCCTAGGACCAGTTTCGGGGTTTCACCCCTCTTCAGCCAGATAACTTGATTCCAGTGGCATGGAGAGCACGGGACCCACGTCTGGGCATACCCGTCCCACTCGGGGTGACAAATGCAAAAACAACAGTTGATGGACAGAATGCAGAACAATGTCATACATTCACCCCAGTACAGAGATCTGGGCCTAAATCCATCGTTTTTTGCTCACCATGCCATTCCAGTTTGAACCCAGCCATATGCAAATCAGTCTTGACCCTGTGCCTCATGGGAACAGTCCAGCCCGAACTGCCAAGCCAGGTCCTCCCTGGACTGGAAACAAGCATCCTAGGACCAGTTTCGGGTTTCACCCTCTTCAGCCAGGATAGCTTGATTCCAGTGGCATGGAGAGCACGGGACCCACGTCTGGTCATACCCGTCCCACTCAGGGTGACAAATGCAAAAACAACAGTTGATGGACAGAATGCAGAACAATGTCATACATTCACCCCAGTACAGAGATCTGGGCCTAAATCCATCGTTTTTTTGCTCACCATGCCATTCCAGTTTGAACCCAGCCATATGCAAATCAGTCTTGACCCTGTGCCTCATGGGAACAGTCCAGCCCGAACTGCCAAGCCAGGTCCTCCCTGGACTGGAAACAAGCATCCTAGGACCGGTTTCGGGGTTTCACCCTCTTCAGCCAGGATAGCTTGATTCCAGTGGCATGGAGAGCACGGGACCCACGTCTGGGCATACCCGTCCCACTCGGGGTGACAAATGTAAAAACAACAGTTGATGGACAGAATGCAGAACAATGTCATACATTCACCCCAGTACAGAGATCTGGGCCTAAATCCATCGTTTTTTGCTCACCATGCCATTCCAGTTTGAACCCAGCCATATGCAAATCAGTCTTGACCCTGTGCCTCATGGGAACAGTCCAGCCCGAACTGCCAAGCCAGGTCCTCCCTGGACTGGAAACAAGCATCCTAGGACCAGTTTCGGGTTTCACCCCTCTTCAGCCAGGATAGCTTGATTCCAGTGGCATGGAGAGCACGGGACCCACGTCTGGGCATACCCGTCCCACTCGGGGTGACAAATGCAAAAACAACAGTTGATGGACAGAATGCAGAACAATGTCATACATTCACCCCAGTACAGAGATCTGGGCCTAAATCCATCGTTTTTTTTCTCACCATGCCATTCCAGTTTGAACCCAGCCATATGCAAATCAGTCTTGACCCTGTGCCTCATGGGAACTTTCCAGCCCAAACTGCCAAGCCAGGTCCTCCCTGGACTGGAAACAAGCATCCTAGGACCGGTTTCGGGGTTTCACCCCTCTTCAGCCAGGATAGCTTGATTCCAGTGGCATGGAGAACACGGGACCCACGTCTGGGCATACCCGTCCCACTCGGGGTGACAAATGCAAAAACAACAGTTGATGGACAGAATGCAGAACAATGTCATACATTCACCCCAGTACAGAGATCTGGGCCTAAATCCATCGTTTTTTGCTCACCATGCCATTCCAGTTTGAACCCAGCCATATGCAAATCAGTCTTGACCCTGTGCCTCATGGGAACAGTCCAGCCCGAACTGCCAAGCTAGGTCCTCCCTGGACTGGAAACAAGCATCCTAGGACCGGTCCCAGGATGCTTTTTTCCGGTCCAGGGAAGACATGGCTTGGCAGTTCGGGCTGGACTGTTCCCATGAGGCACAGGGTCAGACTGATTTGCATATGGCCATGTCTGAACTGGGGTGGTGGAGTGAGCTAAAGAATGATGATGGATTAAACCCAGATCAGTTGACTGGGGGTGAGTGTTTGATTTGCTCAAGCGCTCCGTCCATCATCCCCTTTGGTATCGCTTTGTTCGCCCTAAGTTGGCAGGGTATGCCCAGACGTGGGTCCCTTGCTCACTTTGCCACTGGATTCAAGCTAGCCTGGCTGATGATGGCTAAATAGCCAGAAACCGGTCCCAGGATGCTTGTTTCCGGTCCAGGGAAGATATGGCTTGGCAGTTCGGGCTGGACTGTTCCCATGAGGCACAGGGTCAGACTGATTTGCATATGGCCATGTCTGAACTGGGGTGGTGGAGTGAGCTAAAGAATGATGATGGATTAAACCCAGATCAGTTGACTGGGGGTGAGTGTTTGATTTGCTCAAGCGCTCTGTCCATCATCCCCTTTGGTATCGCTTTGTTCGCCCTAAGTTGGCAGGGTATGCCCAGGCTTGGGTCCCTTTCTCATTTTGCCACTGGATTCAAGCTAGCCTGGCTGATGAAGGCTGAATAGCCAGAAATCGTTCCCAGGATGCTTGTTTCCGGTCCAGGGAAGACATGGCTTGGCAGTTCGGGCTGGACTGTTCCCATGAGGCACAGGGTCAGACTGATTTGCATATGGCCATGTCTGAACTGGGGTGGTGGAGTGAGCTAAAGAATGATGATGGATTAAACCCAGATCAGTTGACTGGGGGTGAGTGTTTGATTTGCTCAAGCGCTCCGTCCATCATCCCCTTTGGTATCGCTTTGTTCACCCTAAGTTGGCAGGGTATGCCCAGACGTGGGTCCCTTGCTCACTTTGCCAATGGATTCAAGCTAGCCTGGCTGATGACGGCTGAATAGCCAGAAACCGGTCCCAGGATGCTTGTTTCCGGTCAAGGGAAGACATGGCTTGGCAGTTCGGGCTGGACTGTTCCCATGAGGCACAGGGTCAGACTGATTTGCATATGGCCATGTCTGAACTGGGGTGGTGGAGTGAGCTAAAGAATGATGATGAATTAAACCCAGATCAGTTGACTGGGGGTGAGTGTTTGATTTGCTCAAGCGCTCCGTCCATCATCCCCTTTGGTATAGCATTGTAATTTGGCGGACGGTGCCTGCTAGACACCACCACCATTTACAACATACATGCCGGTCCGCCAGGCAATCGGAACAATTGCCTTTGGCGGTACCGTGGCGGGCGGTCTTTGCGACCGCCACAGTTCCAGAATGATTCCCCCCGCCATCGTAATATGGCGGGGGGAAAATTGCTATCTGATGGCGGAGGGCCTGCCACCGAACGGCTGGCAGTGGCAGACCCTCCGCCATCATAATCATCCCCTAAGTGTAGATTTTTGAAGGTGTCTTCATATGCATTGATTAAAGTGGTAATAGCAACCTTGTATTGCTGTTTGAGGGTAGTTTTTCAGAATGGCTTGTATCATTGACTGTTCAAAGTCTATGATAATTTTTTGAGGGTAGTAATTATTAGTTTCTTGCTTTACTTTTGGTAAGAGTTCTACATAGGTAGTGGTTTGTTTGTTTGGTAACTGGGCATATATAAAGGGGATGTTGCTATTGTGATACTGTCCATGGAATGTATATAATTGGTAAAATGGTTTGGGACATATTTTAAATGTTCCATCCATCATCCATGTCTCACAATTCTGTAGTTTAAGTAAGTTTGTGGGAGTTGCAAATATTATAATCCTTTTTTCGTTAGATTTATTGTCATAAAGAAGAAATTGCTCTTCATTATGAGTTACAGTGAGTTCAGGTGGTATTTGAATTTCACTGAAAGTTTTGGTGGCAAGTGGGGTGGTCATAGTTGATTTTTTTGTTCTAGCTATTAGCCTTTTTAACGTTGAGACGGAGGGTAATTGGCCACTTACATGTTCTGCAACTCGGGGGAGTACATCTTTTAGTATTTCAGTAGTAGGTTTTTGAGAGCTAGTGCTAGCTTCTTTCAGAGTCTCTAAAGCGTCTCTCACTTCTATTGCAGCTATGTTAGGGGGGTGGTTATGTTCCTTAATATTTAATACAGTAGTTTCTTTTGTTGTAGCCCTCCCATAACATGCATTTGCATAATATTTGGTGCATTTACAATTAATTGTGTTGCCTGTCTGTTTTTCTTGGGTGTAGACATATCCCATATAGCATAATAAAAAAATTCCTTTCTGGGAAGTAATGAATTTTGCACATTCAGTCATTTTGATGTTTCAAATGCTATGAGAAAGTTATATAAAAAATATTAAATATATTGTAATTTTTTTTATTGTAATACAGAATTTCATATACAAAATTATACTTACATGCTTTAATATGTTGAACTTTTCTTGACGATGAGATGTTTCTGTTGGTGCTTGGCTTTAGTGTTTCCTTTTATTTTCTGCAGAAAAAAATAATAATTTTAATACATTTGTTTAACAGCATTTTCTGTATTTTGGGGTTTGTGTGGTTAGTGGGTGCTTTAGGTTGGGATTTTTAGTTCTTACATTAGTATAATTGTAATTTATACTTACTTTTTTTGCAGGGTGGTTTTTTGATGATGTTTGTAGTTAGTCGAGTGTCTTTCAGAGTTTCTGTAGAGGAGATATAATTAAAATAAATATTACATTAATTATTTAATTATTGTAAAAAGTACTTCACTTATATTTTATACAGTTGTAACATTAAATTGCTATTTTACTTACTTTGTAAAGTTGAAATCAGAGTTTTCAATGAGGAAGTCCAATGCTGTAGAAGCAATCCGGCATAGATTCCCCTTATTCTTGTGTTTGTCGTTGTAGCATAAAATAATGTTAATTGTACTTTAGTTTATATAGTGTTTGTTTAATTGTTCTTTAAATCTTATTGGGTTATTTAAGTTGTAGGTGTTTTTCATTGGCTGTTGCTAATGTTTTCAATTATTTTGGCAGTTGTTTCCTTATTTGGGAAACGCTAATTAATTTTCAGTTAACCTTTTTTTATTCTTTATTTATTTAAAAGTATAATAGTATATAATTTCTAATTTATATTGTATTGAAGGTATCAAAATAATTATTTATTTTATATATTCTGTTTGTAAAGAGTAACTAATTTGGTGGATTTACTTATGTTAAAGTTATTTTTTTATTTATAATTGATTTAATTTTTATTCTATTTATTTAATATGTTGTGTGTGTTTGTGATATTGTTTATATTTTACTTGTTATGTATTGTGTTATTTGAAATATTTTTAAGGTGTCGATATTTTGTTTTTGACGATAATTGTGTGGTCTATATTTTTGTTTTCGATATTTGTGTTATTTTGTATGTTTATTTAATGTTAACGATATTAGTTATAACGATATTATTTATTTCGATATTAGTGACATTGATGTTAATGTTTGACGATATTTTTGTTTCGATATTTGTGTATTTTTTTAACTAAGTATAGCATATTGATATTTATGTTATCGATATTTGTGTGTCGATAATTTTGTAGGTCGATATTATGAGTGTCAATGTTATGTCAGTGATCCGTTTCCAGTTGCCTTAGCTTAGTTTCCTGATCTCCACCTCTCTGGCTACTGGGAATATGGGCAATGTAGCTGTATTTTAATAAAGACACGTCACTGTTGTGTACTTTTTCGAAGTGTCTTGCAACTGGGTTTATTCTTTCCTTGTTAGTGATAGCCCTCATGTGCTGCAATATACCCTTGTGGATAGGCAGCATGGTACTACCTTTATAGACCTTGGGGCAGGGGCACCTCAGGATGTAGACCACATATTTACTTTTGCAGGTGAGCCTTCCCCTTATTCTTATGGCGTTATTGAAAGGTGTTTTTATCTGTGTTATATTTTCACCATGTTGGCATGCTTTGCAGCGTGTGCATCTGCTGAAATCTTCCTTAGGGGTGAGCTATGTTCCTCTAGCTGCTATTGAGACTAGTTCACTTTTGACCAACAGGTCTGTTAGAGACCTGGCATGTCGAAAACATATCTGGGGCCGATTCGACATGTCCTGACCGATCACCGGGTCATGTTTGAACAGGTGTCAGTGTCCCTGAAGTGCTAGGCGTAACTGTGTATGTTCCACATTGTATGTTGTTATTAATCTCTGTTCCCTGCTCTTTCTCTTCTGTTTTTTAGATGGTGAAAATAATGCTTCCTCCCTTTTACAAGATCTCGCTCTTTTAGCAGCTGTTTTGAGGATGTTCTCTGAGTACCCCCTAGATTTGAAACATGCAATCATATCTGTTTCAATTCTATCATACTCCTCCTCTGTTCTGCAGAGCCTACATGCTCTGTAGAATTCCCCAAAGGGGCTGCGCTTGATCAGGGGTGCCGGATGACAACTGTGAGCATGCAGGATTGCATTACCTGCTGTGGGTTCCCTATACACTGTGGTACTCAATGTGTCCCCCTCAACTTTTACTAGCACATCTAAAAATTCAATCTCAGTTTTGCTGATCTTACTGGTGAATTTTAGGTTTAGGTTCTTCTGACTAATGCTTTTTACGAAGCTTTCTGCTTGGGACTCCATCCCTTTCCAGAGCAAGAATAAATCATCGATAAATCGTACTTCCAAGGCAATATAATTCATCTATTTATTTATTTATTTACTTATTTAGGAGTTTTATATAGCACTAGCCAGACCCGAGGGTATCAGAGCGCTTTACAACATGAATCAAAGATGCAAAACAAACATAAGAAGTGACCGTAGTAGAAACATAGTGATTCCGTGTCGAGTAAAGTTCAGACACAAAGACTGGCAAATAGAACATAAAGATACGAGGCGAGTTCAGTTCCAACACAGCGAGTAGTCGATAGGCTCCATGATTCGTGACAAATCCAGAACGGTGAGGCACAGGAGAGAAACGAGAGGTAAAAAGAGGTGTTTGTCCTCTTCAGAGTCTTTGTATACTGCCGTGTGCGGGATTCGCTGTAGAGCGTCAGCTATCTATTCGGAAGAGATTGGTTGAGGAGAAGGTCTTTAAGCTGGCTTTTGAATTTTGGAAAGGAGGGGTTAGTCCTAATATGAACTGGGATGGAGTTCCAAATTTTGGGTGCTTTTCCAGAGAAGGCGCGTGATGCGGTTTTATGTTTGCGAGTTTTTGGCGGGATGAGAAGTAGAGTGTTAGTATTCCTTAAGTTCCTTGACTGACCGGCTTTCTTGAGTTTGGCGGCCAGGTATGCAGGTTTACCGGTATGCAGGACTTTGTGAGTGAGACAGGCTGTTCTGAAGCTGGCGCGCATTTCGGTTGGTAACCATTTTAGTTCTCTGAGAGCAGGAGTGATGTGTTCATATTTTTTTACTCCAGTGACCATCCTGGCTGCTGCATTTAGGGTTGTTCTGAGGGGCTAAGTGGGATTTTGCTGTGCCTGTGAAGGTTTCGTTCCTGTAGTCCAATCTGGACAAAACCAGGGATTGGGTGGCTTGTTTGAGGTCATTGGGAGGGATGAATGGCTTTATTTTGTTGAGCAGTTTTAGGTTGATGAAAGCGCTCTTGGCGGTATTTTTGATGTGTTTGACCATGTCTAAGTTAGGGTCCAGAGTGATTCCCAGTGACTTTACAGAGTCTGCTGGGATGAGGCTGCAGTTTAGAGCATCAATGGTTTTTAGCCATTCTGTGACTTGAGGGATCTGTGCTTTGTTGGATATGATGAGTATTTCCGTCTTGTCCTGGTTTAGTTTCAGGTGGTTGAGGGATAGCCAGTGTTGGATTTTTTTCAAGGTTTAGTCTTTGTATGTCATCAATAGAGGAAGTTTCAAGGTAGATCTGGGTATCGTCTGCATATAGGTGGAAGGGGATGTTGGCTTTATTGAGTATCTTGGTGAGGGGCTCCATGTAGATATTGAATAGTGCCGGGGAGAGAACTGATCCTTGCGGAACCCCCTGTTTACGGGGAGTAGGTCTGACGTGCTGTTTTTAATTTTTATTCTTTGGGTGCGGTTCTGCAAGAAGGATTAGAACCACTGTAGTACCACCTCGTCTGCTCCGACCCTTTCCGCAGTACATTAATGAGCAGTTTGTGGTCAACCGTGTCGAATGCTGCAGATAGGTCCAGGAGTATGAGTAGGCAGCATTGATCATTGTCAAGTGAATTGTGAATGTCATCTATGACATTCAGGATTGCTGTCTCAGTGCTGCAGCCTTTTCTGAAGCCTGATTGGTGAGGATCTAGGAAGTTGTTGCTTTCGATGTGTTGTGTTAATTGCAAAAGGACACTTTTGCAATTAACACTTTCCAAGATTTTTGCTAGAAAGGGGAGATTAGATACAGGCCTGAAGTTGTTGAGATCTTTGGGGTCAGAGCCTGTTTTTTTTAGAAGTGGTGTGACTTGACCCATTTTGAGACAGTCTGGCATGACTCCGGTTTTTTGGGAACTATTTATAATCTTGGTCCAAAGTGGGGCTAGGGTGAGATTGAGATTCTTAGCTAGTTGCGCAGGGATGGGGTCTGAGAAGTGAGACGAGGGTTTGGAGCTAGTAATCAATTTAGAGATCTCTGTTTCTGAGATGGGGCGAAGGATTTCCAGTTATTGGGGGGGTGATTGGGTGGGATGGGGTCTTCTTCACAGGGGGGAGGGCTAAAGTTGGGAGCTTGGAGGTTGTTGTCCAAGGAGAGCTCAATCTTGTTGATTTTCTCATTGAAGAAGGTGGCAAAGTTGTTGCATAGTTCTGTGGAGGCCGTCAGAGCGTGTGAGGGGGGCTTGGAGGTTTGTTGTCTGATGATATTAAAGAGTTCTTTGGGTCGATTTTTGGCATTGTTTAGTGCATCACAGAAGAAAGAGGTTTTCTTATTCTTGATGTGTTTTTTGTATTCTCTGCGTTCGGATTTGAGTAGGTCTAGGTGGATTATTGATGGGTTGTTTCTCCACAGTCTTTCTGCCGCTCTTGGTTGTCTTCTTTCCAAGTTTAGATCTGTGTTGAACCAGGATCTTGAAGGAATGGTCCTGGTTTATTTAGTTTCAGGGGGGCAATCTGGTCGAGAATGGAGGTCATTGTTGCATTGTACTGCTCGGTGAGTTTGGTTGTCGAAGGTTCACATGCGGTGAAGGGAAGGAGTGAGCTAATCCTTTCTTCCAGGTCGGTGTGGTTGATTTGTCTAAGATTTCTCACCCAGTGGAAGGATTCCTGTGTACGGGGTAGGCGGTGGCAAGTCTGATTGATGTGGAATAGGATGATATGGTGATCTGACCAGTCGACCGGAAGGATGTGGTCTATCTTGATTGCGTCTTCGTGGGCAATGATGGCATCGAGAGTAGCACCTCTGTTATGGGTTTTTTCGGTGCAGTGTTGGGTGAGATTGTTGTTAAGAAGAAGTTCGTTCAGGGATTGGGTCAGAGAGTTGTTTTCATTGTTCCAATGTAGGTTGAGGTCACCTAGTATTATGTTGTTGGGGTCTTGGAGAGAGCAGTGGGTTATTAGGTCTGAAAGGTGCTCACCGAATGCAGGGGCGTTACCTGGAGGATGGTAGAGGAGATGGCAGTCTAGTGTTTTGTTGTCGCTCGTCTTAATGGTGGCGTTTAGGAGTTCAAATGAGTTATATTTGAAGGAATCTGATTCTGTTACGGAAATGTTGTTCTTGTGGATGATTGCAATGCCTCCACCTCGGTGTTTTGTTCTATCTTTTTTGATGATTTAGAACCCCGGGGGACGAGCATGTCCATGATTGGGGAGGAGGACTCATTTAACCAAGTTTCAGTAATGATGAGATGTCTATGTCGTTGGTGAGGATGGTTTCTGCCAGTTCGGTGGCATGTTTGTTGGCCGACCTACAATTGATGAGCATGCATTTGGTTGTCTCCTTGATGTTGAGTATCTTCGTTGTGGGAATCATGGGGACATTAGTGAGGATGGCTGGAGGCCTCAGTGTTCTAGGTGGGGGGGCGTTCTCTTCCATGTCCCATGATGACCTTGATTTTGGAGCAGGGATTGACCGTTGAAGAAGCGTTGTAGGAGTTGGCAAGATTAATCGCCTCACTCATGGACATTGCTGCAGTTGTTCTTTTGGGTCTTAGATGTTTGTTCAGGGAGGGGATAGTGGGCCAGCTGTGCCCTTGAGCCTTGGGGGGTCGTGTGGGTTTAGTGTTGGTAATATTGGGAATGAGGTGAGGGTGTAGAGAAGGCTCCAGATGTGAAGAGAGGTACGATAGGATATTGTTGATGCCCAGTATTGCGATCTCCAATTTGTTTTCCAGTATCGTCAGTCTCTGAGTCATGATCGAAGCGGAGGTGATGTTGGAGTTCAGGTTTTTGGAGTCCCACGCAGGGCTATCCAGGGGAGGGGAGAGCTTGCTAGTGAGAGCGTGTCTCACAGTGTCGGAGTTTGCTGAATTGCCCTTGGGGGTGGTCGAGGACGTGTGGCGTGGCGTCACCTGTCGTGGTTCAAACGTCAGCTTTTTGAGAATCGATGATGGGTGAGGGATGGGAGTCAATGACTGAGGGTTGATTACGTTAGCTGCTTGTTGTGGGGGAAGGTGGCGAGGGGGAGTAAGTTGGGGTTGGTGAGGTGTGTCATGCAGTTGGTTAGTAAATTCTCCATGGGGGTAAGTCTGTTTGTGGTCAGGGGGTTGTTTGAGTGGCCATGTCGGAGATGGGTGAAGGCGTTGCGTAACGTGGGGAAGAGGGCGTCAAATGAGTCTAGATTGTCATTGTTGGCTTGGATCAGTACTGTACCATTGCTGTAAATGGTCACCGAGGTGTTGCCACATCGTTTCGGACGGTTAGAGATTGATAATGTCAGTTTGCAGCTGAGAGGGGTGCTAGTTGTTTTGGAAATGTGGAGGTGTGTTCTCACAATGGTATTCCAATCCGCAGGGCTCAGGGTGTGGAAGATGAGATCCATTTTCTACTCTTTCATGCTACCGAGCGCCTGCTCCTCACACCAGCCCAGATGCAAATTAGCATAATTGGGAATGAAGCAGGTGCCCATAACCGTTCCTCTCAATTGTTGGTACAATTCATTATTAAATGTAAACAAGTTCTTGGAGAGGCACCACTCCATCATCGTAAGTAACATTTTGTTATGCTCCACAAATTTTATGGGCCTCATACTTAAAAAATACTTAGCAGCCCTTAGGCCATCACAGTGTTTTATGCCAGTATATAGCACTGTTAAGTCATGGTCATCAGGTACATATCCTCTTCCCATCTAACATCAAAGATTCTGCATACAAATTCAGCACAAGCTTGAATATACAATAGTAATGTCTTTACTATAGGATTAAGGAAAAAGTCAATGTACTTGGATGCATTTTCAAAAATGCTCTCTTGGGCCGCTATGATTAGGCAGCCTGGTGGTGTTTTAGCATCCTTATGTACCTTCGGGATGAGGTGGAATGTTGGTAATTTAGTGTGGGTTTGCCTTAGAAAGTTAAGTTCATCCCAATTCAAGAGATCTATCTCATGCCATTCTTTAAGCAAATCAGTGAATTCCTCATTCACTGTTTGGTATTCTAGTGTAGTGATTATTTGATAAATATACAAAAACAGAGAGGCAACTCTCAAAAGAATTCAAACAATTAACTCAGTCAATGCTGTAATTATTTGATAACACACTTTGTCATTCAAATGTTTGTTTGCTTCTTTCAGATATGAATGCCTGTCCCATAGTACAATGTTGCCCTCTTTATCAGAAGGTTTCACTATCACATTGTTCATGTTGTTTAGTTTTTCCACTGTACACCGTATTTTAATACTTTCAGTATTCCTTCTTCTTTTTCTCTTATTCACTTTTAAATGAATGTCTCGTATTTCTTTGATCATAACCTCTGAAAAGGTGTCTATGTTGTCTTTTCCAGTTTGGGGGATATACCTAGACTTCGTTCTTAATGTTGTTTCTCCCCCTCACAAATATCAATATTGGAAAGCTCCTGTTCCAATCTCTCTTCCAAGGTCTCCTCTCCTCTTTCAGATTCTTGTTCTCTTTCCAGATGGTCTTGTAGTAATTCCAAATCTGAGGCAAGCAGATTGTTTTCGCCACTTGAGTCCTCTAATTCAGTAGTGGGTCTTTGGGGTCTTTTGTTTATATAGTTTATCTCCAACTTGAGGTTCCTCACAAATTTGTAAAGATCGATTCTGGTTTGTGAGTAATCAAAATTTGCTTCTTGACAAAAGAATAGGCCCAATGAAAGGTTGTTTGCATCCTTGTCAGTGAGGGGCACATTCGTGAGGTTCACTAATATATTAATTGGTGGGAGAGGGGTGATAGTTATTTCCGGCTGCTCCTGGTATTCCTCCCTGGAGCCTCTTCTTTTTCGTCTCTTGCTCTGGCCCCCTCTTCTCTGTTGCCTCCTCCTCCTCTTGGTGTGCCCCAGGCTCTTTTTGGCTTGAACTTTGCTCTCAGGTCTGATCTTTAAAACTAAATTCATCTGCAAGAGACGTGTGACTTGTGTTTACCTCTCTTCCTCCTGTTTCATTCGCCTCTGATCCTAGGTCAGAGCTGAAGTCACTAAATGTAGACTCTTGTTACGTTTTATTTACATCCTGCACTATTTGTCATCTCAGAGAATCAAACCTTTTAGCAAAAGCGGAAATTTGACCCCTTTCGTAGTCTAAACGATCCTGTTGAAACTGGCATGCCTTACGTGCTTTTATACTCTGTTCGTATTTGACCAGTCTTTCTTTTAACTCCTTTCTAAATGTATTTTTCTTTGTCTTTAAATTTATCTATTGTGGCACTCAATTCCTTTATTTTGTTCAAAATTTCCACCCTTTAAAGTTCTGCTTACTTAATCAGAATTCTGAGCATGCCCTGGGAGCTCTGAATATTGTGGTCCGCCCACTCTTTCAACAAATCTAGGTGGGGGTTCTCATATGTGGGTACGATCATAATACGGACTCCACGTTGCATTTGTCCCACTTCAACATCATTTTTAAGAGAAGCTCTCTCCCACCAGCATGATACTTCACGCTTTTTCAGTTTCTCTAGAAACTGCAGATTCTGCCACAAACTGTTAGCTACCCGTCCCCTGATACTGGAGATGGTGCTTGGTAGACTCACACTCCCACTTTCTGTGAATTAATCTTGAGATGCCTGCTCTCTCTCACTGCATTCCTCCTCGCTCATAGCCAAATATTTCAAATCTATGCACTTATTTCTTGCAGTCACCAAACAACCACTCCCTCAGTGGATGTCATTGTGATTTGAACAGACTCCCGTGGGCCCTGCAATCCACTATAACCCAGGGTAAAAACGGCAGTGTGAGGGGGTCCTCCGACTACCTCCACATTACTCCTACCTCCAGTCAAGTCCACAGCGGTATCCGCGGGGGGCATGCCAGCCACTAATCTGCTTCCTGAATGCGGATGCAGGTGTGCTACTGAACGTCAGGGGTGCCGCTGATCCAGCAATTCCACAATTGCGCTAATCAATCAATCAATCAGGGAATTATGAAGCACGCTACTCACCCGTGAGGGTCTCAAGGCACTGGGGGGGTGCAGCTCTGAGGCAGCCGAAGAGCCAGGTCTTGAGGCTCTTCCTGACGGTGTGCAGGGTGGGGGAGTGCCTGATGTTGACCGGGAGCTCGTTCCAGGCCTTTGCCGCGATGTAGGAGAAGGCTCTTCCTCCCGCTCTGGATCTGCAGATGCGCGGGGTTTCTGCTAGGGCGAGGTCGGCAGAGGTTTCTCTTGGGTATGTGGAAGGAGACTCTTTTGTTGAGGTATTTGGGGCCGGTGTTGTGGAGGGATTTGTTGGTGTGGGTGAGTAGCTTGAAAGTTACTCTCTTTTCGATGGGGAGCCAGTGGAGGTCTCTTAGGTGTTGGGTGATGGGATCATGTCGTGGGATGCCAAAGACGAGTCTGGCCGCGGTGTTCTGGATAGTTTGGAGTTTTCATAGCAGGAATTTGTTGATTCCAGCATAGAGGGCGTTGCCGTAGTCCAGTCTGCTAGTTATGAATGTGTGGGTGACAGTTTTTCTGGATTTGGGGGGGATCCATTTGAAGGTCTTGTGAAGGATGCGGAGGGTGATGAAGCAGGTGGAGGCGACGGCGTTGATCTGGTGGGTCATGGTGAGGGAGGGAGGGGTCGAGTATGATGCTGAGGTTCCGGGCATGGTCCGTGGGGGTGTGGGGGTTGCCGAGGGCAGTGAGCCATTAGGTGTTGTCCCAGGCTGAGGGGGTGGGCGGAGGACGAGGACTTCTGTCTTCTCCGAGTTGAGCTTCAGACAGCTGCTGCTCATCCAGGATGCAACATCTTTCATACCTTCCTGGAAGCTGAGTCTGGTGGCGTTGGGTTCCTTTGTGAGGGAGAGGATGAGCTGGGTGTCGTTGGCGTAGGATACTATGCTGAGTCCATGCTGCCTGACGATGCCGGCGAGGGGGGCCATGTAGATGTTAAAGAGCGTGGGACTGAGTGATGATCCTTGGGGTACTCTGCAGTTGATCTCTGTGGGTTTAGAGAGGAAGAGCGGGAGTCTGATCCTTTGGGTTCTGCCAGCGAGGAAGGAGCGGAGCCACTCGAGGGCGGTTCCCTGTATGCCGGCATCGTGGAGTCTGGCTGTGAGAGTGCGGTGGGAGACGATGTCGAAGGCTGCGGAGAGGTCTAGTAGGATGAGGGCCGTGGTGTGGCCTTGGTCGAGGAGCGTGCGGATGTCGTCTGTGGCGGCAAGGATGGCAGTCTCGGTGCTGTGGTTGTTGCGGAATCCGGATTGGGAAGGGTCTAGGATGGCATTCTCTTCGATGAAGTTAGTCAGCTGGGCGTTGACAATCTTCTCTGTGACTTTAACCTCAAAGGGAAGGAGAGAGATGGGTCGGTAGTTTTTCAGGTCCGTCGGGTCTGCAGAGGGTTTCTTGAGGAGGGGCTTGACTTCTGTGTGTTTCCAGTCGGTGGGGAATGTGCCGGATTCGAAGGTGGCGTTGATGATGTATCGTAGCTTGGGTGCCATGGCAGTGGCGGCTCTGTGGAAGATGTGCGGCGAGCAAGGGTCAGTGGGGGCTCCTGAGTGAGTGCTCTTCATGGTCGTGGCAGTATCTTCAGGGGTGTCCGGGGTCCAGGGGGCGATGGTAGGCTGGCTGCCGTCGCTGGTGGAAAGAGTGGTCTCTGGAGTCTGTTCGCTGAAGTTGTCGTGGAGGGCCTTGATTTTCAGATGGAATTAGGAGACGAGCTTGTTGCAGAAGTCCTGGGAGGGTGTGACGTCCGTGGCTTCGCTGGGGGTTTCGGTGAATTGCTAATGTATGCAAGCTTCTCGGGTACCACTCCGAACACGGCCCACTTAGGCAGAATATGCTGACCTGGAACAGGACAGCATTTATTCTTCCAAGTAGAATAGGGAGGGCTGATTTAATAGTTGATCCCAGTGAACGTTGGTTTATGCCTGCCTTATTAATTGCCCACCTGGGCTGTATCCCAGGAATGCATTGGAGCATCTGAGCTCACCTGCTTCCAGTTATTATAATCTGCGGCACACATTTTCTAACCCTAGTTTGCCACATGATGGCTATCAGAGGTGACATGACTCGTGCATACTATAAGGTATTACGATTTTAATGACAGAAACACCCCTAAAGGAAGTTGGGATAATGTCAATAATGAGGTGTCAGTCTTATTGGATTACGACGCATCTCAGAACAATATATTTGTGTAACGGGGTTTGGGAGGTGAATTGAATTGCCAAATTGCTGGCATCTATGTAATCTACTAAATCCAATTATTGGTGGTATACATTTACAGTAGGCGAATGAAATATCCTACGAACTGAGACAATGATAATGATTTGGGGCAAAGTTGTAATTTTGAGGCGTGAATTATAATGCACATATTTAACCTATTTATATAAACTTGTTTTCACCTTATAAGATGGCACTCATGCTGTAATGAGGATACTTTGTTTGTCACTAATGCCTACGCAATGCACTGAGAGAGTGTCAAATGATATTTATGTCATAAAAACAATATGGCGCATTATCGTAGCCAAGGTTGCGGCTGACAACTGAAATGCGTTGATTTCTCCTCTCGTGCCTTACAATAAAATCTGCATTTTATACAGCAGCCTGGAGTGCCGTGTTCATGTTCGGAGTGGGAACCGAGAAGCTTACATACATTAGCGGGAAGCGCTGGATCAGCGGCACCCCTGACGTTCAGGCAGCATGCCTGCATCTGCATTCAGGAAGTATATATATATAGATAGGTAGCACGCAGCTAACTTTTCCTCTTGTTTTTAACGCGGCAATACTTGTACCATTTGAAATTTTAAACATTTTAAACTTTATCTTTTCGCGCTATTTGCACACTTTTACCTTGTACTCCATCTGTAGCCGGGAGCCTCTCACCGCCTGCTCCCCGGTCCACCGCGGGTTGTCCCGTTTGAGTGGAGGGAGCAGGGGCATCCAGAAGCGGCACTACCGGGGAGCTGAGGGGCGGAGCTCGTGTTAGCAGTCTAGCTGCTCAATACTTTAAAAGAGACATGACTTCCGGAACGCGCAGCGGACGCACGACCTAGATAGGTAGCACGCAGCTAACTTTTCCTCTTGTTTTTAACGCGGCAATACTTGTACCATTTGAAATTTTAAACATTTTAAACTTTATCTTTTCGCGCTATTTGCACACTTTTACCTTGTACTCCATCTGTAGCCGGGAGCCTCTCACCGCCTGCTCCCCGGTCCACCGCGGGTTGTCCCGTTTGAGTGGAGGGAGCAGGGGCATCCAGAAGCGGCACTACCGGGGGAGCTGAGGGGGCGGAGCTCGTGTTAGCAGTCTAGCTGCTCAATACTTTAAAAGAGACATGACTTCCGGAACGCGCAGCGGACGCGCGACCTAGATAGGTAGCACGCAGCTAACTTTTCCTCTTGTTTTTAACGCGGCAATACTTGTACCATTTGAAATTTTAAACATTTTAAACTTTATCTTTTCGCGCTATTTGCACACTTTTACCTTGTACTCCATCTGAAGCCGGCAGCCTCTCACCGCCTGCTCCCCGGTCCACCGCGGGTTGTCCCGTTTGAGTGGAGGGAGCAGGGGCATCCAGAAGCGGCACTACCGGGGGAGCTGAGGGGGCGGAGCTCGTGTTAGCAGTCTAGCTGCTCAATACTTTAAAAGAGACATGACTTCCGGAACGCGCAGCGGATGCGCGCAGCGGGCGCGCCGCCGGCGCGCCAAAGGCAAGCCCGTCTGCGCACGTCCGCTCCCGGACGGGACCAGGGGACAGAGACGTTGCACCTCTCACCTCAGGTATTTGCGTATATGCACCGGAATATCTCCGTTCTCTTGGAGGGAAGATACATGATAATTGCTATCATTCTTTAAATGTATATAATAGTGAGAAGTTCTGTCGACAGTGTACATTTACACCAGCGCTTAAAAAAGACTTAGAAGATAAAGAGCAAACTTCTTATAAGATGTTCCTTCTGAATTGTAGGTCTTTGATAAAACATGGAACTGAAATTGCCATGTTTTTAGAAGATGAACTCCCTGACGCATTATTTTTAACAGAGACCTGGCTGTCTAGTGACTCTGACCCAGCTCTGGTACAAACCCTTCCCGCCGGCTACCTCATTCAGAGATTAGATCGCAAAAGCGGTAAAGGGGGAGGCATCGCCATTATATATAAAGAGTGTTTCTCTTGTCGTGTTACACCTGACCCACTGCTTAATTGTGAGAACTTTATGTTCTCCATTGGCCTCTCACCCACACAAACATTTTCGGGATTACTGATCTACCATCCCCCAGGAACACCGGGACTGTTTCTCAAATCCTTCAGTGAAACAGTCGCTAACCTAGCCAGTACTCCCTCTAACTTTACTGTTATGGGAGATCTAAATCTGCACTTAGATGACGCCGATAATTCAGTTATTTCGGAAACAGTGGAGAGTCTCTCAGCACTTTAGTTTGATCAAAAAGTGTCCGGGCCTACGCACATTAAAGGCCACCTTCTGGACCCAATTTTTACCAACATTGACGAGCTTAGGGTAGGGACTTCTATTCAACTTTCATGGTCGGATCATTTTTTGATCCCCTTTTCATGGGCCATTTCGGGACCATCTACCTTATCTAAAAAGGCTATTACGCAGGATCGTCTTTGGTCCAAACTTCCCCTTGATCAGTGGATCTCAGTTCTAGATGCTACTATACCTCCCAAAAACGATAACCCGAACGTGGCCAATGATATGTTTAATCAATGGCTTAAATGCGCACTAGACCAAACCCTCCCTAAACAATATTGCCTCAAAAAGAACAGATCTAAGATTTCACCTTGGTATTCCCCAAGCCTCCGTGAATTTAAACAAGCATGTAAAAAGTTAGAGAGAGAATGGAGAAGAGACTATGCTTTATCTAGTAAACAAAAATATAGGGCCAGCATTAAGACTTATCAAAATGAAATTAAAAAAGCACAAGCCTCATATTATGGGGAAAGAATCACTCTTGCCGCGAATGCACCACGGGAAATCTTCCGTATTGCTAAAACCCTCACTAAACTTCCCGAACCACCAGTCAGCATGGACGGCGCACTTATGCGATGCAATGATCTGGCTGAATTTTTTCATAAGAAAATCCACGATATATACCTTACATTCCCGGGCTCATTAGCTCACGTGGACTCTTATTTGATGGACACGCAACCTCCTGATATACAAGTAAAGCTAGATCATATTCCCCTTCTCATTTACTGTGGTCGGCCCGATCATGGAGAGGCACCGCTGCGAAAAATGAGCGGATCTGCCTCCGCTTACTTGGGCGAGAGACTTGCAGAGCAGCTGGTGCTTGATGGTATGGAGAGCGCCTACCAGAGACATCATTTTACTTCCCTATTGTAAAACAATTTTTAAAACGATTCCGCAGCAATAACCCACTGGGGGTGTGGCTAAGAGACTACCAGTCCCATAATGCCTTTTTTGTGGATCACATGAGTAGTGAAAATTGAAATAAAAGAGGGAATACCCTGATAGTTTGCCTTATTTGCTGTGGCTTCGTTGGTGGTCCCAGAGGAAGGGCGTAGCCCGAAACGCGTCGGACCGTGATACCGTGATGCGGTGTCAATGGGAGCTGCTTTCTACATAAGCGTATGCCTGCTGCGAGTGCCTCTCCACCTGGGGGCAACTCTTTTCTTCTCATATATGTATATATATATATATATATATTAATCACTCTTCCTCTGTGACGGAAAGAAATGGGCCGCACTCCAAGAGATTGAATAATTCCTCTTTACTGCCCACAATTTTAACAAATTAAGATAAAGCAGTCCATGGAACCACAGGACCAACGCGTTTCGGTCTCACTGAGACCTTGATCACGGTCATATATATATATATATATATATATATATATATACATGTGTGTTTATATAAATATTTATTTATATATAATAATAAATATTAGGAGAATTTATTTCATAATAAATGTATATACAACAATATTTAACATTGACTACTTTAAACTTTATTTATATTACAAAATCAATATTTTTGCATGTTTTTTTATATTAGTGTCAACAATATTTGTTATCAATATTTTGGGACTTGCCATTATAAGTAACACCACAAGTATAGGAACACAATATTATGGTAAATTATATTTTTGACACAATATTTTTGTCAATGATATTGTTTGCCATGATAATGTGTCATTGATCCTGCAAAAGTAAATCGGAACACACTGTATCCCCAAACTGATGAAAGATTACCAGAATATTACAAAGTCCGAAGGGCATAACAATATATTCAAATTACCCAAATGGGATTCAGAATACTGTCTTTGGCCCATTACCAGTTTTAATGTGTAACGAATGGTAAGCACTTTCAAGGTCTAATTTAATAAATATTGTTGCTTGTTGCATGTCTTCAAGATTATCTGAGATCAGTGATAGAGGATAACTATCTTTGATTGTCACCAGTTAAGTTCTCTGTAGTGCTGTGTTCATTCTATCTTTTTTATGTCCAAAAAAGTAATGTCCCAACAGATGATTTGAAATGTGCAATGAGACCATTTTTTAAGTACGTTTTCAGGTATTCATCAAGAGCTTCTTTCTCAGATGGGGAAAAGGAAAATATTCTACAAAACTTAACCACTGTTTCTAATTGTAAATCTATGGCACAGCTGAAAGGTCTGTGTGGAGACAATTCACTTTCATTCGTTTCGGAGAACACATCTATGAATTCAAGATATATTTTTATTACTGCAGATAGTTTCAATGGTAGAAAGTATACTTTTAGTGGATCATAATAGTGTTTTCTTGTTTCATTCGAAAAATAGTAAAATGATAGAGCAATATTCAGGTTCTCACTGTCAACTTGATATATAGATTATGTCGAGAAAGTCAGGATATTCCAAGGATCGTTCAATAATGCAGAATAACAATAAGATTGAAAACCAGTATTTCATTTGTGTTTGACAATTGTACAATGTGATGGTTATGTTTGTTCAGTAATTAATGCTGAAGAGATGAGAGAACCATCCACGGCTTCAACATCATGCAACTAATTCTTCTTGATCAGTGGAACTTCAGGGTCTTGGGCCCATTTGATGTCCGTGCATGAATAGGAAGGTCCACAATACACTAGGACAGAGAGACTATATGTCTTGTCTTAAATAGTCAAAGTAGCTTGGAGGAGAAGAAAACCACTGTGTATTCTTATCTTATAAATTCTTTATTTCGGCCGAAGGCCATAAAAGATTCATTATAAAACATCATTCATAAAGGAATCTAAGATATATCCAGCCAATGTTACATGATTTCGATTAAAAATCAACATCACAATAAAACAATTTCATACGGTAAAATACTTTTGCTATGTACAGAGAATCAATATTTAGTTATTCATAAAATCCAAGAGGGTTCCACAATCACAAATATCTAAAACATTAATACATCACAACTTTAACCCCCTTCTCTTCTTTATTAAGCCCACTATAAACAAGTATCTTGATAGTGCAAATATCACATGTGGTAGGGTACTTGTTGTCAATATCCTCAGAGCCTCCTGATGTTTTCTAAATCCCAGTGTATTGCATAATGGTCGAATCCATTTGCTCCTTGCCCTCTCATACGCCGGGCAAAAGAACAAAATGTGTGCAATATTCTCGATGTTGTTTTTAGGCCCTGAAGTGCAAGTAGTGCATAAAGTACAGGCACAATCTTCCTCCCCCCCCCCACTTTGCAGTATAGCTCTTAATCTGCAGTATGTTATATCTCAGCTTTAGGTACAGAATTCTTGCTAAAAATGGTTGTACCTGGTCAAGAAAGTCCTCCCGATTTGGGCTGGGCTTAATGAAGAGGAAATCAGTTGTTAACTTTCCTAATCTAGGGTCGCAGTGGAGTGCATTCAGTGTGTGTTGCCAGTAAATGCCCTTCAAATTGCTTTTACAGCTTGGCGTTAAACTGTGTGGGTTAGACCAGTACGATTCGAGACCTAACTCTATCAGCCATTTCCGGACAAATCTCAACCATGGAAAAGTAATGCATGTATCTATATCTAGTAATTCGCGGACAGCTTCTCTGTATACTAGTAATTCTGGTGTTGTCCACAACCGTATCCAATAAAGCAAGGGACGTAGGGTTGCGAGATGTCCTATTTGCGTAAAATTTAGGTCATGGAACATTGGGACGAGTGGAGCTGATTGGGGGAGTCCCAATATTCTCCTTGCAAATTTGTTTTCCCCAATTGTCAATTGCCTGGTGTTACTTGGGCCCCATAGCTCTGATCCATACAATGATGCAACCTGGACCTTACATTTGTATATCTCAAGAGCTGGTGTCACGGATTTACTAGTGGTTGAGCTGAACTTCTTGAGTATTGCCCCTGACCCTTGGGCTAACCTTAAGGCTGAGTGGTTAATTTGCTGATTCCAGGACAATTTTGTGTCTAGTAATATGCCTAAGTAGGTGAAGTTAGTGGCATATTCTATTTCCTGGTTACCCAACACAAGATTCTTTTTAAAACCCTTTTGTGGGTTTATAGCCATATACTTAGTTTTATTTGCGTTTATTTCTAGACCCTTTTCTATACAATATCTATTAAAACCATTCAACATCTTTTGTAGCCTCTTTTTGGTCTGTGATATCAAAATGGTGTCGTCTGCGAAAAGCAGCGCCGGCACCAAATTCCCATTTAACTTTGGTGGATCATTTGCTTGGTCTTGCAAGTGATCCACCACGTCATTAATATAGAGTGAGAACAGGGTGGGAGCTAATACGCAACCCTGTCTCACTCCTCTCTATTGGGATTGGCTTTGTTAGTTCCCTGTTCATGCCCCAGCGAACTCCAGCATAGTTCCCATTATGTAATCTTTTTAACTGCATGACCAAATTTGGGGGGGCACCCTGCTTTCCAAGTGACTCCCATAATAGGCTTCTGGACACAAGGTCGAAAGCTGCCCTCAAATCGACAAATGCCACATAAATATGTCCCTTCCTGATCTTAACGTATTTCCAAATAATACACAGGAGTCTAAAGACTTGGGGGCCGACTCCGATTCGGGCCGGAAAACGTACCGACCGACTCGGAGACGGAATTCATTCCGACCGACACGTACCGGTGCAGCCCGACCCGCAAAGTACGATGAAAAGCATGCAAAATCCGACCGACTCGTACGGAACACAAGCCGAACGACCGAACCGCGCGGAAAACAACTATCCGGCCGGAAAAGCACGCGAATCGAACCGACCGACACGCACCAGGAAGAATCCCGAACTAAACGTACCCGCGAACTCCGACCCGCCAAGTACGATGCAACGCGTGGAAAACACGACCGAGTCGCACGGAGCCCAAGCCGTACGACCGACACGCATACAAAACTGCGAGCCGAAGCAACCCAATACACTGCGACCGATGCGTATGCAGCACAGAAAACAGCACAAACACAGCGTGAATGAATCGGAGAAGCTCGCACGAGACAACTGCAGGGTCCGACTCGGTCAGAAGAACGTCTCCTACATGCACAAAAAGTACTAAGGAAAAAACACAAAAAAAGGCCAAACAAGCAATTACAAAGCCAATAAATACTGTGGGGGGGGGGAAACAGGGAACAAAGACACACCCACAACTCCACCCATATAAAGGACACAAATCCCTACCATGATCCTTTGCAAATTCAAATTACCTGCCAGCACTCAACACCAACAGACAGCAACCACACACACACTCACAGCTCATCCATCACACAAGCCACACACCAGCAGCACCTCAACAAATAGCACCCTCACATACACCCAGCAAAACACACACTCACACACCCTCACTTGCACACCCCCACACACATCACACACCACCACCACCCATCACCATGCCCCCAAAGAAGAATCAAAAGTTCCTAGATAGTGAATTGGAAGTCCTGGTAGATGAGATCCTCAGGGTAGAGCCACAGCTGTTTGGTACACTGGTCCAACAGACAACCATGTCGCAGAAAACAAAGATGTGGGAGAGGATTGTCGACAGGGTGAACGCACAATCACCATGTTTGCGCACAAAGGGAGACATCCAGAACAGGTGGTATGACGTGCGCAGGAGGGTCAGGGACCTGTTGAAGAAGGACTACCTCTTGAGCCAACACACCGGCAGTGGCTCTCCTGCCAAACCAGTATACCTCAGGCCCTGGGAGGAGAAGGTGCGGGCCATCCTACCACCAGTGAGCGTATATGGACTAGAAAACATCCCAGAGCCTGGTGAGTACACAACAAATGTACACAATATTGTGCGACAATACACACACATCACTGTCAAGGGGAGAGTCAAACCATGCACCCTTAGCAAATCCACAGCAACCAAAACAGAATCATCCCAAAATGTGTATGTCAGTCAGATAAACACAACACATGCCATCTCATAGTGATATGTAACTGTGTCATCACATGTACAAACACAACTACAACTACAGCTAGGTAGTGGCACAAATATAACTAACAAACACATCTAGACATGTAGCCACCACTACAACACCACCTCACAGTGAAGCCCACTGAAAGGAAGGAATCCTGTGTATGCTGGGCAAGTCAGTGTAGCCAATAGCATCATGGGAGTCGTAGTCACAGATATTGCCCACCCTCACAATGCGCACATCAACACCACCATGAACCATGCTCACATCACAGGGAGTGGAAAACAACTGACAAGATGGCTGACACTGGCTACTGCTGTGGGGAGCACAAGGCCCTGCTGGCAACTGGGCACCAACCAACAGCAGGACACCGCTGACTGACATCCTGAAAGCCAACTTGCACTCCCTGCAACGGAAGCACGTTCCATGGTGGGAAATCTGGCTGGGTGGGAAGGAGGACTGACAGCACTGACCATAGTTACCAGCAGCTCCACTCACACACACCCCTAACACAAACTCCACACAACTCACCTGGGAGAATGCATTGCCTCACACTCTAATCAAATATCCCACAAAGAACCACAACCCTGTGTCATGCTGTGTGAAGCACAGGGACACACATGGGACTTTTAGCCAAACTAACCCCAGGATAACACTGTCAGCCATCTTGTCAGCACAGGCACACAACCCCACAGGGAAGCAGAGTCAAAAGGAAGGAAGCATGGGCATGCTGGGAAGGGGGTGGAGGCAATAGCATGATGGGAGTGGTAGTCACAGCCCAACATCCCCCACCCACATCGCCCAGCAAGATCACACCCAAGCATGCACACCTCACAGGGAGTCAAAAGCCACATCAAAGATGGCTGACACTGGTGCTCAGTCGTGGGGAGCACAAGGCCCTGCTGGGAACTGGGCACCAACCAACAGCAGGACACCACTGTCAGCCATCTTGCCATTGCTGTCACACTCACACACAGTGAAGTCCACTCAAAAGGAAGGAAGTATGGGCATGCTGGGAAGGGCGGTGGAGGCAATAGCATGATGGGAGTGGTAGTCACAGCTCAACATCCCCCACCCGCATGGCCCAGCAAGCTCACACTAAAGCATGCACACCTACCAGGTAGTGAAAAGCCACATCAAAGGTGTCTGACACTGGTGCTATGTTGTGGGGAGCACAAGGCCCTGCTGGGAACTGGGCACCAACCAACAGCAGGACACCACTGTCAGCCATCTTGCCATTGCTGTCACACTCACACACAGTGAAGTACACTCAAAAGGAAGGAAGTATGGGCATGCTGGGAAGGGGGGTGGAGGCAATAGCATGATGGGAGTAGTAGTCACAGATATTGTTCACCCTCACAACTGTCCCATCAACACCACCCTGAACCATGCACACATCACAGGGAGTGGCAAAGAACTGACAAGATGGCTGACACTGGGTACTGCTGTGGGGAGCACAAGGCCCTGCTGGGAACTGGGCACCAACCAACAGCAGGACACCACTGACTGACATCCTGAAAGACAACTTGCACTCCCTGCAATGGAAGCACGTTCCATGGTGGGATATCTGGCTGGGTGGGAAGGAGGACTGACAGCACTGACCATAGTTACCAGCAGCTCCACTCACACACACCCCTAACACAAACTCCACACAACTCACCTGGGAGAATGCATTGCCTCACACTCTAATCAAATAACCCACAAATAACCACAACCCTGGGTCATGCTGTGTGAAGCACAGGGACACACATGGGACTTGTAGCAAAACTAACCCCAGGATAACACTGTCTAGCCATCTTGTCAGCACAGGCACACAACCCCACAGGGAAGCAGAGTCAAAAGGAAGGAAGCATGGGCATGCTGGGAAGGGGGGTGGAGGCAATAGCATGATGGGAGTGGCAGTCACAGATATTGGTCACCCCCACAACTGTCCCATCAACACCACCCTGAACAATGCGCACATCACAGGTAGTGGAAAAGAACTGACAAGATGGCTGACAGTGGGTACTGCTGTGGGAAGCACAAGGCCCTGCTGGGAACTGGGCACCAACCAACAGCAGGACACCACTCACTGACATCCTGAGAGTCAACCTGAACCCACTGCAAGGGTGGCATGCTTCATGGTGGGATAACTGGGCTGGGGGGAGGAGGGCCGGATGTCAACCAACTACAACTAATGCAGACCATGTACACACCCCAACATTCAAATTGAAATGCTCAAAGTATGCAGGACAATGTGCTACACCAATATCAACCTCTGACTGTGACAACTTAGGACAATGCAATGTACAGGCCCGCATCCAGAGGTACAGTCACAACTGTCAGGTGTGTCAACCATTGATGCCTGCAGAAACATAACATACATTGTGTGTGTCTCCCAAAATTCAGGTGAGGATGGGGACACAGCAGCAGACGCTGAGGAGTCCCTGACCCAGGATCCAGGGGAAACGGAGCTCACTGGTGTGGAACAGACTCTGCCCTCCTCGGATGACGAAGACCTACCTGGCACCTCTGGAGCGAGTCATCATGCAGCACCAGCAGGACCACCAGCTGCACCCCCTGCACCCACCCCTCCAACGACTGACAACACACAAACCACCCCTGCCGACACGGACAGACCAAGGACCACCACCACCACCAGCACACGGACCCTTGCCCAACGTGGGGCTATGGACACCAACACCATCAACAACCCCCAAGGGGGCCCAGGGTCACCTGTGTGTGCCACCTCAGGTACTGCACGTGTCGCCAGGGGTGGTGGGAGGGGTGGTAGACATAGGTCGCTGCTCGCAGAGGGGTCTGGACTGCATGATGACCCACAACTGGTACGCATAGCCGATGCGTACCAGACCAGCACCGGAGAGCTCAGCCAGGTAGTGGGGATCCTCAGGGACATACGACAGCAGCAGGCTGCCCATCATGCCCGCTTGGACTTACACATGTCCCGCATGGAGTCCAAGTGGGACACACTGCAAGAGATGACGGCGGTGCATAGGGACATATTACAATGCCTCCGCCAGATGAGCAGCAACATGTCAACACCTCCCTGTGTGCCCACAACATCTGGTGCTGAAACAACTGCAACTGCCACAGGGAGGGAGGATGACTCTGGTGGAGAGTCCCCTGCACCGCAGCAGCCTGCACTTGAGGGTCCCCCCCCCCCAAAGAAGAGGGGTCGTCCGAGGAAGGGCAACTGAGAGGCCGATGGCTATGCGCAACCCCCAGGAAGCCAAAACCTGTTCTGGATAATCACCTTTGTGCGCAAATTGTTCACCCTGTTGAATGCAACACAACTCCTCCACATGACATGGGGAGTACAAGTTGGACCAATGTATCAGATGACTGTGGACTTTACTCAGGACATTTCTGCTACCAGGACTTCCAAATCATCTAGGAACTTTGGATTACAATCACAATGTACAGCACCCACCATCCTGTGCACTATACTCACACATGTATGACAATAAACACACTAATACACCATACATGCCTCTGTTGTGATTCCAACGTGGTTTCTGTCATGGAGATGATGACCTGCGAAATTACACTGTGCATGCTAACTGCTACAGCAAGTACAACACAGGCATGTGAGTCATGGCAACGTGACACATATGAGGGAGACACACCACCAGGGCTACACAACATATACACACCAAGGCCACCTGACTCATCGCCTACACTGATGTTGCCAGGAAATACGGTGCAATGCACAGACACAACACCTATTCACAGTCTTTGTCAACTAGCCCACTGGTGCAGTAAGCAAATGTCAGTCAGATGTGTGACCACAGACAACGCACATCACAAAGTGAAGCACAGGTTTATTATACATTTGCAACATGTTGTAACCACTACAGATGCAAGGTAATCCCACCTGGCAGTGGGCACACAGTCAACAAGTGTAGAAGGAAGGAAGTCCATGGGTGTGGCACACATCACCTGTAGGGACACGACAGCTACCACCCTGGAAGTTTAATCACGGTGTTGGGGGATCACAGTTGACCAAACAAATCTGAAACTACCCTGTGAAGGACAGAAATGACACACAGTCAAAAGCACTGAAGAACAGGACAGAACTGCAATACTCATGCCCAATACATGTCACAAGATACCCACCCAGAACCAAGTTAGCATGTCAACACTGTTGGGGAGTACAGACTACCTGTAAGGACACATCGCTACACGCATACAGTCATGTAGCACATGGCCACACTCAAACAGCACCAGAGCACCACCAACACATATCATGCATACTCACATCATTGACATGACATCTCCGGATACTCACATTCAGCTGAAGAAGTTGGTGATGAGCTGTGTGCGGACATCATCATCATCATCACTGGCATCGTGGTCCAGGCCAGGATCCTCCACAGGTGGCGGATGTTGATCATCGTCATCCAGGATGAGAGGCAACTCCTTCCGCACAGCCAGGTTGTGTAGCATGCAGCAGACGATGACAATCTTGCACACCTTTGCTGGGGCATATGGGAGGGCCCCTCCTGTCTTGTCCAGGCAGCGGAAGCGGCTCTTCAGGAGACCAAATGTCCGCTCAATGACTCTCCTGGTCCGACCATGTGCCTCATTGTAGCGCATCTGGGCTGGTGTCACAGGGTTCCTGAGGGGCGTCAGCAACCACGGCATGTTGGGGTATCCGGAGTCACCTACATATGGACAATTGCACATTAGCTGATTTGGAAAAGAGGGTGGAATACTACATCGCAGAACACACACAATGGTACAAAGTCAGTACACACCGACAAGCCAGGCACGCTGGTTCCGCATCTGTGACATCATCCTCGGGATGCGACTACTCCTCATCACGTAGGCATCGTGTGCAGAACCGGGGAAACGGGCACACACGTGTGAGATGCTCATATCAGCAAGACATACCACCAGTGCATTGACCGAATGGTAATGTTTGCGGTTCCTGTATGCCTGCTCATGTGCCTATGGTGGTATCAAAGCCACATGTGTCCCATCAATGGAGCCAATGACATGCGGCATCCTCCCCAGGGCATAGAAGTCACTCTTCACATCAGTGAGTTGTTGAGGTCTAGGGAAATAGATGTACTGGTTCAGGTATCTCAACATAGCCTCCAAAACATCGCGGAGCACACGGCTGAACATGGTCTGTGACATCCCACCAGCAGACACCACAGTGTGTTGAAAGGTACCGGTGGCTTAGAAGTGTAGGGCTGCCATCACCTTCACCTTGGGGGTCAGCGCTGTGGGGTATGTCCGGCCAGGTTGCAAATGTGGGGCCAAGCGCACCGTCAATTCCTCAATCAGCGGCCTGGTGAAGCGGTACCGTCGGATGCAGTCCCGTTCCACAATGGATGCAAGGTCAGGGAATGGTCTATGGACAGCTGGTGCCCTGCAGTGCATAGGTGAAGAAAGAAAGATTGTCAGTCACCCCACATATGTGGCATTGACCATACACAATATCACATGATACATCATTATGAGACACAAGTACATGATGTGTGCAGTTCCGTAAGGACATGTATGGCACCTACATGGCCAACATCTAACATCACAGTTCAACAAGTGGCATCAACAAGTCCCATGTTGTGCCATGGGATATCATGAGGCCGTGTCACAGTTCCCATCTACTGCTGCCACGTTCCAAACACACCCCACAGTGACATGTGTGGACAGATGTGCCCCAGGCATCACAGCTCATCGACAGGTAGATTCCCAGGGACCCTGTATTGCCACATGGACACTGGCATGACATGGTGCATCATGAATACACCACAGCAAAACAACCATGACCCCCACAGGTAGTGGTCCCTGTTGCCTCGTCAGGACAGACATGGACGTCTGTGACACACACACGCACAACATCAAAGTTCATGCACAAACAACGTGGATGTGGAGACTGTCTCCCATTGTGCACATGGAATCAGAAACATTGTAAACACAACATGCACACAGACTGTGGAGGACCATCACTATTGTGCCAATGGGTCACCCTGGGACGTACATACCGTCCCACATGGGACTCAGGGGGTATGTGACATGACATACACATACACCACCGTGAAATGTGACCATGCCACATGCTCAGGAATGAACAGTTGCACATCACAGTGGTCATGTGCACGACACACCAAGGATCCTGTCCCCATGAACACGTGCACAGCCTGGGAGTGGCTGCCCCGAAGTGACACCCACAGAACAACATGTTCACCCCCATACACGGAATAGGTAATGCAGCCTTACATGCCTTAGGATACAGTGTGGACAGGCTGTGGTGTTGTAGGTGTGCCCCTCACTCCCTGGGAAGTATATGTGGCTGGCATATGTTCACCTGTGACAGGCATAGTGACATATGCCAGTGACTTGTCCAGGGACGCGTTGTACAGCAATGGACCGATCGGTGCGCACACATTGGCCATTGCATACAATGTGAGCGGGTACGCGTTGTATTCGCAATACGCGTTGTACAGCAATGGACCGATCGGTGTGCCCGGCCGGCCCATTGCATTCAATGTGAGCGGGTACGCGTTGTAACGCGGGTACGCGTTGAACAGCAATGGACCGATCGGTGTGCCCGGCCGGCCCATTGCATTCAATGTGAGCGGGTACGCGTTGTATCGCGGGTACGCGTTGTACAGCAATGGACCGATCGGTGTGCCCGGCCGGCCCATTGCATTCAATGTGAGCGGGTACGCGTTGTATCGCGGGTACGCGTTGAACAGCAATGGACCGATCGGTGTGCCCGGCCGGCCCATTGCATTCAATGTGAGCGGGTACGCGTTGTATCGCGGGTACGCGTTGAACAGCAATGGACCGATCGGTGAGCCCGGCCGGCCCATTGCATTCAATGTGAGCGTGTACGCGTTGTATCGCGGGTACGCGTTGTACAGCAATGGACCGATCGGTGCGCACACATTGGCTGGGGCCTGGCATGGCAACGGACGCGTTTTCGAAGCTCCAACGAGTCTGATGCAGTGAATTCAGTTGGCCAGCCACAACAATGTTGCAAAATCATGGGTGTCATGAAGTTGAAGATTTGAAGGATGCTGTGGGCGTGTATTAGTGCTGCTATACCATGGATTGGTCAGATTTAGAAGATGCAAACGACTTGGACCTATCACTTTGGACACATGGGACAGTATCTGCCTCTGCAGCACACATATAATGCTGGCTGTTCCCCTGAGAGCTCACTTGCCTGCACTACATGCTCCAGGGCGACATCTGCCACCAACACTGCTGCTTCTTATGCATCCTCTGGCTCCTGCAATGGCACGTACTGTGGAGAGAGCCCCAGCCTTCAGCCTTGAGGAGAACCAGGCCCTGCTGGACAGCCTCCTTCCACAGTACAGCAAGCTGTATGGGAAACCAGGGGAGCAGGTGAGTGTGCTGTCCACTGCATCACTAATTGTGCATGTTGTCTGACTAGCAGGACTTTCACTGTGCACACCACTGGCTAGCATGCCCACTGAGTAGTTGTCACACCCCAAAGTGTGTAGTTACATGCACTGAACTGGTACAGTGCAGTAACAGTGCATTCCAACTAGGTTTACTTCCCATGCAATGATACCATGTAGTGACTGCTGGCAAACTGTTCATAGCCATTGTTGCACTGCCTGTGTACATCATATGCCCCTGTAATTGAGACATGTATATCCAACTGTGTGATGCACGGATATGTTGCATGTGTAGTAATGGCCTTTTCACTTTGTCATCCTCACAGGTTGATGCCCACCAGAAGCAGGAAATCTGGCTGACCATCGCCTGGAAAGTAAGATCCGTGGGGGTCTACAGGCGCAGGATCCGCAACTGCCAAAAGAGGTGGCAGGACCTTCGTGGCTGGACCCGGAGGATCGCAAGGGTCCAGCTGAAGCTGTCGCCTCCTCGCAGGAGGGGCGGACACCGGACCCTGACCCCCCACATGCTCCAGATCCTGGCGGTGGTCTTCCCTGACCTGGATGGGCAGCTGAGGGACAGACAGCAGCAAGGAGGGGGTGAGTCCATGACTGCACTGTGCACTTTGTCTGACATGCTATGTGCCCTCCTCTGGCCTGGTTAAACTTCCACAGTACATCAGTCATGTGGTCCAGGACCCATGTCCCTCATTTGTTACATGCCCACTTCTCCTCTGATACGCATATGTGAGGCCCTTATAGTCAGGAAACTGTGTCATTTGAGGACTGTGTCATTGCATTTTGCTTTGCTCAAGGTGGGGGACAGCATTTGTTCCCGTGACTATGTTGTGCGATTCATGGGTGAGTCAATTGCCTACACAGTGCCTAAGTTCTGACATGTGATCTGCGTGTAACTTTGATATGTGGTCCGCTTGCTGCTCTGACTCACCACATGTCCCTGGGGAATGTGGCACACACCCATGCTGCTGGTGGGAACAATATTTGGGCCTCAGGAGTATGTGTATCCAGTGTGTCACACATGCTTAGCCACCTGCCTACTGTCCAGGACTCATCCCTCTTACAGGTGGAGCTGGACAGTCATGCCTACTCCAGTGCATACAATACACTCTGTACTCCCACTCCCGTGTATCATCTGGCATGTTGTGATCAGTGAAATGTACCCTCAGGTGTCTGCCTCTGTCTCATTGTGCTGTGTCTTCGTTGTCAGGACTACTGGTATGTTCATCGTTTGGGGCTCAGCATGCCATCTGAGATGTGACCATGATAGACGATACTTCTGTGACTTATAGGTGTCTGATCACTTGACTGTGCACACAGGTGTTTGCGACTGTGACTTTCAGGAAGCTGTATTTTCATTCACAGCACACTGTGAGGTGCTCATGTTCAGGGAGTTGTGTTTCATGTCCCCCATATGTCCAGTTGGTATGACGTGGACAAATAGTAGTACAGATGATGTGGTTTTTGGGGGATGGACATGTGCACTTGTCAGTCACATAACTTGCATTCCCCATGCCCTCGGATTGTGACACAGTGCAGACTGTTGTTGTCTGGCTGCCATGGCCATGTGACTTGAGACAGTAATGTATGACTTTGCACGCATTCCTGTGTCATGGCATTCAACTTCCTGGGACTGATCCTGCAGGGGAGGTACATGTGCAACATGCACCCCATTGTGGCATTGACTTTCCGGACATGGGTGCATCATGGTGTCTGGTGCTGGTATGCATCACATGCATTTCTAATTAGAATCTGGCCATCCCTTTATCCGGACACCTGCACTGACTCAGTGGCAAGAGATGTGATGTGTGTATGTACACATGCTTCACCGTGTTCCCTGCAATGTCCAACAACTGTGTAGGTGGTGCATGTGTCCACACTGGGGTCTTACCATCAGACAGGCACCAGACAGATGGGTGCAAGGGCAGGAGGGGTGTGAGTCCCATGGTTGACCATCAGACTGACAATTGGCTTCCCGAATCTGTGCGAGGACTTTAGGCAATGTTCAACTAAGGATGCCAGGGCTTGCTCTGTAATGTGCTGTACTTACTGTGGTGTGTGCGCTCAGTGCAGGTGACTGATGTTTGTCTGTTTCCATAATTGTTTGCAGATACATCCACGGCCACAGGAGGGGACAGCTCCACGGACCAGGAGGAGCAGCGGAGCCAGACTGGGTCAGCATCGGACGAGTGGTCAGAGGGACCCAGTGGCACGGAGGGCGAGGGGAGCCACACCGAGGAGTCCTCAGCACCATCCACCTCAGCTGGGGACCACAGCAGCTCGGAGGATGACTCCCTTGTGGAGGCGGGTCTCGGCAGCCACCAAAGGCCAGCTAGTCTGTCTGGCCCGCCACCACCACCACCGCCCTCCCATCGGCTCCCATTCCTGAGGTCCGTGGAGGCTCCCGTGCTCGGGAGCGTGTCTCCTTCGTGCCAGGCACCGCAGCCCCTGCCCCTGTGTCCCCTGCTGCCCTGAGTGAGGAGTCTGTGTACCTCCTTCGGCAGCTCCATGTACGGCAGACAGCAATGCTGAGTGTCCTCCATGCACACACCACTCTGTTGACACAGCTGGTGTCGTTCATGGAGGGCATCTCGACGGGTATGTCTGCCCTACAGAGGAGCAATAGGTCCATGGACTCATCCCTGACGGCAGCAGTGTCCCTCCTCCAACAGTCCCTCACCCCTCCCACCTCTGCCCCATCCACACTTCCTGCCCCCTACCTGTCCAAAGCACATGCACACCTGCACAGTCATCCAAACACACAGACACAAGCAGCACAGACACACCCAAGAGTAAGGCAAGACGTGCACACAAGCATCCTCAGGGGACTGATACCACAGACACAGGTGATGGGGAACACACACACACACACAGGCATCCACATTCACTCCGCAGTCCTCCAAATCCTCTCCCTCCAAGACCCCTTCCCTTGCCTCGCCTGCTACCACACATACACAGCAGGTCTTCCTGTGTGACCTCGGCCTCTTCCCCACCATTTCTGCTGACCCAGCACACCAGGGGAAGAGGAAGTCCACCCACACAGAGAGGAGTGCCACTCGCCCCCGGACACCCTCCCCCAGGCGCAGGCAGACACAGGAGCCCATTAGGAAGTCCCCCCGGAGCAGAAAGAGCAAGACCCCACCACCACCACCACGCAGCTCCAGCGCCCAGTCTCTCTCCTCCATCCCCCAGGCCACCACTGCACAGGTTCCCACGCCACACCCTGCCCCAGGTTCCCCCACACACCGATACCGCATCCTCAGACTGCTTAGGCCCTCCCCCCTGCCACTTGCTCTTCCACCCCAACCCAGACGCCCTGCCTGTTAGTGGCACTGTTGTGGGGACCAGGTCCCCCCCCTCTGTCCTGCCCACCTCATCTGCCCACCCTTCCACTTCCTTGGAGTCATGCACTGCAATGGAGTCCACAACCACCACGTCTGACTCGGGCACTGCAGTGGGTACCCAGTCCACTACATCAGTCCAGCCCACTGCAGTGGTTGCGGCACCCACACCAACTGACTTGTGTACCACGGTGGTGCCGGCCCCCCCTGAGTCAGACACCTCCACTGCAGTTGCCGGTGACACTCCTGCACCCACCACCCCTTCACTGCCTCACTCTGCCATCCCCTGATCCTGATCCTGTCCCTGCGGTGCCTGGCCTGCCCCTTGTATGCCCCTCCAAGGGGGATGTCCCCCAACCGTACCAGTGCAGGCAAGCAATGTGTGACCAGTTGTCACTTCTCACCCCGTTGGTACTGTTATTTTGGACTGGCCATTGGCCTTAGTTTCTTTTGGACTTCCGTTTTTACCCTGACATTTGCTGAATAAAGCCTCTTTTTGTTTACTTTTGGGTTTTCTTTTGATGTACATGATGTGGATGTGTAGCATCCTGCATTTGCAGTTGTAATAGTGTTCACATCAGGACGATGAAGTGTTGCAGTGATGGACTCCATGTGGTCCATGGGATATGTGTCCTGTTGTATTCTGGATCTATGGCATCCTTTGCTACAGTCTGAGGGTGTAATGTTCAGCATTTGACACAGGGATGTCCTTTTTGCATTTGTAAATGAACATCTTTGTCTTACACTGATGCACATCTGGTGGGCTTAGCACTGTTCAATGTTCCTATTTCCCTGACTGTGTGCCCAGCTCCACTGGACATGCAGTTTTGCACATCAATGTCGAAGGACTCATCTGTGTATACAGTGCAACCTGCTTGACACGTGTTTGGTGTGTGTGCAGATGACTGACGTGACACCCCCGTACCCAGGCTGATGTGAGCAGAGCCTTCTGTGTGTTGTGGTTGTTGACTCACTGACGGAGTGTTCTGCTGACATGTTTGGGTCGTGCACAGACAAGGTTTGGCACAGCGGACCTTCCACAGGAGTGGTGTGCCCTCATGGCAGTGTGTAATCTGGTGACATTGCGTGGGCCTGTGTTGTGTAAGCATGTCTGTGTGTGTTCCCTTCCCTTTTCCTACACAGGCTGTGTCCCTAGGGATGTTCCTGTTTGTGATGCTTGCTGAGTTGTTCTGTGTTCATCCAGCATCTTGGACCTGGTTTCTCTGTGATGTGGGTGTATGGCAAACTAATGTTCATGAGGTTGTCATCCCAGGTTGTCTTTGTTGTCAGTGCTGGGGATGTGGGCAAACGCAGATGGGACACATTCAGGATTCCCCTTGGCACTTGTTGTTTACACGAGTAATGTGATTTACAGTTTGTGTTAGCTTACAGTGATTGTGACACGTTGTGTGTGTGACTGCTGCCACTCCTCAGGGTCAGAGCTGCAATGTTGCTAGTTGTGTACGTGTGTTCTTCGTGTGTCACCTTGGCTTCTTCATTGGTGTGTGACTATGGCCAGGATCCCATTGATTGTGGTGGATTTCACATCATGCCCATGTACAGCATACTGTGCTGTGTGTCAGACATTGACAAGTCTTGTTGACTGGCCATGTGTGATGGGTTTCTGCACCTTGGTTCCCACCACCACCCCTGGTATTGTCATGGGTGCATGTGCAATGTCACCAGTCCATGTGAGCTTCACTGCTGCACATTGGTGGAGATCAGGGTGTGTGGTGTTGAGTGTGTGCAAAAGTGAGTTGTTGCACGGCCAGATCCCTACCTCCATATTGGCCTTGGCTGGCAGGCCGTGCTGATTGATTGGAGCTTGTGTAGGTGTGATGGTAGTTAGTTGCTCAGGACACATGGCTGGGTTTCACAGTGTGAACGACATCTGACATTGTCATCACAGTGGGATTATCATGCAGGCTAGTGTCAGCACAATATGGGGTCCCTGGGGGTAGTGCTGTGTTGGGTCTGTCTCTTGCTGTATTAGTTGCTGTTCCTACAAGCTTGTGTGACATGTGTAATTTGTGCTCCCTCTCATCTAACAATGCCTGATTGCCCACATAGGGGATTTGGATCCATGAGTTACTTTTGTGTGGCACTGTATGTGCATCTGTGTAATTGGTATTCAGGCCTCATCATGTGTTGTGTGGTTGCCTAGGGACACTGGCACCCCCCCTCACCTGTTGTGTTTGTTGTGCAGTGTGGGTCTGCCTGTTTGTGCATCTGCACCACTGCATTGGCATATCTTTAGTGTGCTATTGGCTGTATGTTGTTTGGTGGGTTTCACCTGCTGTCCCTGGGACTCCTAGGTCATCAGTCAGCACAATGATCATTGTTTGTGTGTCACATTGATGCCATGGTATGTTATTTGTTCACCTCACATCTACAGTCTCCACAGGGTATCTACATTTGTGTGCCCATTGGTGCGAATATGTGGGTCTGCATTATGATGGTCACTTCTGTCATTGTGTCATTGATGGATGTTGACAGTGTCAGCCCCCATGGGTGATGTTTGTCTGCACATGGCCAAAGGTATGTCTTATTTGCACTGCACTGTTTGCCTCACCCAATATATGTTGCTATGGGACACAGACACTACTTTGCCACTGATGTGTTTGTTGTTCTGTGACCAGGAATCATCCATGCAGTTTGGCAGTTGCAGCTTTTTCTATGTCAACACTTACCTTTTGGTCACTGTGATGATGTTCAAAATGTGCTTCAGCTATGGACCCCACACTTACCTTTTGGTCACTGTGATGATGGGGGTTTAGACCCCATTGCCACAATGTGCAAAATGTGCTTCAGCTATGGACCCCACACTTACCTTTTGGTCAGTGTGATGATGGGGGCTTAGACCCCATTGCCACAATGTTCAAAATGTGCTTCAGCTATGGACTCCACACTTACCTTTTGGTCACTGTGATGATGGGGGCTTAGACCCCATTGCCACAATGTTCAAAATGTGCTTCAGCTATGGACCCCACACTTACCTTTTGGTCACTGTGATGATGGGGGCTTAGACCCCATTGCCACAATGTTCAAAATGTGCTTCAGCTATGGACCCCACACTTACCTTTTGGTCACTGTGATGATGGGGGTTTAGACCCCATTGCCACAATGTGCAAAATGTGCTACAGCTATGGACCCCACACTTACCTTTTGGTCAGTGTGATGATGGGGGTTTAGACCCCATTGCCACAATGTGCAAAATGTGCTTCAGCTACGGACCCCACACTTAGCTTTTGGTCACTGTGATGATGGGGGTTTAGACCCCATTGCCACAGTGGTCATGGTCTGCTTGCATTGTGGGGGCCACACACATTTATGTGTGACACATGTGATAGGGGGTCACATTGTATGTTCAAAGTCATGTTCAGTGTTGTAGGCATTTGACACAGTCTACACACGCTTGTCATGGTGTTGGGGGGATGTCTTTTTGTTGCATTCCTTATGTTGGTGTGTGCTTGTTGTGTCATGCATTAGCCATCCTGTGAGTGGGGGTGTTGTTGGTGGTAGGCATCCTGCCCCCCATGGGTAGAGGTGGTAGTAGTGACAGGCATCCAGGCCCCCCTGAGTAGGGGTGGTAGTGGTGGTGGGCATCCAGCCCCCCATGGGTAGAGGTGGTAGTAGTGACAGGCATCCAGCCCCCAATGGGTAGAGGTGGTAGTAGTGGTAGGCATCTGGCACCCCCTGAGTAGGGGTAGTAGTGGTGGTGGGCATCCAGCCCCCCATGGGTAGAGGTGGTAGTAGTGACAGGCATCCAGCCCCCCATGGGTAGAGGTGGTAGTAGTGGTAGGCATCTGGCACCCCATGAGTAGGGGTGGTAGTGGTGGTGGGCATCCAGCCCCCCATGGGTAGAGGTGGTAGTAGTGACAGGCATCCAGCCCCCCATGGGTAGAGGTGGTAGTAGTGGTAGGCATCTGGCACCCCCTGAGTAGGGGTGGTAGTGGTGGTGGGCATCCAGCCCCCATGGGTAGAGGTGGTAGTAGTGACAGGCATCCAGCCCCCCATGGGTAGAGGTGGTAGTAGTGGTAGGCATCTGGCACCGCCTGAGTAGGGGTGGTAGTGGTGGTGGGCATCCAGCCCCCCATGGGTAGAGGTGGTAGTAGTGACAGGCATCCAGCCCCCCATGGGTAGAGGTGGTAGTAGTGGTAGGCATCTGGCACCGCCTGAGTAGGGGTGGTAGTGGTGGTGGGCATCCAGCCCCCCATGGGTAGAGGTGGTAGTAGTGACAGGCATCCAGCACCCCATGGGTAGAGGTGGTAGTAGTGGTAGGTATCTGGCACCCCCTGAGTAGGGGTGGTAGTGGTGGTGGGCATCCAGCCCCCCATGGGTAGAGGTGGTAGTAGTGGTAGGCATCTGGCACCCCCTGAGTAGGGGTGGTAGTGGTGGTGGGCATCCAGCCCCCCATGGGTAGAGGTGGTAGTAGTGACAGGCATCCAGCCCCCCATGGGTAGAGGTGCTAGTAGTGGTAGGCATCTAGCACCCCTTGGGTAGGGGTGGTGTTAGTTGTTGGCATCCAGGCCCCTATGTGTATATGTGGCATTGGTGATGGCCATCCCGCCCCTATGGTGCTGCTGTTGCTGGTGTAAGTAATTTCTGCATCCCTCTGTGTGTGTGTGATATGTCGGGTACGTGTAGTTTGTTTTTGTGGTTGGTGTCTGACTTACCTTCTGCGCCGTACGCGTCCATGCCTGTTCCGGTAATAGATGTAGAATATTGGTAGGATCGGCACGATGGGATTCATGGTTGGTTCGTCTCGTTCGTCTTTCTCTTTGCTTCGCCTCGTCCTCGTCGCTGGCGTGTTCGTCTCGTAGCCGTGGATCGTCTTGTGGCGCGAATCGGAGCTTATGTGCGCCTCTCCCGGATGCTTTGACGTGCCGTGCGTAGCGACGGGTTCGGCGCGTACGGAAAGCGCATCGTACTTGTCCGGCCGGACGGGGCTGCATTTTTGCTTCCGTGCGACTCGATTCTGCATTTCCGGATCCGCCTCGGTCGGAGAACAGGACCTGTATTGGGTGAGTACGACTGGGTTGGGATTTGGGCAGTTGTGCGCATCGTACTTGCTCGTTCGGACGTATGTGCGAATCGGTCGGGAAACAGGCATTCGCCTGGCTTTTTTCCCGGCCGAATGGTATTAGGTGCGCCTCCGACCGGGATCGGAATCGACCCCTTGGTCTATTGTACTAAAACGGGGTCTAAATCCTGCCTGGTATGGAGACAGTATGCTATTAGTCTCTATCCAATCGTTGAGCCTGTTCAATATCTGCCTGGCATACATTTTTTGGGGTATGTCTATCAGACTAATTGGTCTGTAGTTCTCAGGTTTGTGTTTACAGCCCTTTTTGTGGATGGGCACGATTTCAGCCCCTTTCCAAGTTCCCGGTATTGGGGCACCAGCCGATATTGCGTTACTAAGAGCATTGACATATGGAACCCATATGTTTTTGTCGTGTTTAAATAAGTCGCCCGGGAGTTTATCTAATCCCGGTGCTTTACCTGCTTTAATGGAGTCTATAGCCTGCTCCGTTTCTTGCAGAGAAAAGATAATCGCCCCACTGTCTCCCTCTGTGAGAGTAGGCAGTCTATCTCCGTTCGTCAATGCAGTGGGATTAAAACTTGAGTATAGGACGGTAAAATGGTCGGTCCAGGTAGCTTGGTTCAGATAATGCTGTGTTCTTTGGGCTTGATACTTCCCCCCCATGCTATAATTTTCCAAAACTCTATCTGGTTGTTCATTTTTGCTGCCTCAAGAAGATCCACCCAGCTATTTTCTTCCCAGTTCCGCTTGGTAGTAGCCAATGTTTTCCGGTGAGCATCCCTGGCATTCCTCACTCGATCTGCACTTCCCTGCTTTATTATTTCAAGTAAAGCGGACTTGGACTTTCTGCAATCGGTTGGATACCATGGATTTACTTTTAATCCTGCCCTGAGGTTAGATTTCCTATTCTTCCCGTTATTTCTAGTGAGCAGGGGCTCTAGCTTTGAAACTAGGTCAGCATGCGCAGATGTAATGGGCAATTTACTTGCCTCTAAGTGTGCACCCACTATTTCGGTAAAGGTATTATAAATATTAGTCATGGTTTCCCGATTACCTGTGATTTTTGGCCACCCAATAAATCTTCGATTATTCCCAACTATATGATGCACATCCTGTGTGTCAGTATTTAATCGATTATCCCTTGCTAGGTCAGCTGTTATTTCAAGGCATAGTGGTCGATGATCGCTGTCATCTCTCATGTCTATTTTAAAACTCACTATTCTACTCCAACTATGGGTACTGTGCATTATATAGTCGATTCTCGACTGTGTGCTACCGCGCTTAAAAGTATTGAGGGTGGCAGTTTCGTCCCCGTTGTTGGGTACCCTTCCGTTACATGCCCTTAGATGGTGTTCTACAGTTAACTGTACTATCTGTATTGCTGCGTTAGTGCAAGATTTTGAGGGGCCAGCTGCTAGTTGAGGTAGACATAGGGCTGTGTCTTCTTCTTCTGTGGCTCTTTCTAATCCGATTAGTGGCTCGTAGGTACAGTTAAAATCCCCACATATAATTACAGTGTCACTCGGGTCTACAAGATCCAGGGAATTGCTTAGTATATTAATAGTCTCCGAGATTAATGTCTGCCTTGCTGGTCTATTATAGATATTAAATAAATGCAGATTTTCATTTTTGTCATTTATATGTATTGCCAATAGGTCAGAGGAGTCAATGCTAAGATTCGCGGATCGCGACCCCAATGTGATTCTCGTCCATATTACCAGGCCCCCCGATGGTCTCCCTCTCTGCGTGGGGATTGCATTCTTGTAGAATGTTTTATAGCCCAGCTTATGTGGGGGTGTCAGTAGCCAAGTCTCTTGAAAAAGACAGATATCAAAACTGTCTATGTAGTTATGCCAATCAGGATCTTCAAGTTTTCGTTTTAAGCCTGCTACATTCCAATATACTATTGCTATGCTTTCTTGACATAACATGGTGGTTTTAGTAGTTTGATTATTAGGATCTGTGGTTGGATGCACACCCTCGCATCTTGAAATTCCCCCCAACATAATCGATTCGTTATGATCGTTGGCGGCGCTCCTTGTCTCTATGGCCGTGTCGAGCCCACTAGCACTAGCCTGTGAGTTGGGCACTATTCATTGCGGTTCTTTATTCTCTCTGATATCACTCTGGGTTAGTAAGAGAGTCTGGGATCTGGTGTATCGCTGAATTTCATCCAGGAGTCAATCATTTTTGTCTAGTCCGGAACTATTGGGTCTTTTATCACGTGCTAGTATTGGTTGGTCAGGCCTGTAGGGAATAAAACGTCTAAATTGAATCAGCGAAGAGTCTGGGGAGCAAGTGCGGAATTCTAAGGTGAGCAGGTTGTCTACCAATTCTGGTCCTATTAATGTCAGTTCTATGCAATCTAATGATTGTCCTGGTAATATGCGCCTGTGCGCCCTGATAATATCCTCTCGGATTATTGAACGGCAACCCCTCACGTGGCGAATCCAATGGATTGCTTTATTAATCAGAGAGTCTTCCCCTTCTGGTCCCTCCCTTGTTCTTAATTTTGGAACATTTGCCATAATGATTTTATTTACTGGCAGCAGTCGGATATGGTGTGTATGTACTGAATAGTTCTCACTGCGCTCGTCCTGCGGCATATTTTGAAGCGAGTTATGGGTCCTCTGGTGGCTAGGCATGTCAGGTACACCTACTTGTGTAGAATAATGATTAACAGAATTTCCGTTTCGATCAGGGGGTTTTTGATTGGGATAGGCAGTGGCTGCTAAGGCTGTTTGAGAACGCCAATGATGGCGTGTCGTCCCCTGGGTAATGTTTACTGGGTTGGACTGATGTCAGTTACTCGTGTCTTGTAATGCCTCATGTTGTTGCGCTACTATAGCACATGAATCTCGTGTGACCAGAGGTGCTGGAGACGTACTATGTTGTAATAATGTTTTGACTAATGTAGTAAGTCCCTCTATCATCGTTCTTAAAGGCCTCTTCTTCAGCCCTCAGAGCCTCAATAATCTGGTGTGTACTTTGGGCAGCTGATTTAGCTACAGTTGTCGACTCTATCAAGTTGGGACAATGTTGGTTTTGGGTTTCCACTAAATTGTCAGCTAGAGCCAGGAGGGGAGTATACCTATTTGAACAGGTGACATTGGGCTCCGGCTGGGGTAATATTCTGCAAGAGATGTTAGGCGAGCTGCTATTACCCTCTGTAGCGTTTTGCCCTGCGAGTGATATATTGGGGGGCTCAACCTGACTTATAATAGGGGACGCCGAGGTGTGATGTACGATTACTGGCGGTATAGTTGATGTTATACTTTGTTTGGAAGGTCTTGTTTGGCCATGTTTTCTAAAATATGTGGAGATATTTTTTGTGCCCTTGGGTGCAGTACCATTTTCATTTGCTATCATGGTTTCCACCTTTTGATTAAATCGTCAATTGCTTCCAAAGTGCAGTTGTCTGCTGCAGATTTTCCTGCTTTACTAGTCTTAGCTATCTTTTTCCTACCAGCTGCTGTTTCGATTGCCTTTCTTTTCCCCATTTGGTGTATACCAGCGGAAGCCGCTCAAACTTCCGCTGGAATAATTCGTAGGATTTAAGGGAACTGTCAACCTTTTTTCAACCTCTACAGCGATCACTGGTTAAGTATGTTTTATAGTACCCAACTGTATACCCAATTACAGGAAAAAGGAGAAAAATAGGATGAAGAGTAAAAGTAAATAAATATGAAAGGGAGCCTTGAGCAAGCTACCAGGATCCAGGTGGCACTAGCCCTAATCAATATATAGTACAACAACCTTTTAGACTATACAGACTGAGATACAAAAATCATATACAGACTGCAGGATGCAATAGGTCCAATAAGATCCAGTTAAGTTCAGCTGAGTTCCGTATGTTCTCAAGGCTGTTAATTATTGTGATTAATCCTAAAATATGGGATGCAATTAGGGATATAACGACTTGGCTTATAGCAGAATCTGGGAGGGAAAATATGGATGCAAATTTGAACGTTCTTACCAGCTTGCACAGTTTTACTTTGTGCTATGTCACAGCCAAGGGAGGTGGCCCTGCCCTGCCTCAGTCTGCCTCTGACGGGCGCAGACGGGCCCGCCCTTGGCCCGGGCACGCCCGCGCGCGTCCCGCACTGCAGGAGCCCGCGGCCAGCTATGTAGCACCTCCTGGCGCTACCGGATGACGTGTGCGGCCGCGCGCCGCAAAGCAACAGGCAGGCTGGACTTTGTGGTCCTCCTGGACCCAGCAGGAACAGTGGTCGGCAGATGGCGAGAGAAATGCGGGACCCGCGCTGCGGGAGCCCGCGGCCAGCTATATAGCACCTCCTGGCGCTACCGGATGACGTGTGCGGGCGCGCGCCGCAAAGCAACAGGCAGGCTGGACTTTGTGGTCCTCCTGGACCCAGCAGGAACAGTGGTCGGCAGATGGCGAGAGAAACGCGGGACCCGCGCTGCAGGAGCCCGCGGCCAGCTATGTAGCGCCTCCTGGCGCTACCGGATGACGTGTGCGGCCGCGTGTCGCAACGCAACAGGCAGGCTGGACTTTGTGGTCCTCCTGGACCCAGCAGGAACAGTGGTCGGCAGATGGCGAGAGAAACGCGGGACTGTGTATTCTTGATAGCAGGGACTCTCTTCTTTCACTTGTCTCCAGTCCCTTCCTTAGGTTTGAGTAATTTCCTATATTCTTGGTTTGGTAAGGAGGAAGAGTTGGACAACTTCCCATAGGATTTCCTTTGAGACCCAATATAAACACAAACTCATTGCTCTACATATTTCTCTTTAATCCTCTGACAATGGACTGTTCATTAATCCTAATTCCATTGGTTCTTCATCGGTTTCCAACATCTCGGAAGGTGGTCTTATGGGTGGTCCAATAGGTGAGTGGAAATTGGTTTCTTCTGTTTAGATTTGGCATAATGGATGTAAACAGTGTTAGATTTAGGATTAGAGGTTCGGTTAGGGTTAGTGTAACCACTAACACAAACCTTAGAGTTAGGCTTCATCTCACAAGGGTTATCATTGAGCATTAACTTCAGTGATATTAAACTCTGCTTATTACAGCACTTGGAAACAGTGGGTGTGGTATAAAGTGCTATTTAAAAAGCAAGTTAGGATGAGCATGTGAAAATGTCCCTTTAGAGAGATCACTCAATTTTTGCTGACTGGTATTCCGGTGTTTAATTCTGCACAATAGAGCACTGATGTCCAGTACCCAGTGTGTGTGCTCTGACCTCTAAACCATTGTAAATTGGCTAATCCCCTACTAGCATAATTAACTTTCTAGTGAGGCCACAGTATATGAGCCAGGACAATACACCAAAGGCATGGAAAATTAAATTAAATGACACCTGTGGACTGCAGGATTTACTGTGCCATCCACTAGACTGACAAGGAAAGACATGGCTTCAGGCCTACGTGAAGCCTGACTGCTGCAACTTTTAAATCTGCAGGAAAACCTGCAAAAGTAACCCTGTTTGACAGACAGAACCCTACTTTTACATATTAAATAAGTCACTCCTAAGTAGGCTTCGCTTTGTAGCCCACAGGGTAGGGTGCCTAGTATTTAAAAGTGGTACATGCAATAATTTTGTGTTGGTACGTTCCTACAGTGCCTAGCCCCCAAAAGCTATTATCACTTTAAAAGCCTATAGCTGATCCTATTAGAAAACATAAAAGATCAAATAAAATACTATTGTTGCAAATTTTGGTTTGGGATAAGGTATAGACATGATTCAACCCCTGCTTATTTATTACATCCAGTTCCATGGTGAAGTTGCAGTTTTGAAAAATATTCAGGAAAAGTATGTTTTAAAAAGTTAGGCTTTGCCTGCCTGACACTTCAGTTGGCTAATTGGCATTTGCATGCTAGCAGCTTCCCCTGTCAGTGGTGATCCTTTAATGAGGTGTGAAAACTGTTCCCTAAGAGGAAACAGCAGCTTAGGTTTCTGGTAGGAAGCACTGGCTGTGAGGTATGCATCTCCTCTCAGCTCAGAAAAGGCAGTTGGGGAAAGTCGAGAGCTTAATTAAATGAAAAGGACCAAGTTGAGGTCTGCCCATTCATAGTTAAGTGTAAAGTGAGACCTGGGGAAGATAAGCCATTTTATCCCAGCTTGGGACCAGCTACTGCCAAAAGCAGTTTAGTATGGTTGAGGAACAGGAGACTGCTCATTACCTTAGATACACCCTGTTAGAAATCAGGGGCCTTATTTACAAGAAAGTGCCGCAGCACGGCACCGCAAGATCTTTGGCTGCACCACGCTGCTACACTTTCAAAGCACAGGGCTGCATCATATTTACAACAATATGACGCATCCCTGTGCATTCCTTTGCGCTGGCACACAATCAGCTGCCATGCGCCACGTAGGCACCCTTGTACCATGGTGCAAGGGTGCCTGCTTTGTGGGGAGATTGTTTCTGTGCAGGAAGGGATACCTTCCTGCATACAAACAATAACAAAAAAATAAAAAGAGGTGTTTTCCTCTTCCTATGTGTGCTGCAGAATGCAGCACCCCTAGAAAGAGGAGAAAAAGAGGAGAAATGTAAACATTTCTCCTCGCTGTGCCACCCCTGGGGTGGCATAGCATTCTGATGCATTTCCAGGTTTACAAATTCTCGTAAATCTGAAAATGCAGCAGAATACATGGGTGTTGCGTGGGAACACCCACAGCAACACCCATGTCACGACCCTTTCACGCAAAGTGTTGCATAAGAAGGGGCCATATTTACAAGGATAGGAAAAGTCACGCAGGGTGGCTTTACGTGTCCTTGTAAATATGGGGCAGGAGGTTGCGCCAGCGGTATGTCACAAAAAGTGACCAACCGGTGGCGCAAGAGGCTTGTAAATAAGCCCCTGGGTGACTAGTTGGCAGAGGTTTGCACCCTGTCGAAGAAGAAATCACAATCCTAGTCAGGGTAAGTCAGATTCACAACCCTATTTAACTTGTGTTTACCCTTTGGTGCCTTGGCACACAGCAGTCAAGTTTAACTTAAGAGGCAATGTGTAAAGTATTTGTGCAATACAGTCACACAGTGAAAACACCCCAAAAAGGCTCTACATCAGTTTAGACAAATAGAGAATACTTATCTGAGCACAACAAGACCAGAACAACAAAAATCCAATTAGTTGAACTCGAGATATGATTTTTTAAAGAATAAACTGCAATATAGTGCTTAAAAGCCAATTGTGCTTAGGGGTTACTTGGGGTCGTGCTGCACTGGGGTAAATCCAAAGTTTCAGGCTGACCGCGATGGAGTGCAGGCCAGCTACTGGACCCACGCAGGGCCTGCTGCAAAAGTATCTTGGATGGAGCAAGCATTGGCATTGATGAAGCATCGGTTCCGCTTTTTCACAGTCAGGTCGATGCGAGCCTTGCAGCGATGGCCTTGGATCCGCGCTGCATCATTATCGAACCTTGCAGTCGGGACCTTAATCGGCGCTGCGTCGGCGTCAAACCTTGCAGCTGTGTCCGGCATCGTCATTGAGACATGTAGGAATGTCTTCGGATCGGCACTGTGTCAGCGTTCAAAAGGCACTGCGTCGGTTCCGATCGGCGCAAAGTCATCACTGCATTGGTTTTTGCAGAAAAACAGCTGCAGAACCCACTTACAAGACCCAGGACTGGATTGATACCTCTTGGCCGGGCAGGACTCTCAATTGGCAGAATCCAGCAGCTGAAGCAGAGTTTTAGGAAATCTTTGATGGCCCTAAGACTTCAAGAATATGGGGCAAGCCAGAAAGCCCTTGGAGAAACTTGGGTTCAAGGATGTAGAGCAGGTCCAGTCCTTCTCACTCCCAGGCAAGAAGCAGCAGGCCCACACAGCAACGCAGGTAGCAAAGTGGCAGCCCCTACTGCAGCACAGCAAACAGCAGGCAGTAGGTCAACACAGTAAAGCAATTAGCAGAGTGGCAGCCCCTACTACAGCACAGCAGCTCTTCTTCCTGGCAGAATATTCTTGGTTACGGCAAAGTTCTGATTTGGTGGTGTCAGGGGTCCAGTACTTAAACCCAATTTAGCCTTTGAAGTAAGGAGACTTCAAAGAGATGCTTTGAAGATCACAAGGACCCTGCCTTTCCTGCCCGGGATACAGACTCACTACAGGGGGGCATGCAGTTCTTTGTGTGGGGACAGACACAGCCCTATTCAGGTACAAGTGTCAGCTCCTCCCTCCCAATCTACCTCAGGAAGGTACATCAGCCTAACGATGGGCCATAAGGATGTGAATATCACACCCCAGCTCCCTTTGTCATGACTGTCTGGAGGGAATGCAGAAAGACCTGCTGTCACCCAACCCAGAAATGTAGTCAGAGATAGGCAGAGGCACAGAATGGTTAAAGTAAGAAAATTCCAACTTTCTAAAAGGGGTATTTTCAGACTCACAATTTAAAATCCAACTTCATCATGAGTTGTGATTTTAAATTGTGAGTCCAGAGACACCAAATTCCAAATTTCCATCTTCTACCAATGGGATATTACACTTAAAAGATGGGTTAAGGCAATCCCAATGTTAACCTATGGGAGAGATAGGCCTAGTTGTAGTGAAAAACAAATTTAGCAATTTTTCACTACAAGGACATGTAAACCTCAAAAGTACATGCCCTACCTTTTAAATACACTGTACTCTGCCCATAGGGATGCCTAGGGCCTACCTTAGGTGTGGCTTATATGCACTAAAGGGGAAGGTTGGGAATGGCAAGTAGGTTAACTTGCCAGGTCGAAATGACAGTTTACACTGCCCACACAGGCTCTGCAGAGGCAGGCCTGAGCCATGATTAAAGGGCTACTGAAGTGGGTGGCACAATCATTGCTGCAGGTCCACTAGTAGCATTTAATTTACAGGCCTTGTCACATATAAAGCACTTTACTAGAGACGTATAAGTAAATTAAATATGCCAATTGTGGATAAGCCAATGTTTCCATGTTTTCAGTACAGGACACATGCACTTTAACACTGGTTAGCAGTGGTAAAGTGTCCAAAATCTTAAAGCCAGCAAAAATGAAGCCAGCAAAACAGGAGGTCAGAAGGCAAAAAGTCAGGGGAAACCATGCCAAGGATGCCAGGTTTAACACACCCCAGGCTGGGACACCAGCCATCTCCAAGGACCCAAAGGGTCTGTCATGTTGTATTTTACTCAGGATAGTAAACTGTGAGATATTTTCAGTGCAGCAATTAGGATGTGCTGCAAAAGTAGAAAGGGTGGCCCTTGGGAACTTATTTTCTCATTGGTTTGTGAGTGTTCAGAACCCACTTGCTAATGAATCCTACAAAAGGCGCACCTCAGCTTCTCAGAACACTTTCTAGAGATTTGGAAGAACAGAAGAGGACATGAACCTGCTGTGTCTGGCCTGTGTGGAGACTTGAAGGGCTGTACCTGCCCCCACATGTATCTAAGATACAGAAGTGGACTCCACGGGTAAGCTGGCAGACCTCGTTTGCGGCAACAGGTACACAACAAGCTGCAAGAGGTCCCTTTCGTGGAGTGAAAAGTTGCCCAGTAACAACTAGACCTGGACTAGACCCGGCTAGCGAGTCCCAGCCCCCTACGAGATGTCCCATAGGCCCTTGGAGCCTTAGAGGAGACTACAATTAACTGAAAAGTTTGAAAAGTCTGAAAAGTTGGGACTTCTAAGACCTACAGAGCTTCAGCAGAAACTCATCTGGTATAACTTTCAGACTTGCTCTGATGGAGGATTTTTGCTCCTAAAAAGAGAATAAATCTGAAGGTAGAAATCGTGCCAGGCAAATGCTCAAAAAATATCCAACAGATAAGAGAACTTCACCAGTTGCAAAATGTGAATTCTCCCACTCAGAGCTTTTCCGGTGAAACCAACGGTTTCAGCTGAACGTCCTCCAAAGACTATCTGACTTCAAGAGGGCTTTGCCAGATACAGCTTTTTTAACTTTGCCTTTGTGGTGAATTTCAGAAGGTAAACTTTTTGTCTTGGACAAACCAGCCTAGTATATCTGACCTACTATTAATGTGGATTTTCTTGGACTTTTGGGGATTTTCAGTAATGAATTGACAATATATATTGATAATATATACTTGTTACTAAGAGAAATACTTCCACTTCTTTGTATCTCAAAAAAATAACTAGTCCTAACAGAGTTACTAATGTTGTGTCTGTATTCTTTTTGTGATATTTGCAGGAAAGTTCATCTTTTTGCTTTGTTGAAAAAACATTTTGCTGCTAGGTTTAATGGCATTTTTGGATTTTGAGCACTTGAGGCTCCTACACACTTCCCAGTACATATTTAGCCGACGATTGTATGATGAAATATCGAGTACAGAAGCACGGTAATACAAGCATTGTGTTAACAAAGGATTGCTAATTATAATATCAACTTTATTTAACCCTATGCAAATAACAACAAAATTGTCCCTAAAAGCCTTGTAAAACCAATAACATCAAAAATAAAAAATATAAAAATATCGATAAAACACTAAAACAAATCTAAAACAGCAATAATATTAATAACAAACTGATAGACCACTATATTATCATTGCATTATTTAAAAATATATCTTCAATAATATATTATAGCAAAAATAAAGATAGAAATAATTAAAATAATATTATACTACCCACAACCCACAAAATATATTTAAAAGAAAAAACACTTCAGCAATACTGAAGAAAATAAAGAAACTTACAATTATGCATGAATGTAAAAAATTAAAACATTTTCTCTGTAAAAAAAAATGACACAATCTAAATTAAAAACTTCTTTTCAGTACCCGAGGATACATGTAAAACAAAGACGTATATCCTCACCCATAAAACAAATAAGTCCCATAGTGAAAATACAACAGCCTTAAAAATGCTATATAACATGAATACAATACATTTATAAAACAATAACTTTAAAAAGACACAACACGAAACACTAGTCCCTTGCGCACTTACTAAACTTACTGTAACAATTTCCAAACACAAACTAACAGATATAATGAAATTAATTAACATTGCTTTTACCCCAGCGGACTTATTGCTAATATTTTAAAACCATAAAGAGAAATGTCTTTGACTGAACCAGAGAGCCTCATCTTGGAATCACCATCCATGGTAACCGTCACTGTAAAAGAAAAAAAGACTGGAAAATACAGTTAAATATTGAACTATGTTATTAAAACTATTATTTTATGTTAAGTACTACACATAAAATATAATGTAGTGCTCCAAAAATGTACATATATTTTTCTTTGAACTATTACAGCAAATATGCGGAATTTGTGTTATCAATATTTTGTATTTATTTTAAAATGTGTAAAAGAAACCTTGACCAGCCAAAATGTGTAATCTAATTGTATTCAATGTTACCATACTATGTAAATAAATAAATATGTTTAATACAAATAACTAAAATAAAGTGCATTTAATTTATTACATGAATATTTGACTTTATTGATATATGCATATTGGAAAACAATATTATCAGATATGATTAGTGTTTATATTATGTAAATATTTTGTTGACATATATTAATCATTACAATTGTTTTAAATCCCGTATTGTTTATATGCACAAAATAAACAAATATTTCAAAACCCTGATTTTTAACATTAAAACATTGGGAGTAATATATGAATAAAATAGAACACGTACGTAAAATTATTTTTAAGAAACATATTTTATAGGAAAACATATTAAGCATGACAAATGTAATTACAGTCAAAGATCATACATTATAAGTAGTAAAATTAAAGTAACAATATTTTAAACTTAACCCACAACCATTTGCTTTACCTTTTAAATTACAATCTGTACATAACTAATTTAGGTACAAACAAACAAAAATTACACTTTTTAATGTTAAAGTGTTCAGATTTACTATTGTCAGTCCAACCTAACTAACACCACGGTAAGTTTAATTCTACGAAGCGCAGCATTACTATCCTCACTTTTACCCAACTACCATTGGGGAAGTATCTTGATTTTGGGGTGATCAGATTTATTCTCTCTCCCCTCACTCTCTCCCTACAGTCTCTGACTCTCTCTGCCTCTGTCTCTGTCTCTTTCTCTCTCTTCCCTTGTCTCCTTTGTCTACTGTAATTGATCTCATGGAGCCAGAGAAAGTAAAATAGGCACCAGCACTAGCCCTGTGCATTCAAAAATTGGTTTAAAATAGCTGTGGCCTACCAGGGACACACCCAGTGAGATAAATGACCACCCCAGCCCCGTTGCAGGTGTATCATTCTCACTCCAACCCAAGTACCATTGGGAAATGTGCATGAATTTGGGGAGTTTATATGTAGTACCCTCACTCCAACCCAACTAACATTGGGAAAAGTGTTTATGTTGGGGGAGGTCAGATTTGTTATTCTCACTACAAACCAACTCACACTGGGGGAAGTGTTTAATGTTGGGTAGATCAAATTTACTATTCAGACTCCAATCCAACTATTATTGGGGAAAGGGTTTAATTTTCAATAATTTATATTAACTATTGAAACCTAATCCAAGAGGTATTATAAAAATACATCTCTTTAAATTAAAAGTATACCAATATATAAAAAAGCAAATTGTAAATAATGTATTAATTTATTCATCATGAAGCTTTATTTTGACATCCGGTGTCATAAAAGCAATAAAAGACATTTTTAAAAACAGATACAAAATAAACTTATGGTACAACAATACGCTAAAAGGTAATGTAATCTGCAGTCCATCCAAGTGCTCTGCTGCACCCTCGGTATAAGATTCAATTACCAGGTTCCGCCTTTTAAAATTTAGTACACATCATATCAATAAAAACATGCAAATAATACAATAAGAATAGGGAAGGGGAAACAACAAGACAATTTATCTTAGGTGGAATCGGGTAACAGGATACAACCCCCCCATAAACCTTGTAAAAATGATCCAACCCTCCTTAGGGTAGCTGCACGTGAAATTAAGAAGAGGAAAAATAAAGTGCATGTGCATAACATATGATTTAAGAGCTAAAAAGGTCAGCCGTAGAGCCCTACAATAATTAAGTAAAGTGCTGTGCTGTTCCTGTCCAAAACCTCTGTCTAATGAGCCACGCGTGACTTAAAAACTTTGCTTCACAACACATGAAAAAGGGTCTAGGATCAGTCCTAAGGATGCGCAGGGCGATCCGATAGTTCCGTGTTCCCAGTTGCTGGCACAGAGGTTTTAGCCACTTGGCCCTAGGGATGTTATAAGCCGTGCAAGCAAACAGAACATGGGCAACACTTTCAAGCGGGGCCCTGCAGCAAGGACATTCCTTTGGCGCTTGATTGCTCGAGTGCCAATTCGCTGTAGTTTCACGGACAGGAAGTGTGCCAAACCTGAAATGGATGTATAACATCCTATCGCGTGGGTCCTGGATAATATCTAAAAAGGGCTCAAGGTATCTAGTCTGTTTGTGGAGATAGAATTTGGCTGTTAACTTGCCTAAATTCAGTTTACAAGTTTCCTGGTGGTCCACCCATTCCCAATAACGATATGTTAGCTCTTTTTTCGTAGGTGGCTCTTGCCTATCCCAGTGTGCTTGGAACCCCAAAGCTGTCATCATTTTCCTGACATAAGAGATCCAGCCTATTTTACAACCGGTATCTAGTCGTATCACCTCGGTAAGGGCCTCGGCGTAGGGAAGAAGCTCTGGGGTTCGCCAGATGCGGGCCAAAAAGAGGAGCGGGCGCAGCCTTGCTATGTCACCAATAGCTCGCCTGCCCATATCGAGCATTAGTGGGGTGAGGGGGATGGATTGGGGCAGCATAACCAGATCTCTGAGAAACTTGTGCTCAGACCTACAGAGATCATGAGCCTTTTCAAGTCCCCATAACTCTGCTCCATACAATGCTGCACCAACCGCTTTAGCATCGTAGACCTGGAGGGCTGGGGCTACCGGTCTGCTGTGTGAGAGCCGATGTTCCCTCCCAAGAGCTCCCACTACTCTTTTATGCCCCAGCAACACCTTTGCTAGGTGGGGCTTCCATGACAGTTTGTCAGAGAGACGGACACCAAGATAGTCAAAGGTGTCCTACCTAGCAAAGGGGTGCTTCTGTAGGACTTAGGGGGGTTAAAGGCCATAAATTTGTTTTTTAGAGTGTTAATAACCAACCCCCGGTCGTCACAGTAAAGATGGAACCTATTGAGTAGTCGTTGCAGCCCTGCTGGTGTCTTAGACACCAGCGAGGTGTCGTCAGCAAATAGGAGGGACGGTACCTTATCGCCCCCCAAAGTTGGAGCATCTGCTGGAACTGCTTGCAGGAAGCTTACCACCCCGTTCATATAAAGAGAGAATAGGGTGGGGGCCAAAACACAGCCCTGCCGGACTCCCCTGTTGACTGGGATGCGCTCTGTCAGTTGTCCCTGCACCCCCCATCTAACCTGGGCATAATTTCCTTCATGTAGCCGAACCAGCAAATTGAGGATAAATGGGGGGATGCCCATGTCTTTGAGTGACAGCCACAGTTTACTCCTGGGGACCAGGTCAAAGGCAGTCTTTAGATCGATAAATGTCAGGTAAAGACTGCCCTTGCCGATCACTACTACTTTCCAGTAGATAAGTAACAAACGGAGCACCTGGTAGTTCCTGTCCTTGGCCTAAAGCCGGCCTGGTACTGTGAAAGAATGGCATTGTCATCTGCCCATAGCTTAATTTATTAATATATTAAAATAACATAAATAATAAATGATAACATTATAACACAATTGATTATTAAAACTTGAAATCACTTGCTAACCATATTAATAATTACACCATGTCCTAGAAGAAACACCCCCACTTTGAATACAAACAAGAAAATAACAATATTACACATTTCAACGATAACGATATGTATTAAATATTTACAATTATGTTTTTAAATAACACAAACTAATGCAAACATAATAATATGTAATTCATAATATAATATCAACACTTCTCCCCAGCACATCAAAAGTTATTTTAATTACCTATAATTGTTTTATTTTATGTAAAAAATTAATACCATGACACTGGTAGTTACAAACTAAAAATGTGCTGTGATGAAGCCATGTCGGCTGGGCAGCATGTTGGCTAGGCAGCAGTTCCCCTCCTGGTCCATGCTTTGTACAATTCTGCAGATCTCAAGAAGAGTGTCAGTATATTTTCCAGCCACCAGACAAGGCTGGAGATTCATGAACACCCTTGGCCTTAGGCATCTACAGAGGATGAAGCTTCCCCTGTCTTGGTAATATCCACTGCCTCAGGACACATAGTACAGTGAACATTGGTGAGTGCCTGGTAAGACCCCGTAGGCAGCAGCAGTTAACAGGCCTCTATGGTCGGCAAGGCCTCAGGGCCAATTCCCTTTCTCCCATGCATCGGCATCGTAACCGAGGTGCGCGGAAGAGGGCCTTCCCATCCTCTAGGGGCCTCCAGCAACTGAGGACTCTGAGACCAGCAGACGGGGCAGGGGAATGCACAATGGAGGTGCGACCGGCCTCAAGTGCCCCAAAACAGTAAGCAGGAGTAGCCCTTCGAAGGACCCGGCTCCTCCCTATCGAGGCGCACGGGAGGGTGCCGCTCTTATCCTCCCTGCGGCCAATAGTGAGTACCCTCGCAGGACCCTGAGGGCAGCAACAGGTGACAGGCCTCAGTTCTCGGCTGGCCCCCAACACATTGGCAAACACAAGGAGATGATGGAAGGAGCGCTGAAACGTTTCAGACACTCACCCCCAGTCCCAGATCTGGGTTGAATCCATCATCATTCTTTAGCTCACTTCACCACCCCAGTTCAGACCCAGCCATATGCAAATCAGTCTTGACCCTGTTCCTCATGGGAACAGTCCAACCCGAACTGCCAAGCCAGGTCTTCCCTGGACCGGAAACAGGCATCCTGGGACCAGTTTTGGGGCAACAGCCCCCATCAGCCAGGCTAGCTTGAATCTAGTGACAAAGTGAGCAAGGGATCCACGTCTGGGCTTACCCTGACAGCTTAGGGCGAACAAAGCAAACACAAGGAGATGATAGATGAAGCGCTGAAACTTTTCAGACACTCACCTCCAGTCACAGATCTGGGTTGAATCCATCACCGTTCTTTAGCTCACTTCGCCACCCCAGCTCAGACCCAGCCATATGCAAATCAGTCTTGACCAGTGTTCCCTGTAAGGTGCGCGCGCGCGCACCTTACTGACCCCCGAGCGCGCAGTGTCCCGAGGGAAGCGCGCACACATCCTGTAAGAGCTTTTAAAACGCGAGCAGCGCGAAAACGGTAATTTCCTGTTTGGGGGAACATTCATTGGCAAGTGGCTCCTGCACTTCTTTCCTAATGGGCCGTGGCTGCGGGCTGTTTGTGGCCCTTTGTGAAAATATTTGTTAGTTGCAGCACCGTCATGCGCTGCAATTAACAAACATATTTTCACAATGGCTCACAATCAGCCCCCAGCCGCGCTCCATTAAGAGAAGAAATGCAGCAAGTCCAAAAGCACGACGTGTGTTTCACAAATGGTTACAAACAGCCCGCAGCCACGGCCCATTAGGAAAGAAATGCAGCAAGTGCAAAAGAAAAGACGTGAATAGGCGTTGTCTCCCGCCTCTATTTTGCCGCCACCTTAATCATGTCGCCAGGCCCTCACCAGCGGTACAGGTCTCTGTTGTGGCTGGCGCGGGCAGATGCATGTGCGCTCTGCTCAGCTGACAGCTCGGGTGAGACAGAGCCATAGCTGCCAAGGTTTCAGATTCCTATGAGTGACATTTTTATAATTTCTGTCTAATTATGAGTGACATTTCAACGAATATGAGTGACACTTTCTCTCAAGCAATGAAGACGAGGGAAACATAAATATGAGACATTACACCAATTTGAGCTTCGAGACTATCTGAGGGGCACTCTACACACATAATCTCATTGTTATCCTTAAAGAAGCATACATTGTACCTGCCAGCTTTCCACGGTGCTTCAAGAATCGATTCCACCCATTAATCACTGATTTGCAAAGCATACCAGGCACAGGAGGAAAGATGTTTTGTCCAGAATCATAGAGTTTGGGTAAAAGGAAGCCAGGATTCAACTCATGATCATCTAGCTTCAAAGACTGAAACTGGCTGCAGACCGAATCTACTCAACACTGAGAAGCTGGTTATCACGAAATAGTAGGAAATACAACCTGTGATGAGCATAGGGTCGAGTAGGAGACATCAATGAGGAATATTTTTTATATATAGTGTTTAATAGCACAGTTTTATTGTCAATGTTGTAGAAAAAGATGCTACTGTTGCCCAATAAATGTACTGAATTTAATAACAATGGGAGGATGAAATGCCGAGTTGGCCTTGCTGTGATTTGAACTTGTCACCGACGGGTAAACTTTAAATTTATCACACTTGCATAATGAGCGAAAATGCCTCGAAACATGAAGTGGAATGAAACACATGGCAGTGTGTTTAGACACGCACATCTGTGCACACAAACGCAATTATGCGCGACACAGATCCATAGTAGGGTCCAGCCGGCCACTGCCTGATACAATCCATCACTAAATAATAAAGTAGTCTATTTTATATACTGGGGCAGTGACTCAGTGGACTAATGCATTCACTCCAGGAATGTAGGCTTGACATAAGGGTCCCTTAAATTCTTATCCTCGCAGGTCCAAGGAGCCTTTCATCCTCTCGAGGTTGATAAAATGAGTACTATTGAGTTAGGTAACAAGAAAACATCTGTTATTTCAGCGCCAAGAGCCCCAAGGGAATATGTTACAAATCCACCTTATTTTATTCTCAGCCTACTGGCACCCGACCCAATATGACTCTCCTGCAAACAGTATGAAACAGAACCAAATACCAGGTAACCATGCTGCTTTGACTCCAGTCAACAAGTACCCCAGAACCACAGAGGGTCCCTAGATTTTAAAAGTGCTATGAGACCATACTCATGTTATTCAAGCACTATACAAATGCACATAACATACCATGAGCAGTTGTCATCATTGTATGCTTCACTCGCTGAGCCATCTTGTCACCAACACATGACCACAAGATGGTGCAACAGAAGGACATGGTTCACTCTTTCATTCGTAGTATGAATTCATAACGGGGGGAGGGCACTGACTTTGAGTGTCCCACTGTAGGAGAGGTCCCATGTGTGCCCCCTTCCCACCCACCTTGGAATGAGGGTTCCTCCACTGACTACATTGGGACTATCCTCTTAGCAAACATACCCTTCCCTCCAAAAACAGAGGTGTTGTGTCTGCTTGGTTTACGCCATCACTGGCGAGTCCGCAGTATCCTCTCTGCTCCATTTCCCAGTCAGGCCCTCGATGGACGAAAGACAGCCTTCAGTCACAAAACAGTGAGGTCAACTATGCGACCCTCCTGCACTTTCGGTTGGCAATGGCGCCTCGAGCAGTAAGAGGCCTGTCTGCGCTATAGGCTGCACCTGCACGTCGAGGGAGAAATCCTTACATTGTGAAGTGCTGGGCACAAGGCACTGTGCTGAGAGAGGCGAATCTTTCAGATGCCGTTCCGAAGCTGCACTTCCCCGGCTTCACTCTGTCATGCTGTTTCGGCATATTTACACACTCCAGCCTTGATGGAGGAATTCATCTCACGCCCTCCTACCAGCGCGTGTAATTTCACGCACTTCAGCACGCTGGAGGAGGCCCTTGTCACAACAATGCTTCCGGAAATCTCTCTAGATACACTTCGCAGTCGAGTGTGACCAGGATTGCATACTCAATGAGTGACAAAGATACCCACGCTTTCCTTTCGTTGTTTACTACACCTGTCACGTGGCCCCCAAGCCTTCCGGGAGCAGCACGCATTGCGCGCTTCCCCTGCAGCTTGTATCATGCATTATTTATTATATGGGAGCTCCAGGCTTAACAGCTGAGGAAGCGCTATTATGCATGACTTTGCATTTCAGTGCAGTGGTGCGGACCACCACACTGAAATGCGTTAGTCTAACGCGTGATGCGTGGTACTTAGCAGGGCATTCAGAGCTGCACCCTACAGGACGCCACTCCTGTCCTCCAGCCCTACAGTGTCACTGAGGGGCTTCTGGTCAGTGCAGGCTGAGCAGCAACAGGATGTTTTCATTTCAAATTCCTGTCACAACAAAGAATTGCTTCTGCAGCCCGCAGAATTAATAAATTAAACGACCTCCATGGCCTCCTCAACAGTACTCCCCTCCCCTGGTCGAGGAGGTTCCCTGATGACCGTACAAGTCATGGTGAGACTGAGAGCGGGCACGTGTCTAAAGGCATAGGGCACAGCACGGAAAGCGCGCCACGCCATGACCTCTCACCCTTACTACAATCTACAGCTGCAGATGGTCCAGTTTTGCCCCCAGTGCATCACAACACTGTCAGATCACCTGTCTGCAGCGAGTGACCCCACAGACTCCAGTTACAGAGACTAGGCTGAGCAGCAGGAATGATTTACCCAGCACTCAGTGAATCTGTGGGTAAGTTTAAGATAACGCGGTGATTATTCATGCTCCTGCTACAGAGAGATCAGAGTTCTCTCGTGCAACTTTTGACTCCTTGGCAGCTATGTGTAAAGCACACATCGTGCTTTTGGGCTTGCTGCAGCCAAGCCTCCTAAAAGTTATACACAGCAGTAGTTGGCTGCCAGATTGTGAGCTGTGCATGGAGATAGGCCAAGGCCGCTGCCAGGCTTTGCTGCATGCAGCTGACTATACATATAATGAGGGTGTTGTCCTCGTGTGAAGAGTTGGATGCAGGGAATGGCAGAAGTTTCTCCATGCAGACAAACCCTTTGGCTGAAAGCTGTGCCCAGGGCCGGCTCCAGATCGGTGCCACCACACCGGGCACTGACTTGGGGTGGAGGCGTCATTTTTGTAAGTATATTAACATTTTTAAAGCACCTGTGTGTTCCTGGCCTCCAACAATTTTCAGGCATCAATTAAAATGTCTAGATAACTCCGGTGATTAATCGTCTTCCTGGAAAGAGACGGAGGTTTGTCCAGTGGAAGTTTTGACTCATCCAAAGGTCGCGCAGTGGGTTAAAATGCCGGCTGCTAAGAACCTGTACCATGCAGATAACAAAGTGCATGTAATGTAAATAGGTCAGTGGGTTACTGCTTCTGTAAGAGAGCTCATTTTGTTACTTGTGGTTTGTAAGTCAAAATCCTAATATAGAGCATTGAGCTATTAACTGTCATCAAACAGCTGCGTGTTAACTAACAAAAAAATGCACACAGCAGCTGACCAGGGTCAAGCACTTAAATTCCACCAGTTTCATATATTCCATAAGAGTGCAGCTACTCCCGACATCCGCTGCTGGAGGATGTCAAACAAGCAAGAAATTCCATAAATCAGGAAGGAGCACTCTGATTGAAGTCACTCAGGAGGCATATGTAGTATGAAAATCTTCTTTTTATTAATGTTATGTGTTTTGTAAAACCTGCACACAGCCAGCGGTTTCCTTCCTATAGAGCAGGGGTATTCAAACTGTGGGGCGCGACCCCCAGGGGGGCCGTGGAGTGATAGGAAGGGGGTCGCGCATTCCCGGTCACACTTCTGCCCAAATTACTTCTGTCGTCTTCATTCTCCCCGAAGCAGGAACGTGCTTCAGATTTAGAAGGTGACAGGTGTGCGGGATCAAAGAAGCTAATTGCGCGTCCTGTATATGCCTAACTTTCACTGATAAAATGAATAACCGGCAATGACTTATTACCATCGATATTATATATCCATAATACCGAAGAGCTTTAACGTTATCAATCATCTCACATTATGCTACTAATTAGATACTTCCTCCAGGAAATGCCTTTCATTAATTGAAAAAATGAGTTTCACTGCCACACAAAGTGCAAGTGAAACATCACTATTGGGTGCACAATTCACATTGTCGGAAGGTAACATATTCAATTCCTTTTAGTGAAACCAAAAATACGATCGCCCAATAAGGTTAGTGTGAGGCTGCAACTTGTGACGATTAACAATAGAGAGTATGGTACGAAAACGTACAAGATAATCTGCGAACACAGGATTCATTAAAATAGTTATTCGTGGCCTTAGGGATGAAAGAGAAGTGCAATGGACTACAAGTGCTTCAGCCACCCTCCTCCCCCGTCGTCTGTCTCAGCCCTGGCTGCTGCAGTGCAGCTGGAGCTGCTGTGTGCTGGGCTGGGCAGTGTCTGGAGTCTTATCTCTGGTATGCCCGGGTTTTTCACAGGTCTTTAAAGACCATTTGCATATTTAGATACCTTTTGTAAACTGGTTACCAAGGCTTAGTTTTTTTCTAGTTTCAGTACCCCCTGGGCCCCCACTCTGCCTATTCCTTACATTTGTATTTTACATTTACTGGGGTAGTGTGAGAATGCATTTCATGAAAAGGAATATAAAGTAGGGTTGCCAAAAGAAAAATGCCAACCCTGTGTTGTTTAAAGAGCCTGCAAAGACCTCCTCTTGACAAAAAATATTTATAAATAAAAAAATATGTATTCATTTGTTATGTGACTTTTCTGTCTTTGTTCCCTTTATTTATCAGTCATGGATCATTGAGGCAGCCCTAGAACACAATTAAAAGTGCTTTCTATTTATATTTGCTGTACTGGGGTGGGTGCTGAGCAGTGATTAATTTGTAATAAAACATGTGCCAGGGCCCTCACCAGTAGGCTACTGCAACTTTAACCACCCACCCATTGCCTTGCCTGCGCGGCCAATGACAATACCTATGCACTACCAACCATAACACTTGTACAAGTGTTATGGGAGAGGAGTTGGCCTAACGGCTACAGCGTTCGTCCTCGAATCTGGGCAATGACGCTGAACATCCTGTGATTCTGGGCAAATCACTTAATCTCCCCGTGCCTAACCCAAAAAAAAATGAATGTGTCCTCATGTAATGCAACTGGTGCTATGTAAAGTGCTCTGATACCCGATTCGGGTCAAGTTCGCGCTATGTAAAACTCTGTAAAAAAAAAAAAAAAAAGTGTGACTATTCAGACTATTTCAAGCCCCCAAAGCTATAAGAATGGCATGGGTGTCAGGAGTTTATCATTTTTAATGTATATTGAATTAATAAACAGCTGTTCTGCTCATCTCTAAATTACACAGACAGAGCCACAATGTGGTAGACTGTCAAAGTGCCAGTGTGCACAATTTGGTGCCAGTGCGGAGCACCGGAAACCACTTGCTCAAATTAAGCACTGGTGCTGAGGTAACAGGGGAGAGGGACATTGGTTCAAGAAGGTGTGGAGGAACAAAGGGGAGATGTGAAAGATGAATGGGGGGACTGGATAGGTGTAAGATACAAATAGACACAAATTTGATTGGAGAGACTTGAGGTGAATGAGAAGTGCTGAGGGGCACAGGAGGTGACGGGGCCATAGAGGCCATGAGATAAATGCGAGAGACTGTTAGAGATGAGGGCAGTGAAAAGACAGAATGGCAGAAGGTGATTAAAGGTGAAGTGAGAGGTTGAATGGGGAGAGTTCAGAAATTGTAAAAAGGGGTGAAAGAAATGGCCTGCAAAGTGAAAGAGGGATCCGGGATTAGGAGAGGAGAGAGGGATGGAAGGGAGGGGGTGAGAGGAAAGCGGCATGGGTAAACTGCTTAACTCTGCACAAGACCGCAAGGGTTTTAAGCGACCCCTGCTGCTCCCTGCCAGGGCCAGGTGAGCTTCTGTGGCAGCACGTATTCCTGCGGAGTGGAAGGCCCATCTAAAAGGTCAACTAGACATCTTTCGGATGTTAATTGCTGTATTTTGGTTATAAACTGGTACTGATGAGGTGAAATCTTTCCTCAGTGTTACTGTGTTTACAAAATGTCAAAATAATGAAGCAATGCTATCCCAAAATACGCGGCATCACATAACATTATTTACATTTTCTTCTCACACAATTTGGTCAAGCCTGTCACGTAATTTGGTCCTCACCTGCCTCATAATTCCAGTAGCCCTGCCTACAGGTTTAGACATTTTTGTCAGGAGGGGGTCCTTATGCCTGAAATGTTGACAGGGGGGTCTCGGCATCCTAAAGTTTGAAGACCTCTGCTATAGAGGGTGCTTTGTACAACCCCCTCTTTGACATAAAAATGTATGTCTAAAAAATAGATTTTTTCTTTATCATGCGTCATGGTCAGTTTAACATTGAACGTATTGGCGTTCAGGTAAGTGTTGTATTGGTATAGCTGATCAGTGGATCCCGACCATAGCATGATGATATCGTCAATATACCTCCCCCAGAACACGATATGTTCGGTCCAGGGGGAGGCGCGTCTGTGCCAGGCATACTCCCTCTTGAACCACCCCATAAAGAGGCAGGCGTAAGAGGGAGCGAATTTAGAACCCATAGCGGTCCCGAGTATCTGATGGAACCAAGCAGTGTCATGTAAGAAGAAATTATTGCTTAAAATGATGACAATCATTTCTAATAACATCTCATTGAATTCATAGTGCTCGGCACGTTCCCTGTCTAGAAAAGATCGAATTGCTAGTGTACCAAACTCCTTGTGTATGCATGTGTACAAGCTTTCTACATCAAACGTGACGAACGACAACTCGTCCGACCACTTGAAGTCATTGAATTTAATCAAGATGTCTTTGCTGTCTCTGACATATGAGGGAAGGTCGATGACATATTTTTGTAGTCTGAGGTCGACAAATTCTGAAAGTTTTTCAGTCGGTGAGTCAATCCCTGAGATAATAGGGCGACCCGGGGGAAAAGCCCCACCCTTATGAATTTTGGGTAAGATGTATATGCATGGGTACTTTGGGTTGTCAACTCTAAGGTATCTGAAGTCATCTTCCGAAAGGAGACCAGTGTCCCTCCATTCACACAGCTTAACATTTATCATCAATGTGAGTTCTTTAATTGGGTTATTTCGAATTCGCTGATAACAGTCAGTGTTGCCCAACTGTCGATCAATTTCTGACATATAGTCACAGTGATTCATAACCACAACATTACCGCCCTTGTCAGCCTCTTTTATGACAATAGTTTTGTCGAGTTTGAGTCTATTGAGTGCTTTTCGTTCTTTGGCGGTAATGTTGTGGTTAGTGTAAATCTGCCTGGTTGTTCCAATTTGTACAAATCCTTACTTACTTTTTCATGAAAGGTGTCTATATTTGGATGATAGTTATAGGCCGGTACAAATTTCGATTTTGGTTTAAAACCACTATCTATATTGTAATCCTGTACAATATCAAAATCACTCAGTATAGTAGACATATCACTATGACCATCATCGTCCAAAGTAAGCAAAAGCTGCACATTACGGATATCAGCAACAGTGTGAGTCATGCTATCTTGCTTGGTCTGTGATTTAGTTGTTTTGGGGAATTGCTGAGAAAAATGATCCTTGAGTTTTAATGCTCTTACAAATTACATTTGAAGAGACACTCACCACCTGGTCCTCCAAGGAGCTTGCGGACCTGATCTATACGACTAGACCCGTATTTGAAGCTCGGGGGATCATCCTGAGGCCATACAAACAGCTAAAATATCCGTATCCACTTTTACAAAAACTTGAGATGGGCCCAAAGTCATGCTTAAAAGGCGCTAGAAACTCAACCCCGACATTACAGGAAAACTTGCTGCAGAAAGAACCATCGCCAAATTCCCCAAGGTCGGAAATAGAACCAGGTGAAAATGAGGACTGGTCCTGGGTGCCAAGGGCCCTGAGTCAAAAACGCTCCTGATGAAAACTCACAGCAAAATCTAAACAACACCTCGGGGGCGCCAAACAGTCTAAACCGCGGAGTCACTATGAAGATCTGTTCATGGAACGTCCACGGATTTAGAGAAATGGGCCAAGACCATGAAACTTTGTCCTTTCTACAACATCATGATCTAATATTACTATAGGAAACATGGAACACGCAGCCAGCTTCAATCATAGGCTACGTAGAACATCATATATTGGCTGAAAAATACTCTAACTTTGGGCACCCAAGGGGGGAGTCTATCAATCTACGCCACAGCAAAATATGATTGGTCCACCGAAGAACTAGATGTTGGAGAAAACTGGCTTCAAGTTTTAAAACTCATTGGCAAACTCTATTCTAAAGAATTAACCTGGCAATTAATTCTCATCAATGTATACATCCATCCGGAGAAATGACGGAAGAAGGAAAAACTCTTCTGCCTGGTGAACCTAATAAAGGATTTGCAAAGGTCCCATCAAGACAGCAAGCTGATAATCTCAGGGGACTTCAATTACAGCCTTGTTGGAAATAATCAAAGCGAAAGGAATGGGAAAAAAGACCTGGAATTTCAAAAACTAAAACAAGAACTAGAAGCATTGAGCATAACAATCCTAAACGGAAATACAACAAGAGATAGCCCGGCCGCCTTCACATACATGAGCGGGAATAGGCACTCAACCATTGATTTTACTCTAGCCAGTAACGACCTTCTCCACATGATAGACTCCTTTTACATCTGTACACGTCCAGAAAGTGACCACTTTCCGCAGATCATGAAGATAAACATCAAACTGGCTACAACTTGCAAAGCTAAAACCCTAGTAGAATTCCCAGAAATTTACAATCTAAGGAAACTAAAGTGGCGTGGATCAGATACAAAAGCAATCATGGAAGTCATCAAAGATTATGTAAATCAGACAGAGTCCCTGAGAGAACAAGACTTAATTGCAAACTGGGAACAACTAGGCGATATTCTCATTCAAAACTTTCCAGTCAAGCATTGATGCAGGAAGAACATCGAAACTAGGAATAAACCCTGGTTTCATAGGCAGCTACGTGACCAAAAAAGAAGGATCGCTAGAGAGGTGCGAAATCAGGCCTCAGCAGCAAAGAAGGGATTAACCATAGATAAGAGCAAGCTGAAAAAACTGAGGATTACATTTAGGGAAACATGCAGGGAATCTAAAGCGGCCTACATGGACTCTATTTTGAATAAACTTCTCTGGGCGAGTAAATTGCCAAATAGTAGGGATTTCTGGGGAATAATAAATAACTTAACAAAGGGACCAAGACTCCAACAAGAACCTGGAATAAGCGGAGAAACTTGGAAACAATATGTACTCAAAATGTACAACCACACGGACCATAACAACACCGGAAAAGAAAGAAAGGAACAAGATGTCCCACAAGAGCAAAGACCCAGAGATAGGAAGATCGGCCCCCAACCACAAACGGAGCTATACTTGGCCGCCGACCCAGACACGTACTCCGAAGGCTTAAATATCCTCACGGATGTAAGGAATTTAAGAGAAATAATAAAAAAACTAAAAACGGAAGGAGCAGCAGGGCCGAACGGTATCCCTAACGCCCTATTTAAACACGCACCTGATTTCTGGGCAGTCTATCTAATGCCCCTCTTCAACTATATATTTGGGCAGAATAAGACGCCATACTCTTGGAAAGGCAACATAATCCAGCCAATTCTTAAAAATGGAAACCGCAGCCAGCCTGAAAATTACAGACTTATATCCTTGATTGATGTAGAGGCCAAATTGTATGCATCGTGCTTATTAGTCCACCTTCAGGCTTGGATAGAGGAGACATGTGTAATCCCGAAGTTCCAAACGGGTTTCAGGCCAGGCATGGGAACAACAACAAACCTGGCAACCCTAGCACTTCTAACGGAAAAAGCCATAAGAAGGAAAACACGACTATTTGCATGCTTTATTGACCTGAAGTCTGCGTTCGACAGAGTGACTCGAAACAGATTATGGGAGAAATTAAAAACATGGGGGCTTCCATCGCAATTACTCGAAGCAATGATCGCCTTGCACAACGAAACATAGGTGAAACTCGGAGACGGGAGCAGAACCACAGCCAGGATAAGCACCCAGCACGGCTTGAAACAGGGCTGCGTGCTGGCACCTAGCCTTTTTAATCTATACTTAGCCGACATAGTTAATCATATGCTACCAGTGAAGAGTAATCCTCCCATTCTGGCTAAGGAGCCAATCCCTTACCTACAATATGCAGATGACATCGTGGTGCTGAGCCAAAGCCCGATTGGCTTACAAAGAGCAATAAACAATTTGAAATTATACCTCGATCAGGAAATGCTTGAATTGAACAAAAAGAAAACAAAGGTCGTGCGTTTGGTTGACTCCAAGAACAGTAAATTCAAATGGTATGTCAACAGCGATCATGTGGAAGAGACAGGTGCATACAAATATTTGGGCATTAATCAGGGGCGCGGCTTGACTCACAAGGAACATAAAATGGACTTGAGAGCAAAAGCTCAATCATTAATTTTTGCATTCAAATTGCTGAATAAAAAACTTTGCTGCCCCGATTATAGCCACCTTTTGAAAGTGATGGCAGCACAAACACTACCTACCTTATCATATGGCATGGAAACATGGTGTGGCAAGGACGCTGATTTGCTGAATGAGCTTCAGACTAGGGTGTACAAGGCCGTTCTTTGCCTCCCCAAATGCGCATCACCAGCCCAGGTCCGTCTAGAATTTGGTCTCCTAATTCAGAAGTATCGAAGTATGAATGCCTTCGTGAAGCTGTGCTAGAAGCTTCGTGCCTCTGAACCCGGCTCACTGAACAGCATATGTTGGGCTGAGATCCAGGCGCAAATGGCCCAAAAACCTCCAAACTCATGGGGCGCCCACCTAGGTAAATCCTTGGAGGAGCTAGACATCCGAGAGCTTTGGGATAACGAGAACGACAGGGCAGTATTTAATAAGTCCTGTAACAACTATGTAAAGAAGAAATCCCTTTTGGAAGACAAACTAATCCTGTCCAAACGACGCCACGCATGGACAGTGATAAACCCATATACATACCCAAAGCCTCAAGTCTACCTGTCTTCATATTTCCGCATAGAGCTAAAAAGGAGTTTTATCAAATACCGACTAGGAATGCACGATTCGAAGGATCTTTTGCCAACATGGAAAAGGAAAGCACAATCAACAAGCTGCCGTTTGTGCGGCTATTTTAATGAAACATTAACGCATTTGCTGTGTGTATGCCCAAGCGTCAGTGACCTAAGGAAGATTCTTTTAAAATCCATTTTTAACATCCTAAAAATTCGAACATGCAGACACGCAGTGATACGCTGGATGGAGGGTACATCCAACATCCTGACTTGTCGCGGTGTAAAATTCCTCACATAAGTAAACAAACTTCTTCAGGAAGCGGACACAAAGGTCTGTCACGGGAACAGTCCCATTTCAAAATCTTAGGAAGAAATGCAGAACATGAGCCCTAATGGACCCAGTCCACGAACCCGTAGATATAAGATGAATCAGTTTTAAGCTACTCTAAAACGCATTTTAAAATTAATTCACACAGCACAGCCGCTCGTGACAATACTTGCATCCCCGAAAAAGCCGAAAAGCATCTTAAAGATAAACGCATTTGCACTTTATAATGATATAACAATCCCAGATACGGTTTTAAAGTGCCCCTTTAAGAACATATCCTCATTTGTTTTAATTGCAATAAAATGATTGAAATGAATTGCATTATCGTTGCATATGTTTTTAACATGTTGTAATGGTTTTAATTAACCGATACAAATAAAGTTTGATTTGATAGTTTTCTTCTCTATTCTATCTTGTATTCTGTTTACCTTACTAATGTATTTATTGTACCATTATGATAATTTCGTGTAAAACACAGTAACAAAAGCACTAGAGACGTCTTGTGTGTAAATAAGTGATAGAAGACACTGACTTTGAAATGTGATCTTCACGTCATGAATGGTTTTCCTAAATGAAACAGTTTGCGGGAGAAACTGACTCAGTAGAGGAAACACAGAACCTATACCTTTTTGCAAGCTATATCCAATCTTCCTCAATACCCAAATTCGGATTTGCACAGAAAGAGGTCAGAGAAAGTTTCTTGAAGGTGCCTTTTGTTTCCTATAAGTTATTTTGTCTGAGTGCAGATGGTACTCTTGCACAGTAGGATGAGGTGTGCAAGAAAACGCCAACACATTGTGGCATAGACCAAAACATAAAGAAAGCCATGTCCAGATGAAAGAAATTCAAAAATTAATTAGAAATTCCTTAAAAGTAACTACTAAAACAGCAATACTTGGGGTTTCGCCTAGCAGGGCAGGAAGGAGAACGTACCTTACTAGGACTCTAAGGGTGCGCCTCCAATTAACTCCTGTAACATCCTCCAGACTGTGATTCAAGCAATCATTTCTGGTCGAAGGCATCTCCCTGAGAGCTCACACCTGGCTCACTGGCTGTATATGTGCTTTCTTCCCTTAACATGTGAGCTGTGTCATTCTTTTGAACTCACTAGTCCTTGCTCTTGCAAGCATCTTCCTTCTGAGATTCCGTTCAAACCTCCTGGCCTTGCTTATTGCTCTGACATAGGACCAATTCCATGTTCTCTGTGCTTTACTGATTCCTGGTTTCTGCTGTGATGTTGTTGCTGCTTCTATTGTTGGATCCTGTTTTTCCTGCATTAGCGGCTTCTGCTACTGACCGGTGTCTAGTGCCATGGCTTCCTCTGTTCTTGAATTCTCTTGTGGCACTGTAACTTCTTCTGTTCCTGAGTCCTATTTCGGGGTTATTGATCCTTCTGCTTCTGAGTCCTGATAGCTACTTCAAATTTTGAATTCCTGTTCAGACGTCTAGTTCATGATCCTTTGCTCCTGTGCTTCTTTTCATAAGGATTCTGTGCCCTGTATTTCAGGGGTCCTTATCCTTTAGGCATACTTCCAATTCCTTCTTCAGCTGCTTGTCTACGTTTCTTAGTTTCCAAACTCGGGGGCATATTAGCAACAACTTGCGATAATTATCGCAAACCGCGCTTAGCGCGTTTTTTTTTATTGCCGCCTATTGCTGGATATTATCGCGGAGATAACACGCTATTAGCAACGTTTATCTCCAATGCGATAAAATATACAGAGATAGCGGCGAAATGCGTGAATATCGCTGGAAATCCAGCGATATTCACGCATTAACGCCATGGTGGACTTAGCCTGACAATCCACCTCCCATCAAAGAAACAGGTAAGTCATGTTTTTAGCAGGTGTTAAATTCTAGCGATAATCGCGCATAGCGCAAGTTTTTTTATCGCTTCGCCTGCGTTGCTAATAGGGGGAAGTTGTGTTAGCGACTGTTTCCAGTCGCTTTTAGTTGGGAACGCCTACCTTGCATGTCATTAGCGATAATTATCGCTGGCATGCAAGGCGATAGGGAAACCGCCCGCTATCGCCAGAAAGCTGTCGCTAACACCTGTTAGCGACAGCTTGCTGATAGGGCGATAAAAAAATCGCTGCTTTAGCGGCAAAAAGTGCCGCTAAAGCGGCGATAAAGCCCTTGCTAATATGCCCCTCAGTTCTGTTTTTCAAGTTATTTAGGTTTGGTCTATCTGTTCTTGCAGTATCCTATCACTCGTACTCCATTCACTGTTTTTACAATCCAGCCTGCCTTCCTCAGCCCCATTACTGCATTCTGTTGCCATTGCTCCATTCCCTTTGCCCTCTCTTGTGTCTCTTCTATCAGTATTATTATTATTATTATTATTATTATTATTATTGTTGTTGTTGTTGTTATTAACCGCTTAACCGCGGCGGCAATTCCGCCGCGGTGCGGCGGTTTGATTGAGTGGGAGGGGCCGCGTCGGCCAACGGACGTGCGCAGCACTACGGAGGTAGTGCTCGCGACGGCAGTTGGCCGACGGACGCATGGAAAGGGTTAATATTATTATTGTTGTTATAATTATTGTTATTATTATTATTGTTGTTGTTATTGATATTATTATTATTATTACTGTTGTTGTTATTATTACTGTATAACTGTGTTTGTCTTCGTTCTATATTTCAGTTACAGACATATCTTCCAAGGAAAATATAATTATGATTCATGGCAGTTAGTCTATTGTTCTTCTGCTCCTATTTGTTATTTTGTTTATGCTATTGCCTTGTTCGTTTGTTTTTGTATTGTTTATGTTCCTTCTCCCTAGTTTAGTCCTTTGTCAGTTCCTATCCAATCTTTAATTCCTAATCCACTTCAGCCTACCCCAGTCTTCAGCCCCCGCTCTGTCCTTTCTCTTCCAGGCCTCAGCACTCCATAGTGCGTGCTATACTCCTCTTGCCAGATTCTCTGGTTCTAGCAGGGAGCAGGGTGTCCTAATCTGCAATTCCAGACCCACTCTCAGGAGGGGCGACCCTATTACTCAGTGTGGGGACACAGTGGTACAGTTGAGGTTCACTTACCATTCGACCACCAATAACGTATTCCTCTGTAATGTCTATGTCACAATACATGCTGTCTCTGCAGGCATAGGAGAGGGCAAACAACGGTGCACAATTACAAGCCATGTTGAGCTCAGTTGGGAGCGCCAGCACTGGCATGGGATGGGACAATCCTTGTTACCGTACATAGAACTGGCAGGGGAGGGAGGCGTACCAGTGTGTCACGAGTCCCCATTTTAAATTTACATTTAGACCACAGGGAGACCCGAGTTTTCGATAATTAATCGAAGGTTTAAATGGGTTTAGTTCTTACAGCATTCTCTTCTCTGTGATTACTTTTTATTTATTTTGACCTTTTTCATAGAGCTATCAAGAACTGAGTGTGTCAGGGAGATGAAAAGTGTTATTCAGAAAGAGAACACAATGTTAGAAAGTGCAATAAAAGTGTTTAGCTAAAACCAATGCCTGGTGCAGCATAAATACATTGACGAGAAATATTGAAGCAGTTTACAGGAAACAAGATAGCAAAGATAAAACTAGCAGAGTCAATCCACATTACACATAACACATGAGTCACAATGGAGCGGAGTACATTTCACAGTTGTGCGGTGTTGGTGTGCAGTAGGGTGCGAGATAGGCTCTGAACTATCAAGGGAAGGCCACGGGCAAGTTTCAGCAGTGTAGAGGCACCAGGGAGGGTACCTGTGGGTTAGGGTTTCAGGGATTTTTATGCAAGATTAAATGTTTATAAACTCCTCCTGAGGATTGTGGCATAAAATAAAGAGCACCAAGATGATATAAAATGCATAACCAACCCATACAAAGTGGCATAAGCCGCCACTGGGCATCATCCATTTTATTCCAAATATTTATGGAGCCACCCAACTCTTCCTTCACCTTGATTAAAATACTACCCAGTCCCTGGCTAAATGTCTAGAGTAGACTGTCTTTGCATCACACATTCAGCCAATGTCAGATCATTGGGTTTCCATATTGATGAGGACCCACAGTCTTCACCAACAAGTGAAATTCTACATTTTGTTCCTAAACCTTCACAAGCCAAGATCATGCTGCCTGTGTGCCCTTGAAATTATTTATTGTAATAGCCTTTTCTTGGCTTACCAGTTAGCACACTGAAGAAAGTCCAACTGAATCAAAACTTAGCAGCCAGGAAGGTCCTTGGACTGAAAAACTGTGAACATGCTAGACCGGTGTGAGCAATGTTTCCCTGTTGGTGGTGGCCTGTCCCGCATTTCCAAAGTGATGAATATCTCGGTGGCATTTTCCCAAGCGGATGAGGCTTCAATTTTTGCAAAATTAAGATTTACTGTAAACTCCCAAGTTAAGACTTTATTTTGCGGTCAAAGCCACCTCTCGAAGCCACCTCATTACCATGTTGGCCAGTCAATGCAAAAGGCCTTTTAGCCTCAGAATAATCCATCATGCTCGCTGGTTACATTTTCACAGCCCCATTCATCGTGGAAAACATAATAATGCAAACTTAACTACTCGATTGTGGTTTACCCTGCTTGTGTGACATCATAGGACCATCTAAACATATATATAACTACCCACCAACTTAAACATATGTGTCCCATATGCCTTTAAACCTTACTAAGTGTGCTGAGCGAGCCTCAGTTAGCAGATCAAAAAATAATGAAGGTATTCCGTGCCCGGCTTTGGGAGTGTTCCCAACTAATAACGTTGAAGCAAAACAAGCCACACTTTTGTGTTTTTTCAGAGGCTAACGCATAATTTATCACTTACTGCAGTCTCTGATTCATTCTTTCTGACTAGCAGATGACAGTTTAAATAAAACATACTCTCTAAGATATCAGATCTAGTTCCGTTAAGCTAACAAAGAACAATAACATTTCGTTTGTGTTTCACAACCACATTTATAATTTTATTCTTTTATTCTGTGACATTGAATATTATGGTTGCAAATATTAACTTTCATTTTTGGTTTTCTTCTGTAAATTTTACATATGAAGATATACCTATAAAAAAAAATATATATATATATGGTGTATGCATCATTTTACATATAAAATGTAAAAAAAATGTATAATTTTTATACAGTTGCACGATTATGAAAGAACTAAGCTTAGGTTTGAAGTGATGATTTAATTCCAGCTTATCACAAACAATAGTAAAATTGAGAGAAATGGGCAAGGCCGGACTGGAGAACAAAAAGCAGCACTAAAAAATGCTCAAAAGACCGGCTCCCTTGTCTTCCTCTTTCCATCTATCAGTTCTCTCTCTCATTTTGTCCTATCTGTCTTCTCTCCTCTCCTCTCTGATCTCGTTCTCCCTACCATTTCCCTGCCTCTCTCTGTCTTTAGAAGCCCCGCAGTGCCTGCGTCAATTAACCCAGGGCAACTGGGAAAAGTGGCAAAGGTGGCAGATGTGGTCTTGGGCTTTCAATACTGGCATCACAGGACCACGGTCCTTGTTATATTCAAGCTAGAAATTCCGATTCGGGCTAAACAGGAGATTGCAGCTGAAATGGCATCACAAGATGTGAAAGATCTCTGCGCAGACACTGCACTTTTCGCCGCATACATTTTGCAAGGCAAACCATGATGAAATGTGTACGATGAAGTGAGGGGGTGTTACGATATTCTGCGTTTTGCAGCTCGGAATTAAGAAAAAAATATCGCTAGGTTATCTCCAGTTTCCATCTGTGAAACCCAGAACCGGGAGGTAATACTGCACTGGTAAATATAGCAAACTCAGTGGTATAGGTATCTGCCTGGCTGGTGTTACTTCACCAAAATACAGAAAGCCCTTGGTCCAAAAGTCAGAAATTTGATCCCATCGGAATATAACAACACGCAGCGCATTTCCAGCCTAACTTAACTTTCACAAAATATCTCAGAAGTACTCAAAGAAATCTACGGCAGGCATTGATTCCCTTGAGTACTCCAATGCCTCTGTATCCACCCAGATAGTCCACCAGGAGGAATCACCAGGCTGGAGCAAATTTTTCACGTTTTTTTTCACGTTTATTTTTTGTCCACAACGTAACTAATGCTCCTTTTTAATAAACCTTTATGCCCCCGATAAGTGTGCAGAGCACTACCACTCCCTCCCCCTACCCCATTTCCATCTGCAAAGAACTTACCTCCCGTGTTTCACCTGATACATTTCCAGGATTGTAAACTGCATATGAGAAGTACTGTGCAGTGAAAGGGCATCAGGTATACTTCATCTAGGGTAGTTTTAGCCAAGTGAGTGAGAGTAATAAGCATCACCAGCACCTAGAGTTTCCCTGAAGTAGAGAGTGGAAGACGAGGGCACAGGGGCTTGTAGTCACCTATTCTAGGCAACCAATACTTGCGACTGTACACTATCAGCAAGCAAGTCAAATTACCATAACACTGCAAAATATAGACCAACTGGAATGAATGTCTCCACTTGGGCAAACAGACAAAGGGCCCGATTCCGATCTCGGTCGGAGGCGCACCCAATACCATTCGGTCGGGAAAAAAGCCATGCGAAAGCCTGTTTCCCGACCGATCCGTACAGCACACCGAACGAGCAAGTACGATGCGCACAACAGCAAAGAATCCGGCCGAGCCGTACTCACCCAAACCAGGTCCTGTTCTCCGACCGAGGCGAATCCGGAAACGCCGAATCGAGTCGCACGGAAGGAAAAATGCAGCCCCGTCCGGCCGGACAAGTACGATGCGCTTTCCGTACGCGCCGAACCCGTCGCTACGCACGGCACGTCAAAGCATCCGGGAGAGGCGCACATAAGCTCCGATTCGTGCCACAACACGATCCACGGCTACGAGGCGAACACGCCAGCGACGAGGACGACGCGAAGCGACGAGGACGAGGCGAAGCGACGAGGACGAGGCGAAGCGACGAGGACGACGCGAAGCAACGAGAAGGACGAACGACACGAACCAACCATGAATCCCTTCGTCCCGATCATACCAATATTCTACATTTACTACCGGAACAGGCACGGACGCGTACGGCGCAGAAGGTAAGCCAGACACCAACCACAAAACACATACAACACGTACACGACACATCACACACACACACAGGGATGCAGAATATACTTACACCAGCAACAGCAGCACCATAGGGGCGGGATGCCCATCACCAATGCCACATATGCACACAGGGGCCTGAATGCGCACCACCACCCCTACCCAGGGGGGGCTGGATGCCTACCACCACTACCACCCTCACCCAGGGGGGGCAGGATGCCTACCACTACTACCACCCTCACCCAGGGGGGGCAGGATGCCCACCACTACTACCACCCTTAGCCAGGGGGGGCAGGATGCCTACCACTACTACCACCCTCACCCAGGGGGGGCAGGATGCCTACCACTACTACCACCCTCACCCAGGGGGGGGCAGGATGCCTACCACTACTACCACCCTCACCCAGGGGGGGCAGGATGCCTACCACCACTACCACCCTTAGCCAGGGGGGCAGGATGCTTACCACTACTACCACCCTCACCCAGGGGGGCAGGATGCCCACCACTACTACCACCCTCACCCAGGGGGGGCAGGATGCCTACCACTACTACCACCCTCACCCAGGGGGGGCAGGATGCCTACCACTACTACCACCCTCACCCAGGGGGGCAGGATGCCTACCACTACTACCACCCTCACCCAGGGGGGCAGGATGCCCACCACTACTACCACCCTCACCCAGGGGGGCAGGATGCCTACCACCACTACCACCCTTAGCCAGGGGGCAGGATGCTTACCACTACTACCACCCTCACCCAGGGGGGGCAGGATGCCTACCACTACTACCACCCTCACCCAGGGGGGCAGGATGCCTACCACTACTACCACCCTCACCCAGGGGGCAGGATGCCTACCACTACTACCACCCTCACCCAGGGGGCAGGATGCCCACCACTACTACCACCCTCACCCAGGGGGGCAGGATGCCTACCACCACTACCACCCTTAGCCAGGGGGGCAGGATGCCCACCACTACTACCACCCTCACCCAGGGGGGGCAGGATGCCTACCACCCCCACCCATAGGATGGACAATGCATGACACAACCAGCACACCACAACCTAGGGAATGCAAGAAGAAGACATCCCCCCAACACCATGACAAGCGTGTGTAGACTGTGTCAAATGCCTACAACACCGAACATGACTTTGAACATACAATGTGACCCCCTAGCACATGTGCCACACATATATGTGTGTGGCACCCACAATGCAAGCAGGCCATGACCATTGTGGCAATGGGGTCCAAACCCCCATCATCACAGTGACCAAAAGGCAAGTGTGGGGTCCATAGCTGAAGCACATTTCGAACATTGTGGCAATGGGGTCCAAACCCCCATCATCACAGTGACCAAAAGGCAAGTGTGGGGTCCATAGCTGAAGCACATTTCGAACATTGTGGCAATGGGGTCCAAACCCCCATCATCACAGTGACCAAAAGGCAAGTGTGGGGTCCATAGCTGAAGCACATTTCGAACATTGTGGCAATGGGGTCCAAACCCCCATCATCACAGTGACCAAAATGTAAGTGTGGGGTCCATAGCTGAAGCACATTTCGAACATTGTGGCAATGGGGTCCAAACCCCCATCATCACAGTGACCAAAATGTAAGTGTGGGGTCCATAGCTGAAGCACATTTCGAACATTGTGGCAATGGGGTCCAAACCCCCATCATCACAGTGACCAAAATGTAAGTGTGGGGTCCATAGCTGAAGCACATTTCGAACATTGTGGCAATGGGGTCCAAACCCCCATCATCACAGTGACCAAAAGGCAAGTGTGGGGTCCATAGCTGCAGCACATCTTGAACATTGTGGCAATGGGGTCCAAACCCCCATCATCACAGTGACCAAAAGGCAAGTGTTGACAAAGTAAGAGGTGCAACTGCCAAACTGCATGGATGATTCCTGGTCACAGAACAACAAACACATCAGTGGCAAAGTAGTGTATGTGTCCCATTGCAACATAAATTGGGGGAGCCAAATCCTGCAGTGCAAATAAGACATAACTTTGGCCATGTGCAGACAAACAACACCCATGGGGGCTGACACCGTCAACAATCATCAATGACACAATGACAGAAGTGACCATCCGAATGCAGACCCACATATTTGCACCAATGGGCACACACATGCAGATACCCTGTGGAGACTGCAGATGTGAGGCGAACAGATACCATACCATGGCAGCAATGGGACACACAATCAACAATTAGCAACAAATGAGGGCTCCCGTCCCATCAGCCTGGTCATGGAAGTGCCAACGGAATCATCAGCACAGATCCAACACACTTGTATAGCAATGTTGCACTGACAACACAGATGAGTCCTTCCCCATTGATGCCCAAACCTGTATGTTCACTGGAGATGGCCACACGGTCAGGGAAGTAGACGAATAGAACAAAGGCAGGCACAACAGATGTGCAGGGGTGGAAGCCACAGATGTGAAGTTGCCAATCTAAGTAGGAAATCTCATTGCCAAATACTGAACACATTACACCCTCAGATGCTGCTATGGATGACATGGATACACCACAGGATAGGACACATAACCCCTGGACCACATGGGTTCCTGCACAGTAACACTTCATTATCATGAGACCAAATATCACCATCACTGCAGCAAGGGCATTGTTAGCATCATCAACATCATGTACATCAGAAGCAAAAGCACTAGAGAACAGAAAGTTGCTTTATTCAGCATATGTGGCATTAAAAGTAGAAGTCCGGTAGAACATAAACAAAGGCCAATGGCCAGTCCATCAACAAAGTCACAAGTGGGTGACAGTGGCAGATGCCACCCTACACATGCCTGCACAAAACCAGGGACAATCCACTAGGAGGGGCAACCGGGGGGTAGGCCAGGCACCGCAGGGACAGGATCAGGGCTCACCAGGAGGAAGCAGGGAAGGGGTGGTGGGTGCTGGAGAGCCACTGACAACTGCAGTGGAGGTGTCTGACATGGTGTGTGCCGGCACAACTGGGGGGCATGGCTCAGATGTTGTGGGTGCCGGCACGACTGCAGTGGACCCTGCAGATGGAGTGGACAGGTCCGCCACTGCAGTGCCCAAGTCAGACAGGGTGGTAGTGGACTCCACTGCAGTGCCTACCACCAGGGGAGGAGAATGGGGAACAGGCAAGGTGGGCTGGACAGAGGGGAGGACACCCTCACCACATCAGTGGCACAGACAAGCGCAGCGGGGGTGTGGTGCCGGGAGAGCAAGTGGCAGGGGAGAAGGCCGGAGCCTCTTGGGGATGGTATATCTGTGGGTGGGGGAACCTGGGGCAGGGTGTGGCGGGGGCACCTGTGGAGTGGGGGCCTGAGGGATGGTGGAAGGTGACCTGGTGCTTGAGCTGCAGGGCGGCGGCGGGGTCTTGCTCTTACCACTCCGGGGGACTTGCGGGTGGGGGCCTCAGTCTGTCTGCGCCTGGGGGAGGGTGTCCGGGGGCGAGGGGCACTCTGCTCCGTGTGGGGGCTTCCTCTTCCCCCTGGATGCTGGGGCAGCTGGATCGGAGGGGAAGAGGCCGAGGTCACTGAGGAAGAGGCGCTGGGTCTTTGGGGTTGCAGGTGAGGCAAGGGAGGGTGCTTTGGAGGGAGAGGCAACTGAGGACTGCGCAGTGCCCGTGGATGCGTGTGTGTGTACCAGGGCCCCATCCCCTGTGAGTCTGGTTTCAGTCCCCTGACTGTGCGTGCGTGTGCGTTTAGTTTGTGGCGTGTGTGTCTGTGTGCTGGATGTGTGTGTGCTGGTGTGTGCCTGTGCCGGTGTGTGTGTGCTTGGGACGGGCAAGGTGCTGGGGAGTGTGGATGGAGCAGAGGCAGGAGGGGTGAGGGACTGTCTGAGGAGGGACACTGCTGCCGTCAGGGAGGAGTCCATGGACCTGTTGCCCCTCTGTAGGTCAGACATGCCCGATGAGATGCCCTCCATGAACGACACCAGCTGAGTCAACAGTGCGGTGTGCGCATGGAGGACACTCAGCATGGCTGTCTGCCCTACATGGAGCTGGCGAAGGAGGTACACAGACTCCTCACTCAGGGCAGCAGGGGACACAGGGGCAGGGGGTGCGGTGCCTGGGCCAAAGGAGACACGCTCCCGAACATGGGAGCCTCCACGGACCTTGGGAATGGGAGCCGATGGGAGGGCGGTGGTGGTGCTGGTGGTGGCGGGGACAGCAACACTAGCTGGGGTGTGGTGGCTGCTGACACCCGCCTCCACAAGGGAGTCATCCTCCGAGTTGCTCTGGTCCTCAGCTGAGGTGGATGGTGCTGAGGACTCCTCGGTGTGGCTCCCCTCGCCCTCCGTGCCACTGGGTCCCTCCGACCACTCCTCGGCTGCTGACCCAGTCTGGCTCTCTGGCTCCTCCTGGTCCGTGGAGCTGTCCCCTTCCGTGGCCGTGGATGTATCTGCAAACAATGGGGAAACAGACAGACATCAGTCACCTGCACCAAACGCACACACCACTGTGAGCACAGCACATCACAGAGCAAGCCCTGGCATCATTAGTTGTACATTGCTAAAAGTGCCCTAACTGAACAGGAGAAGCCAATTGTCAGTCTGATGCCAAGCATGGCACTCACATCCCACATGGCCTTGCACCCATCTGTCTGGTGTCTGTTGGATTGCAACACCCCAGTGTGGACACATGCACCAAGTACACAGTAGTTGGACAGTGCAGAGGACACGGTGTGGACACATCACAGCTCTTGCCACTGAGTCAGTACAGGTTTCCGGATGAAAGGGATGCCCAGAGTCAAATAGGAAATGCATGTGATGCATACCAGCGACAGACACCATGATGCACCCATGTCCTGATAGCCAGCGCCACTATGGTGTGCATGTAGCACATGTCACTCCCCTGCAGGACCACAAATAAGTTGACACATGCCATGGCAGAGGCATGACTGTTAAGTCATACATCACTGTCTCAGTGATGTATGACTTGGCAGCCAGACAACAACACTATGCACTGTGTCACAATAGTAGGTCATGGGGAATGCAAGTCCTGGAGCTGCACAAGTGCACATGTACATCCCCCACACAACACATCATCTCAACCCTCATCTGTCCAGGTCACACCTATTGGACATATGGGAGACCTGTGACACTACCCTCTGAACTTGAGCCCCTCACAATTTGCTGTGAATGGGGAACAGCTGCCTGAACATCACATTCGCATACCCCAGTCTGCACGGGCAGCTGATCAAACACCTATGTGACACACAAGTATCGTCTCCTATGGTCACATCTCCAGGGGCATGCTGAGCCCCTACCAAGAAACACCCCAGCAGTCCTGGCAACTAATCCACAGCACACTGACACAGAGGCAGACACCGGAGGGGTCAAATCACTGTGCACAATGTGTCAGCTGATACACGGGAGTGGGAGTACAGAGTGCATTGCATGGCCTGGAGTAGGCATGACTGTCCTGCTCCACATGAATGAGGGATGTGCCCTGGACAGTGGATAGCTGGCTATGTATGTGTGACACACGTAATCTGCACACTCCTGGGGCACAAACATTGTTCCCACCCGCTGCATGGGCGTGTGCCACATACCCCAGGCACATGTGGTGGCTCAGCTCAGCAAGTGGACCGCATATCAAAGCAACACGCAGATCACATGTCCAAACCCAGGCGTTGTGTGAACAATGGACCCACCCATGATGCCCACAACAGAGTTAGGGAAACAGATGCTGTCCCCCACCTTTAGTGAAGCAAACTGCAAGGACACAGTCCCAAGTGACACAATTCCCTGACTGTAAGGGCCACACCTGGGTATCAGATGAGCAGTGGTCAGTGCACAATAGAGGGACATGGCTCCTGGACAACATGACTGCTGCACTGTGGCAGTTGAACCAGGCCAGAGGAGGGCACAAAGCATGTAATACAGAGTTCACAGTGCAGTCTTTGACTCACCCCCTCCTTGCTGCTGTCTGGCCTTCAGCTGCCCATCCAGGTCTGGAAAGACCACCGCCAGGATCTGGAGCATGTGGGGGGTCAGGGTCCGTGTTCCGCCCCTCCTGCGAGGAGGCGACAGCTTCAGCTGGACCCGTGCAATCCTCCGGGTCCAGCCCCGAAGGTCCTGCCACCTCTTCTGGCAGTTGCGGATCCGGCGCTTGTAGACCCCCACGGACCGGACAGCCCGGACGATGTCCTTCCAGATTTCCTGCTTCCGATGGGCATTAACCTGTGAGGATGACAAAGTGAAAAGGCCATTACCACACATGCAACATATCCGTGCATGACACAGTTGTATATACATGTCTCAATCACAGGGGCACATGATGTACACAGGCAGTGCAAAGCTGACCATGGACAGTTTGCCAGACGTCACTACATGGTATCATTGCATGGGAAGTAAAACCATGTTCAAATGCACTGTCACTGCACCATACCTGTCCAGTGCAAGTCACTACACACTATGGGGGGTGACAACTACTCAGTGAGCCTGCTAGCCAGTGGCGTGCAGACTCTCAGCCTTGCTAGTCACACAAAATGCACATTCAGAAAGGCAGTGCACAGAACACTCACCTGCTCCCCTGGTGTCCCATACAGCTTGCTGTACTGTGGAAGTAGGCTGTCCAGCAGGGCCTGGTTCTCTTCAAGGCTGAAGGCTGGGGCTCTCTCCACAGTACGTGCCATTGCAGGGTCCAGAGGGGCAGAGACAGCAGCAGTGCAGTGGCAGATGTCGTCTTGGAGCATGTAGTGCAGGCAAGTGGGCTCTCAGGGGAACAGCCAGCAATATATATGTGCTGGAGAGGCAGATACTGTCCCTTGTGTCCAAAGTGATAGGTCCAAGTCGTTTGCATCTTCTGAATCTGGCCAATCCATGGAATAGCAGCACCAAAACACGCCCACAGCATCCTTCAAATCTTCAACTTCATGACATACATGATTTTGCAACATTGTTGTGGGTGACCAACTGAATTTCCAGCAACCGACTCGTTCGAAATTCGAAAACGCGTCCGTTGCCAGGCAAGCCCATTGTCAATGGGTGTGCACCGATCGGTCCATTGCGGTACAACGCGCACAGGGGTACAACGCGTACCCGCACACATTGAAAGCAATGGGCCGGCCGGAGGCACCGATCGGTCCATTGCGGTACAACGCGCACAGGGGTACAACGCGTACCCGCACACATTGAAAGCAATGGGCCGGCCGGAGGCACCGATCGGTCCATTGCAGTTCAACGCGCACAGGGGTACAACGCGTACCTGCACACATTGAAAGCAATGGGCCGGCCGGAGGCACCGATCGGTCCATTGCGGTTCAACGCGCACAGGGGTACAACGCGTACCCGCACAAATTGAAAGCAATGGGCCGGCCGGAGGCACCGATCGGTCCATTGCAGTTCAACGCGCACAGGGGTACAACGCGTACCCGCACACACTGAAAGCAATGGGCCGGCCGGAGGCACCGATCGGTCCATTGCAGTTCAACGCGCACAGGGGTACAACGCGTACCCGCACACATTGAAAGCAATGGGCCGGCCGGAGGCACCGATCTGTCCATTGCAGTTCAACGCATCACTGTACATGTGACTGGCATATGTCAGCATGCCTGTCTCAGATGGACATATGCCAGCCACAGATAGCTCCCAGGGAGTGAGGGGCACACCTACATCACGACAGCCTGTCCAAACTTTATCATAAGGCATGTAAGGCTGCATTTCCTATTGTGTGTATGTTGGTGTACATGTTGTCCTGTGGGTGTCACCTGTGGGCAGCCACCCCCAGGCTGTGCACGTGTTCATGGGGACAGGATCCTGGGTGTTACGTGTACGTGACCACTGTGATGTGCAACTGTTCATATCTGTGCATGTGCCATGGTCACATTTCACAGTGGTGTATGTGTATGTCATGTCACATACCCCGTGAGTCCCATGTGGGACGGTATGTTTGAGCCAGGGTGTCCCAGTGGCACAATAGTGATGGTCCTCCACAGTCTTTGTGCATGTGGTGTTTACAATGTCTCTGATTTCATGTGCACAATGGGAGACAGTCTCCACATCCACGTTGTGTGTGCATGGACTCTGATGTTGTGCGTGTGTGTCACAGACGTCCATGTCTGTCCTGCCGTGGCAAGTGGGGCCACTACCTGTGGGGGTCATGGTTGTTTTGCTGTGGTGTATACATGATACTCCATGTAATGCCAGTGTCCATGTGGCATTACAGGGTCCCTGGGAATGTACCTGTCGTTGAGCTGTGGTGCCTGGGGCACATCTGTCCTCACATGTCCCTGTGGGGGTTATTGTGACACGGCAGCAGGAGATGGGAACTGTGACACGGCCTCATGATATCCAATGGGCCAACCTGGGACTAATTGATGCCACCTGTTGGACCGTGTTGACAGATGTTGGCCATGTATGTACCATACATGTCCTTCCGGTACTGCACACTTCATGTAGTTGTGCCTCATAATGATGTATGTTGGGATCTTGAGTGTGTTCAATGCCGCATATGTGGGGTGACTGACAATCTTGCTTACTTCTCCTCTGCACTGCAGGGCTCCTGCTGTCCATCGGCCATTCCCAGACCTGGCAACGATGGTGGAACGGGACAGCATCCGACGGTACCGCTTCACCAGGCAGCTGATTGAGGATTTGGCAGTGCAGTTGTCCCCACATTTGCAGCCTGGCCGGCCGTATCCTACAGCGCTGACCCCCAAGGTGAAGGTGATGGCAGCCCTACACTTCTTTGCCACTGGTACCTTCCAACATACTGTGGCGACTGCTGGTGGGATGTCACAGACCATGTTCAGCCGTGTGCTCCGCGATGTTTTGGCGGCAATGTTGCTCTTCCTGAACCGGTACATCTATTTCCCTAGACTGCGACGACTCACTGACGTGAAGAGTGACTTTTATGCCCTGGGGAGGATGCCGCATGTAATTGGCTCCATTGATGGGACACATGTGGCTTTGGTACCACCACAGGCCCAGGAGCAGGCCTACAGGAACCGCAAGCACTACCACTCGGTCAATGCACTGGTGGTGTGTCTTGCAGACATGACCATCACACACGTGTGTGCCCGTTTCCCTGGTTCAGCACACGATGCCTTTGTGATGAGGAGTAGTCGCATCCCCAGGATGATGGCACAGATGCAGAACCAGCGTGCCTGGCTTGTCGGTGTGTACTGACTTTGTGCCATTGTGTGTGATCTGATCTGTAGTATTCTGCCCACTTTTCCAAGTCAGCTAATGTGCACTTGTCTGTCCGTAGGTGACTCGGGATACCCCAACATGCCGTGGTTGCTGACACCCCTCAGGAACCCTGTGACACCTGCCCAGATGCGCTACAATGAGGCACATGGTCGGACCAGGAGAGTGATTGAGCGGACCTTTGGTCTCCTGAAGAGCCGCTTCCGCTGCCTGGACAAGACCGGAGGGTCCCTCCCATATGCCCCTGCGAAAGTGTGCAAGATTATCATCGTCTGCTGCATGCTCCACAACCTGGCAGTGCGGAAGGAGTTGCCTCTCATCCAGGATGACAATGACCAACATCCGCCACCTGTGGAGGATCCTGGCCTGGACCACGATGCCAGTGACGAATGATGATGATGGTGATGGTGATGTCCGCACACAGCTCATCACCAACTTCTTCAGCTGAATGTGAGTATCCTGAGGTGTCATGTCAATGATGTGAGTTGGCATGATGTGTGGGTGGTGCTCTGGTGCTGTGGGAGTGTGTCCATGGGCCACTTGACTGGATGTGTGTTGCGATGTGTGGTGACAGGTGGGCTGTACTCCCCAACAGTGTTGACATGCTAACTTGGTTCTGGGTGGGTATCTTGTAACATGTATTGTGCATGTGTTTTGCTGTTCTGTCCTGTACTCCATTGCTTTTGACTGTGTGTCATTTCTGTCCTTCACAGGGTACTTTCAGATTCGTTTGGTCAACTGTGTCCACCGACGACGTGATTGCACATCCAGGCTGGTAGTTGTTGTGTCCCTACAGGTGATGTGCGCCACACCCATGGACTTCCTTCCGTCTACAGTTGTTGACTGTGTGCCCGCTGCCAGGTGGGGTTACCTTGCATCTGTAGTGGTTACGGCATGTTGCAACTGTGTAATAAACCTGTGCTTCACTTTGTGATGTGCGTTGTCTGTGGTCACACATTTGACTGCCATTTGCTTACTGCACCTGTGGGCTACTTGACTACAACTGGGAATGGGTGTGGTGTCTGTGCATTGCACCGTCTTCCCTGGCAACATCAGTGTAGGCAATGAGTCAGATGGCCTAGGTGTGTATGTGTCGTGTAGCCCTGGTGGTGTGTCTCCCTCATGTGTGTCACGTTGCCTGTACTCACATGCCTGTGTTGTCCTTGCTGTTGCAGTTCGCATACACAGTGTAATTTTGCAGTTCATCATCCCCATAACAGCACCCACGTTGGAATCACGACAGAGGCAAGTATGGTGTATTAGTGTGTTTATTGTGATACATTTGTGTTAATAGTGCATAGGATGGGTTGTGCTGTACATGAATCTTGCAATCCCAAGTTCCTAGGTGAATTGAAAGTCCGGGTAGACAGGATCCCCAGTATCGGGGCCACAGTTGTCTGACACATTGGTCCAACTTGTACTCCCCATGCAATGTGTGGGAGTAGTGTTGCCGTCAACAGGGTGAACAGTCTGTGCACAAAGGCGAACATCCAGAACAGGTTCAGGCTTCCTGGGAGTTGCGCTTGGCCATCGGCCTCTCACTTTTCCCTCCTCGGACGACCCCTCTTCTTGGGGGGGGGCCCTCAAGTGCAGGCTGCTGCGGTGCAGGGGACTCTCCGCCAGAGTCCTCCTCCCTCCCTGTGGCAGTTGCAGTTTGTTCGGCACCAGATGTTGTTGGCACACAGGGAGGTGTGGACTGGTTGCTGTTCATCTGGCGGAGGCATTGTAAAATGTCCCTGTGCACCGCCGTCATCTCATGCAGTGCATCCCACTTGGACTCCACGCGGGACATGTGTGAGTCCACACGGGACATGTGTGACTCCACGTGGGACATGTGGGAGTCCAAGCGGGCATGATGGGCAGCCTGCTGCTGTTTAATGTCTCTGAGGAGCCCCACTACCTGGCTGAGCTCTCCGGTGCTGGACTGGTACGCATCAGCTATGCGTACCAGTTGTGGGTCATCATGCACACCAGCAACGTCTGCAAGCAGCGACCTCTGTCTCCCACCCCTCCCACCACCCCTGCTGACATGTGCAGTGTGTGCAGTGGCACGCACAGATAACCCTGGTCCACCTTGGGGGTTGGTGGTGGTGGTGGTGTCCATGGCCCCAGGTTGGTCCAGGGTCACTGTGCTGGTGTTGCTCCTTATTCTGTCCATGTCGGCAGGGATGGTATTCGTGGTGACAGTCGTTGTAGGGGTGGGTGCAGGGGTGCAGCTGGTGGTCCTGCTGGTGCTGCAGCTGGTGGTCCTGCTGGTGCTGCATGTTGACTTGCACTGGATGTGCCAGGTTGTTCTTCATCGTCCGAGGAGGACAGAGGCTGTACGACGCCAGTGAGCTCGGCATCCTCTTGAGCCTGGGACTGGGACTCCTCAGCGTCTGCTGCTGTGTCCCCATCATCACCTGTTTTTGGGAGACACAAACAATGTATGTCATGTTTCTGCAGGCATCAATGGTTGACACACATGACAGTTGTGACTGTGCCTCTGGGTGCGGGCCTGTACATTGCATTGTCCTGAGTCGTCACAGTCAGGGGTTGATATTGGTGTGGCACATTGTCCTGCATTATTTGGGCATTTCTATGTATTTTCTGGGGTGTGAACATGGTCTGCATTGGTTGTGTTTGGTTGGCAGCCGGACCTCCTTCCCACCCACCCAGCCAGTCAGTTATCCCACCATGGAACGTGCTTGCGTTGCAGGGAGTGTAAGTTGTCTCTCAGGATGTCAGTCAGTGGTGTCCTGCTGTTTGTTGGTGCACATTTGCCAGCAGGGCCTTGTGCTCCCCACAGCAGTAGCCAGTGTCAGCCATCTTGTGAGTCCTTCTCCACTCCCTGTGATGTGAGCATGGTTCAGGGTGGTGTTGATGGGACAGTTGTGGGGGTGAGCTATGTCTGTGACTACGACTCCCATCATGCCATTGCCTCCACCCCACTTCCCAGCATTCCCATACTTACTTGCTTTTGTGTGGAGTTCAGTGTGTGTGGGTGTGAGAGCAATGGCAAGATGGCTGACAGTGGTGTCCTGCTGTTGGTTGGTGTGCAGTACCCAGCATGCCCTTGTGCTCCCCACGACACAGCAACAGTGTCAGACATCTTTGATGGGCCTTTCCACTCTCTGTGGGATGTGCATGCGTGAGTGTGAGCTTGCTGGGCCATGTGGTGGGGGATGTAGAGCTGTGACTACGACTCCCATCATGCTATTGCCTCCTCCCCCTTCCCAGCATGCCCATGCTTCCTTCCTTTTGACTCTGCTTCCCTGTGGGGTGGGCTGGCTGTGCTGACAGGATGGCTGGGAGTGTTGTCCTGGCAGTTGTTTGGCTAAGAGTCCCAAGAGTGTCCCTGTGCTTCACACAACATAACCCAGGGTGGTGGTTCTTTGTGGGATCTTGTGTTAGGATGGAGGGCATTGCATTCTACCAGGTGGGTACTGTGGAGTTTGTGTTGGGGGGTGTGAGGGGAGGTGCTTGTGACTATAGTCAGTGCTGCAAGTCCCCCTTCCCACCCAGCCAGCCAGATATCCCACCATGGAACGTGCTTGCATTGCAGGGAGTGGAAGTTGTCTCTCAGGATGTCAGTCAGTGGTGTCCTGCTGTTTGTTGGTGCACAGTTGCCAGCAGGGCCTTGTGCTCCCCACAGCAGTAGCCAGTGTCAGCCATCTTGTGGGTCCTTCTCCACTCCCTGTGATGTGAGCATGGTTCATGGTGGTGTTGATGGGACAGTTGTGGGGGGCAATATGTGTGACTGCGACTCCCATGATGCTATTGGCTACACTGACTTGGCCAGCATACACAGAATTCCTTCCTTTGAGTGTTCTTCACTGTGTGTTGGTGTTGTTGTGGTGGCTACATGTCTGGATGTGTTTGTTAGTTCTATTTGTGCCACTGCCTAGCTGTAGTTGTAGTTGTTTGTACATGTGATGGCACAGTTGGATGTGACTTTTTTGATGGCATGTGTTGTGTTTATCTGACTGACATACACATTTTGGGATGATTCTGTTCTGGTTGCTGTGTAATTGCTATGAGTGCATGGTTTGACTCTCCCCTTAACAGTGATGTGTGTGTGTTTTGTGGCAGTATATTGTGTACATTTGTTGTGTACTCACCAGGCTCTGGGATGTCCTCTAGTCCATATACGCTCACTGGCGGAAGGATGGCCCGCACCTTCTCCTCCCAGGGCCTGAGGTATATTGGCTTGGCAGGAGGGCCACTGCCGGTGTGTTGGCTGTTGGTGTAGTCTTTCTTCAGCATGTCCCGTACCCTCCTGCGCACGTCATACCACCTGTTCTGGATGTCCGTCTTTGTGCGCCGACATGGTGATTGTGCGTTCACCCTGTTGATGATCCTCTCCCACATCTTGGTTTTCTGCGACATGGGGGTCTGTTGGACCAGTGTGCCAAACAGCTGTGGCTCCACCCTGAGGATCTCGTCTACCATGACTTCCAATTCACTATCTAGGAACTTGGGATTCTTCTTGGGGGGCATGGTGATGGGTGGTGATGGTGGGTGATGTGTGTGTTGGTGTGCAGGTGAGGGTGTGTGAGTGTGTGTTTTGCTGGGTGTATGTGAGGTAGGTATTTGTTGGTGTGCTGATGGTGTGTGGCTTGTGTGAGGGATGAGCTGTGGGTGTGTGGTTGCTTTCTCTTGGGTGCTGGCAGTGGAATGGCATTTGCAAAGGCTTATGGTAGTGATTTCTGTCCTTTATATAGGTGGAGTTGTGGGTGAGTCTTTGTTCTCTGTCCCCACCCCCAGTATTTATTGGCTTGGTAATTGCTTGTTTGGCCTTTTTTTGGGTGATTTTTCCTTTGTGCTGTTTGTGTATGTTGGAAACGTTCTTGTGACCGAGTCGGACCCTGCATTGGTCTCGTACGGTGTTCTCCGTTTCGTTCACGCTGTGTTTGTGCAGTTTTCTATGCTGCGTACGCGTCGGTCGTGGTGTATTGTGTTGCTTCGGCTCGGTTTTGTATGCGTGTCGGTCGTACGGCTTGGCCTCCGTCCGACTCGCTCGTGGTTTTCGCGCCTTGCATCGTACTTTGCGGTTTGGAGTTTGCGTGTACGTTTCGGTCGGATTTGTTCCGGGTGAGTGTCGGTCGGTTGGATTCGCGTGTTTTTCCGGCCGGATTGCTGCTTTCCGTGCGGCTCGGTCGGTCGACTTTGTTTCGGTACGTGTCGGTCGGATTTTTCGCGCCTTGCATCGTACTTGGCGTGTCGTGCGCCACGGGTACGTGTCGGTCGGTATTTTTTCCGGATCAGAGTCGGTCGGTGCTTTTTCCGGCCCGAATCGGAATCGACCCCAAAGTGTATGTAATAACAATAATGGAATTATATAGCATTTAGCAAAGCTTGCCAACCAAGGGCCCGATTCCGATTTCGTTCGGAAAGCATACCGAACGACTCGGGTCCAGAATGCTTTCCGGACGACTCGGATAGGGACAGTCCGACTGAATGAGTACGATGCATTTGAATGCATCCGGATACAATTCGGTCGAGCTCCCATTGACTTCAATGGGAGCCTGTGTTTCGAACGCGAACACAGGCTCGCATTGAAGAAAGGGGTGGTTGGGGATAATTGTGCACCCTGTGGCGGGGACCCCTTGGTGCTTGCCATACTGTGCATGGTTGGGTAAAGGGGACCCATGGGTACCACCACGGGGACGATTTGGAGGCCCCCGGGTGAAGGGGGGTCAGCTACGGGCCCCCAAAGACAGATTCTGGAAGCCTTTCTGATCCGGGCACACCGAATCGGAAAGGCTGTCCGAATTGTTCATCGTACTTGCTCACTTGGAAAACCTAGTCCATTGAGCTGTACGAATCAGCTCCGGAGGGCTCTATCTCTGCGAATACCTTCCGGAACCGACTCGGTCAGCGCTAAGGCTTTCCAGGCGTCGTACTTGGTGGTTCGGAACTGTGAATGATTCGGTCGGAAACAAGGGCTTCGGATCGGTTTAGGCAATTCCGAATCCGATTCGGAGCCATGCAGACCGAGATCAGAATCAACCCCTAAGTGGGGTCTTCTCAGTAGTGCACTCCCTCCTCCAGTCACATAAATTGGGCCCTTGAGAAAGATGTGAAAGCTCTGGTCGCAGTTTGCTGAGTAGTAAAATACCTGAAGGATGGGAAAACTCCAAGCCTCTACTACAACTAGATATCAGTATTGGTCTTGCATTAACGTGTAGTTCAAATTTACAATTTGCATACTGGACGATCATTGTGAGTGTGCATAAGGTTTGCCCGGTAGCACAAAACTACTGGATTATGTCACAGAATATGTTTTATTTCCCTAATACTAGAAAAGTTCTCTGTAGGTTTGACAGCCACATGTAGCTTAGAGTCAGTGGCAGCTTGCATAGGAGGTGTCACAGTGCTGCCCCAGCAAAACAATACATAGGTGACATGCTGCCCTAGCCTTAGGCAGTGCAACAAATCAGCTAGAGGAGCTGAAGTGCTTGTTATGTTATGTTATAACTATTTATAGAGCGCACAAATACCAACAAAGGTGTCTTGGCGCTAGCTACTCCTGAAACAGAACAAAGTGAAAGAAAAGAGTTAAGAAAGATCTAATTATTAAAAAGCCAAGTTTTTAATTTTTTTCTGAACATTAAAAGAGAAGGCAAATCTCTAATCTGACAAGGAAGAGAGTTCCAGAGCTTAGCAGTAGCCACCACAAAGCTTCTGTCACTCCAGTTGTATCTATATGTTCTGGGAACAACCAGTAGATTTGCGCCAGCTGAGCGCAGTGACCTGTTTGGGGTGTAAATCTTTAACGATTTCTTCAAAAATTCGGGTCCTATGTTATGTGTGGCTTCATAGGCAATGGGCAACGCCTTAAATTGTATTCTGTTTTTGATAGGCAGCGAGTGCAGTTGTCTGATAACTTCAGACACAGAATGACATTTCGGTGTGCGGGATAACAGTCTAGCAGCATTTTGAATTAGCTGCAGTTTGTTCAAGATTGATTGCTGAGCATTAATCAGTAGACCATTACAATAGTCTACCTTAAACAGAACCAAGGCCGATAAGATCGTTTTCCTGGCTTCAACGGGGATAAAAGGAAACAGTTTCTTAGCCATTCTGAGGATGTAAAAAGATGAGCAGACTACTGAATTGATATGATATTTATATGAAAGCTTGTCATCAAGAATGAACCCAAGATTTTTTGCCTTGGTAACTGGGACAGGAGGCAGTCCGAGATTGTCTGGCCACCAACGAGAAGACCATGCCGGAGAGAGGTTACCAAACACAATCACCTCGGTCTTAGAGGAATTTCATTTGAGGCAGTGATTGGCCATCCAGGTACTCACCGCCAGCACACCATTATGAAAATTAGACAAGACACTGTCTCCGTCCATATGGACGGCGAAGATAATTTGAGTATCGTCAGCATAAGATGTAAGACTTAAGCCAGATGATTTGATCACTTGAGCCAGGTCGGTCACGTAAATATTAAAAAGGGTAGGACTGATGGAGGAGCCCTGTGGGACTCCACATGGAAGAGAAAAAGGAGGGGATTCAAAAACATCCAACTTAACTGATTGGGCTCTGTTGGATAAGAAAGACGCTAACAGGTCTTTGGCCTTGTCCCTAATACCTAAGGAGGAGATACGGTTGATCAGGAGACCATGATCACCCATATCAAAGGCTGCTGATAGGTCCAAAAGGACCAACGCTGCTGCACCACCCTTATCCAACGCAGGCCTTATTTCCTCCGTGGCTTTGATGAGCGCTGTTTCTGTACTATGACCTTTCCTAAAGCCAAACTGCGTCTCATCCAACAAATTGTGGGCCTGAATATATTGGGTCAGTTGGTCATTTATGATCTTTTCAGCTAATTTAGAGGGCAAAGGCAAATGTGCAATTGGCCGATAGTTGCAAGTGTCTTCTCGGTCCAGCTTTGACTTCTTTAGTAAGGGCAGAATGGAAGCTTTTTTCCATTGAGAAGGATAGACACGAGCAGTAAACATAGAATTAAAGATGTTGGCCAGAACTGGCCCGATCAGCTCAGAAGATTCCTTAAGAATAGCGGGTGGACACGGGTCCGCAGGTGATCCTGATTTAGCCACCCTCACCAGGTTCGGTACTAGCTCCGGGGAGACAGGGGTGATCTCTCTCAGAGAGAAGTTTCCTAAGGATTCTGTAAGGCAATCTGACCTGGCTGGAGAGACGAGAGAGGCGTTAAAGTTGGAATAGATGGAATCTACTTTGGCCTGAAAGCTAAGGGCTATGGAATTGCAAAATGATTGAGTCGCTAGATTGGCCAGATTAAAAGGGGGGGGGGTCCTGAGTTTGGATACCACCTGAAATAGGAGTTTAGTAGAATCTTGAGCAGCTTCAATTTCTCTTAAAAAGTAGCTGCTTTTCTCCTTAAAAAGGAGATGTTTATAGTTGGCCAAAGCTTGTTTATAGAGGAGTTTCTCCTGGCTATCATAATCCCGTCACCAGCTTCTCTCTTGATTCCTACAACGCTGTTTCTCAAGTCTCAAGGCTTCCGAAAACCATGGGGCTGAGGGCGTGGTTCTATTTTTGGAGGCTGTCTTGTAGGGGACTAGTTTGGCGAAAGAGGCATGAAGCCAATCTCTATAGCTCAAGGCTACCTGTTCTGGGTCATGGAAAAGAACTGGCTTAATATCTAATACGTTTTGTCTAAGAAGCCCATGATCTATATTCTTCCATGCTCTAAAATATTCAAAGGGTACCTGCCTAGGGTGAGGGGAGTTCACCTTCAGAAGACAGATGTTGAATAGGACTGCATGATGGTCCGACCAAACTAACGGAAGAACCTCCTTGAAAACTATGGCATCATTGTTAGTAAAAAAGGCCGTCTAGGGTATGTCCCGCAGAGTGGGTGGGTAGGCCTACTTTCTGCAAAAGCCCTACTGACCCCAACTCCATAATAAGGTGATCAGAGTCCTTGTCATTATTAGCCTTCAGATGCAAATTAAAATCTCCCATTATAGTAAAACTCAACTCATAGGCTGCGGCTTCTAATAGGCTGCCCAGAGTCGCTAAAAAGTCTCCCCTGGGACCGGGAGGACGGTAAAGGAGCAGCCCTTTAAAAGATTGGTGCTCTTAGACTAAAATATTGAAGCTCAGGGCTTCAGAGGCCCTAGAGGGCACCAGCCCTACGTTATCTGTGATGGTGTCACCATAGATAAGTGCTAGACCACCACCTCTTTTAATGGGCCTATTGTGTCTTGAAAACAGAGAAACCCGCAGGAGCGGATGTACAAAAATCTGGGCCCGACGAGGGATCTGCCCACGTCTCGGTGATAAATAAAAGATCAAGAGAGTGGCTAGCTATTAATTCGGCTATTTCGTGCTTATGTTTAGGAAGAGAGCGTGCATTTATCAGGGCGGCCTGAATCTTGGTACGGCCATTGTTCCTGGCTTTTGGGGTAACTCTGACTGTGGGGGAAGATAGGTCCAGTGATAATGTAGGATGGGCTATCAAAGAGAGGCTGCAGGCAGGGCAAGTGACTTTAGGTTCTTTAAAGAGCTCCACTGGGTCAAAGCTGGCTTAGGCGGTCAGCTGCATTTTGTAAAAGCTATTTAGCGCATGCAGTTCCCTACTAGAGTATGTCAACAGAGAAGGCGTTTTACCTGGAACCAACGGAGCAGGGGTTCTGGGGCTAGGCGCGATCCGGCCCCGGATGGGCGCAGACTGGCTTGCCTTTGGCGCGCCTTTGGTGCGCCAGCGTAGCGCCGCTGCGTGGACGCGCTGAGATCTTCATTACGTAGCCCTCCAAGGTAGGGGGCGTGGCCCAAGACGGGGCCAGAGTGCGAGGAAAAAACGAGTGGAGAAATAAAAAGGGACTTTGAACTGGGGTCCAGCAACCCCTGCAGTGATCGCAGGCTCCCCTACGATCAGTGCTACTGGTAACAGAAAGGTAAGGAAATGAGTAATGTGGAATTTAAATCATAAAATCATTGAAAATGGAGGGATTAGACTCCTCCAATATGGCGCCTGTAAGGGGAGCCAGGCACCTCCCAAACTTCATACAAGGAAATAATGGTTGCAGGCAAGCGTCCGGGCTCAGGAGGAGCTGCGCTGACACGCTGAGATCTTCATTAAGTAGTCCTCCAGGATAGGGGGCATGGCCCAAGATGGCACCGGAGCGCGAGGGAAAAACGAATGGAGAAATAAAAAGGGACTTTGAACTGGGGTCCAGCAACCCCTGCAGTGATAGCAGGCTCCCTACGAACAGTGCTACTGGTAACAGAAAAGTAAGGAAATGAGAAGTGCGTGTTATAGTTGTAATACTGTGTTCATGATGGTGATGTACATCGCACACTGATGGCGTCTTTCACGCGATCAGCGCGCGATACGTGTTTTATGGTTAATGCATCGTTGTGTTCGTTTGAACGTGGTCCTGGACTCTCACATGGAGCGTACGTTGGTGCGGGGTTCGGATAGCATGAGTCAGTTGCTATCCGGACGGCTGGCTGAGAGGACGCTCCGTGTGTCGGGTGGACGAACTATGAAATAAACTGCTAAACCTAAAGAAGGTGTCTGCTGCTACTTATTTCATCTGGCGACGATTGGGAACTTGTCCACCCGCACACCCACGCCTTTTCCTTACCTGTACCGACTTCGTGCCTACTTTCAGCGACTTCTGGCTTCCCGGTAATCCAAGTCGGAAGGCTGCTCTTCGATCGTCTGCACGTAGGTCCACGATCTTCATTGGACACGAGGTACGTGAATCTCTATTTATCCACGGAGCGCCGGAGCGGAGTCTTAATCGGCACCCCTCACGCTATCGCTCATCTGCCACCAGAACTTCCGCTCGAGCCGCCACTTAATTGGTGCACCTGACGTCATCACGTTTTTATACGCGGCGCCATCTTGGATTGGGCCCGTGTGTGCACGCAACTCAACGCGTAATTTACAGCGCATTTTCGGCAATTAAGCGTGCTGTCACTTTCACTTCTCGACGACACACGTCATTTACAAATTTTTATCGGCCTTATTACGAAGTGTGTTGTCATTTCAATTTCACTACGACACACACGTCATTTCATTTGCTTAGCAACTGTTGAAGCAACATTGATACAGCGCGTTAAAGCAATACTTCAGCGACGTGCACGCTTTTTTTTTTAATACAGCTACAGCATTATTTGCCAACAAGTTATTGGCCATATCGATACTCAATTGGCTATGGCTACCAATATTAGTCATATTACACAACCTCCTCCTTTCTTAAGCAAACCAGGCAGCCCACCTATCATCTGGACTGAGTGGTTCAGACTTTTTGAAAATCATTTAGTCGCTATAGATGCAGTGGACTATTCTGCTGCTCGTAAATTTGCTTTATTGTTTGGTTGTCTGGGTCAAGCTGCCCAAAGAATTTTTGACAGTGTGGTTGCAATTCCACCTCCAGCTTCCCATTCTGGCGACAGTCAATGGAATGTGTACCTGGAAGCTGTAGCACGCCTTAAGAAACAATTTTCTGACGAGCCGAATATCATGTTAGAGCCACAACTTCTACAAAAGGAAACAAAAAGACGATGAAAAAGTGGAAGAATATATTTCAGCTCTCAGAGTATTGGCAATTACATGCGGATTTGGCCCTTTAACAGATAATTACATCAGAGATCAGTTTGTGTTTAATTGTGCATCTAGAAAGATCAAAGAGAGAATCCTGAGCTGCAAAAACCCACCTTTATCTGAGGTGATCGACTTAGCCTTGAGTATTGAGCGCTCTACTATTTCCAGTAAGGCTATGCAGGAGGATAATAAACTGGGAGTTAATTCTGTCATTCCATCTGACTCCGAACATGAGAACTCATTGTCTGCTGTAAATGTTAAGGGTAAACCGCCTAAATTTCCTCAAATGAGACAGCCTCTTTTCTGTTACAGGTGTGGTCGAAGAACCATATTGGGAATTATCCTGGTTGCCCTGCAATCAACAAGCGTTGCACCGTATGTTAAAAAATAGGCCATTTTCAGGGGGTGTGCAGGAATGCTAGGAAACCAGTCAACGTTCGCTACATTGATACTGAGGTAGATTCATGTACCGATTCTCTTAATAATGTCATTGTGACTTTAGACTGTGAAGGTGATGTATCTCCATAAAGGGTCCTTTGTGCCAAGCATCGATTGATAACATCAGTCTACAAGTCATGGCAGACTCCGGTTCGCCGATTACCATTCTGCGAGATACTACATTCTACGACCTTTGGAAGAATAAACAATTACTTCATTCTGATGTCTACCCAAAAGCCTTCGGGGAGAAGGACATTAACATGATTGGGTATTTTCTAGGAGTGGTACAATGCCTTGGTAGAGAAACTACAACAAAAGTTTATGTAGCTGAAAAAGGAAAAAATATTATTGGGTGGAAAGATTTAGCTCGCATGGGCCTGTACTTAGTTCCAGGGGATGAAAACCCGATCAAAGTGGGAGAGCTACCTGTATGTAATATTAATTGTTCTGATTCTGACATGAATGTAGAAATGTTAGACGAGATAATTTCAGAATTTAAACCTGTATTTAACAATCAGGTGGGTCGAGTTAAAGGTGTGGAACACCATATCAGATTGGTTCCTGGTGCACAACCTGTATCACATAAGGTACGTTCAGTTCCTATGAGTGTCAGAGAGGAACTAAAGCTCACATTGAAAGATTTAAGTGATCAAGGCGTCATCGAAGCCACGGATTCTTCTCAGTGGGTGGCACCCATCGTGGTCGCGCGCAAAAAGTCTGGCGAGGTCAGACTTTGCGCGGACTTGCGCTCGCTAAATAAGAATTGCCACCCACTACCCAGAATCCATGAACTATTAGCAAATTTAGGTGGTGCTAAGTGGTTCTCTTTGATCGACCTGAGATCAGCATATCACCAAGTGTCACTGTCTAAAGAGTCCCAAGAATTGACAACATTTGTCACTCCTTTCGGAGCGTACAAATTCCTTCGCCTTCCCTTCGGTTTAGCATCAGCCGGCAGTGTGTTTCAAAAGTTAATGGACTCACTATTTCATGACATCAAGGGCGTCCAAGCATATTTGGATGACATTCTAATTTATGCTAAGTCATTTGAGGAACACAACGACATCCTTAAACGTGTTCTAACGATTTTAAAATCTAAGGAAATGACAGTGAGGTCTGATAAATGCAAATTCGCAGTGCAGGAATTGGAATACTTAGGCCATACTGTATCTTGTCAAGGGATTAAACCGAAATTTTCGGTGATTAGAGCTATTGAAGATGCAAAAGCGCCTAAGGATAAAGACGCTTTACGCTCTTTCCTAGGCCTAGCAGAATACTATGCTAGGTTCGTACCATGTTACGCACAAGCTGTGGAACCTTTACGAGTATTACTTAGAAAAGGTCATAGTTTCAAATGGTCTGACGATTTAGAAACAGCATTTAAGAATGTAAAAAATTAATTGTTTCTGCCCAAGCACTTCATGCTTTTAGAGACGACTGTGTGTCACTGATAACTGTTGATGCAAGTGTTTTTGGCCTTGGTGCAGTTCTGAGCCAAAGAGTGGATGGTCAGGAGCACACTGTAGCGTGCCACGTCCAGAGCACTTAAACATTTTGAACAGCAGTACAGCACAATTGAGCGTGAAGCTCTTGCGTGTGCGTGGGCTGTTCAGAAGTTTAAGATGTACATCTGGGGGCGCAAATTTGAGTTGATAACTGACCATAAACCTTTGGTGTACATATTTAACAAAGTTAACACTTCCAATATGTCTGCCAGGCTAATGAGAATTGTTTCAAAGCTACAAGAATATAACTTTGTGGTTAAACACATACAAGGTGGAAGAAATTTTCGAGCGGACTGTTTGTCCAGGTTACTTATGGACAAAGATGATGAAGAAGACTGTCTATTGGAGGATATTGAGTGTGTAGCACTAGTGGATGCAGTCCAGGAGTATGATTCTGTGTTGTCTGAGGGTGATTGGAAAACAGCTTGCGAGAACGATGCAATTTTAAAAAAAGTGGTTAATTATTCAACTTGTGTTTGGCCTGAATCTAGATGTCTGAGCGGTGATTTACGTGTTTTCGCTCAAGTGTCGGATCGAACTATCCGTTGAAAACGGTATCGTTCGTCGGGGTGATAAGTTTGTCCCTCCCGCAGGGGTTCGGCTTTCTATCATTAGCAAAGCTCACATGGGACATCTTGGATCCACTAAGACTATAATGAAAATTAAACAACATTACTGGTGGCCTTCTTTTGATTCACAAGTTAAGAGTGTTATTGATAGATGCCCTGAATGACTTCTGTCTGATAAGCATTGGCGGACCTTAAAGATGCCTTTGCACCCTACCGAGTTTCCTAAAGCCCCATGGGAAAAGATTGGTTTAGATTTTTCTGGGCCTTACTCAACACTTGGTCAAGATAAGAAATATGTCATACTGGCAGTCGATTATTTTTCCAAATGGATGTACCACAGTTTCAGTAGAGTTCCCTGATACTGGATCAACCTTTTCATTTTTAAACAAAATAGTTTCGTTGGAGGGTGCTCCTAAAATCATTGTGACAGATAACGGCACACATTTTGTTTCAGAAAGGATGTGCAAGTTTCTGAAAAAGTTAGACATTAAACATCTTAAAGTAGCTTTATACTCTCCCACGTCTAACGGATTAGTCGAAAGGGGTAACAAAGTGGTGAAAGAAGGTATTCAGACCGCGTTAGCTTCAGGTTTGGATGTAGGCAAATTTATTGTACAAAAGATCTGGAGTTATAACACATCCCCTCACTGTACGACTGGAATACCACCTTTTACATTGTTAAGGGGTAGAGAGGCTCATACCATGTTGTTTCCATCTTGGTTAAAGGACATGTCTAATGGATCAATGGTTAATTTTGAAGATGTTTGTCATAGAGTTCACTCCAAACAGTTACATATGAAAGAAAATTTTGATAAGAAATGTCATTTGGATAGTGAGGATGTTTTTGTCGGTGATTGGGTTCTAATTAAGAGACCTGACAAAGTTAGAAAGGGGGAGGCGAAGTTTCTGACGCCCGAGCAGGTATTCAAGGTCAGTAAGGGAGCTGCTTTTGTCGGAAGAAAGGGATGGTGGAACAAAAGACAACTAGTTAAAGTTTCTCCTGAACAAGCCAGAATATTGCAAGGGAGACAGAGAAATTTTGTGGATGAACTTGATTGGGAGCACTGGTTGGTTTCTGAGGAATCTGCTAGTTCTCGTGATCATGTTTCTTCACCTCAAGTCGCAAGTGCAAGTCAGGTTGGGGTCAACATTTCCGCTCAGCCTGTCAACAGTAGGGGGAGCATTAGCTCTTCCAGGGGTCGCACTATAATTGTTCCAAAAAGGTTTGACAATTTTATTAGGTATTGATCCTGTTCATATTACCTTAATTCGTTACTTTGTAAATTGCTTACTTTGTTTTCTTTTAAGGGGGAAGGTGATGTTATAGTTGTAATACTGTGTTCATGATGGTGATGTACATCGCGCGCTGATGGCGTCTTTCACGCAATAAGCGTGCGATACTTGTTTTATGGTTAATGTTTTGTTGTGTTCGTTTGAACGTGGTCCTGGACTCTCACATGGAGCGTACGTCGGTGCAGGGTTCGGATAGCATGAGTCAGTTGCTATCCGGACGGCTGGCTGAGAGGACGCTCCGTGTGTCGGGTGGACGAACTATGAAATAAACTGCTAAAGCTAAAGAAGGCGTCTGCTGCTACTTATTTCAGTGCGGAATTTAAATCATAAAATCATTAAACATTGAGGGATTAGGCTCCTCCAATATGGCGCCTGTAAGGAGAGCCAGGCACCTCCCAAACTTCATACAAGGAAATAAAAGTTGCAGGCAAGCGTCCGGGCTCAGGAGGAGCCTTGTCAATCATGCATCCTTCTGCCCTATCAGGAACTTGGATAGAAAAGGACGGTACGCCTCTCATTTCTGGTTTTTGACAGGATGGAAGTAGTGGGCCTAGCATTCTTCCTCTTGTTTGGTACACTGTATGCAGGACGCGGGAGTGCATGCACACCAGGGCCACCCACCCTGCCCCAAGTTTCAGTGTGCTTATGTTTAAATGGTTATTGAAAAGGTGACGTTTTAGATTTAGAAACATTTATCTAATGGCGCATACTTTTTTTTACTCAACATGAAAGTTGGTTGGCTCCTGTGCCTTGATGGGACTGTTGTAGGTCGGCGTCACCATCCGAATTACAAATGTGATTTATGGTCTATCTATTTAAAGTATTTGACGTGGATATTGAGCAGTGTGTGCTTTGGAGTGGAAGTGCTGCTCGAAGTCCATGTGCAGCGCGCAGTGTTTTCAGGTGTGTGTTCTTTTCCTTCAGCGTTTACTTGCCGTAGGTGTCTGCGCACTTCCACCCAGTAGACAGTTGTACTGCTTGTTTTTATAAGTACCCTCCTGCCCTCAATTTAGACAACAATGTGCTCTTCATTAACATATTTAATGGCAATAAGTGCCAAAAAAAGACCGTATTCTGTAAACGGGTAAAAGCTTTGCACTGCCACGACTCTTCCAACTCCATCAGCTTCATCATGGCATGGCACGTTTTGCATTTGTATTGTAGTATTCCCCCATGGAGCAGCTTTCACCTGTATGTTTGTAAGTTTGTTCGTATGTGACACACATAGACAGCGTGTGTGTGTGCGCACGTTTTCACACGCGTGCAACACACATCATGGAACGTGTAGCAAGCACATTGTAAGCCGCCCCGACAATTCTGCCAAGATCGCCCTGGAGGGGCAAAATGCACTGGCAACCCTGGCACTGCCTATAAATTAATTTATTTGAGAGATTACTATAGTGCACAGGGGATCATTTCTAAGAGCTACTGGGCAGATTTACAAGGCCATTGCGCCACTTTTGCGTCATTTTTAACATGGGAAAAGTGACGCAAAAGTGGCGCAAGGGGCTTGTAAATCTGCCCCTACACTCTGAAGAGCAGTGACGAATGCTTTCAGAACCGGCTCTGTATTGTAGACCAGGAGACAGATATAACGAGCACCTTTAGAAAAGTCCTTTCAGTCATGAAGGCCAGTCAGAACTGTAGTCTTCAGAGAGCCACAGTAGCGTTTAGCTGTTGACTTGACAGACACATGGAGAATGCTTGTGTTCTTCATGGAGAGAAAGCCGTACTTTATGTATAGCTGTTTTTGTAGGGGAAAATACTTTTGTCCGTTTAAGAAGCATTCTCTCATATACATTTTCCCCAAAAGTCATCCTAGGACTTGAGGTGCTGGAAAGCAAATTCCACTCTTCCATATTGTCATCATAGTGTAGCTTAAGAAGTGTGTTTTTGAAGTAGATTATTTTGCATAGCTTAGTTCTTCTGATCCAATGTCTTAAAAGGATTTTGACTTACACGACCCTACATACCACTTGCTCATAGCTCACAGAAGGCGCACTGGTGCAATTAAGAGAGAGACAGGGCATGCTTGAGCAGCTGCTCAGACCTTGCAGATAAATTCTGCTGAAAAGGCTTGTGCCAGGACTGCACTCTGGTAAGATCCTGAACTGATGTTCAGCAACTGGGAAATCAAGGTTATTTGCATGCTAAAGGGCATTTTGGTCCATGGTTGATGCTTGGCAAGAGTCCTGTATGCCCAAATAAAGCTGCTGATCTGTGCTGCCTGTCCAGTAAAAAGAGGCGCCAGAATCCTCGAGTAAATTGTAACCAGTTGCAGAGTGTGATCGTGACCTTTGTTGGCTGGTGTCCTATAGTAGAACCACCATGCCACATTTCCTATTAGTGGATAGGGACAATGAAGGCCTGCGTTGTAGATGTGGGAAACACAGAAGACTACATAATACATTTCGAGAGGAGCACAAAAATGTCTGAACTCCTGCAGAATAAACCTGGCAAGAGTTTTCCAGTTTAACTCTACTGGACCTTTATAGCAGCATTTTCTGGTTCAAAGGGATCACGCGCTGGGCTATCTAGGCCTGTGGCACCCAACCCGAATTGAATCTCTTTGTTGGTCCTGGTGAAAACGTTTAACTTCCATAACGTTTTTTAAGTCAGAAGGAATAAAAACACCCTCCTTCTTTCCACCTGCAAGCGTTTAGAAATCAAATACAGCAGATGCCTTGTTTTGCTTAACTGCATGGAAGACTTTTGTTAAATTTCATTACCTTTTTTCTTTTCTTTTTCAAATAGGATATTTATTATGTTTTTAGTATTATTATTCATGTGTGATAGGTATAATTAATGGGTCTGCCACCGGTTTAAGGTGCTTTTTTACCATTACATTTAATTGGTAATTATATTACTGTTTTCCATATGTTGTTTTCCCATTGATTTTGCTGTAATGTGTATACTAATATTTTTTTTCTTCTGGAATAGTTTTGATTTGATATGTTTACCATACATTTTTATATTATATTTTTAGTGAGAATTTTAATTGTTGTGGTTTTTCATTTTTTTTTTTTCTTGATCTTTAATGAAATGCTTTAACATATAGGGCCCGATTACGATCTCGCTAGGAAAGCCCTCCGTATGACTCGGATCCGGAGGGCTTTCCAAGCAAGACGCGCTCTGTGAGTCCGCACAAGTGAGCACGATGCTGCCGTATGCTTACGGACTTGGTTCGCTCGGACTCCCATTGAACTCTATGGGAGCCCGTGTACAGACGCGTACACAGGCTCCCATAGCAGAAAAGGGGTGGGTGGGGAAAAGCGTACACCCTGTGGCACACTGTGCATGTCTGGATCGGTGGGACCCATGGGCACACCCCCGTGACAGATTCGAAGTGCCCTGAGGGAAGGGGGGCCTGATACGGCCCCCCGAAGTACGCTTCCGACAGCCGTTTCATCTCGCTGAGACCAAGACGAAGCGGCTGTCCGAATCGTACTCGCTTGGTCAGAATACAGCTCCATTGCACGGCACGATTCAGCTACGAACGAGTCGTACTGACGGGTTCGGGTCCCGGAAACGATTCGGTCGGCGCATATGCGATCTTCGCATCATACTTGGTCGTTCGGACCTGTGTACGATTCGGTCGTAAACAAGGGCTACGAATCGGATCTGGGAAAGCCAAATCCGATTCAGAGGCCTTCCGAACGACATCGGATTCGGGCCCTTAATGCCACTGGTGATCTTTATTTTATTATTTTTGAACTTTCATTACTTTTATTGTTACTTTTTTCCCATGGAATGTTTTTTGTTGTTACTAATTCTTTGCTAAAATATGTTACTCTGTCGTCCCTTTTGCTTATTTTTTGCCTTACCTTTCCTATTAATTTTTCATCTTAAAATGCCTGTGAAATAATATGATCTTTATTTACTAATGTTCTATTTTAATGCAACTTTTAAATTCTGCACCTAAGTCCTTTCTCTGAGGTATTGTTTGCCATTTAGTAAAGGTGAGCAAATAATATTTTGATTGAAACTTGCTTATATATTTGGACTCAACTATATCTCACAGGCAGGATTCAATATGCCGACCTGGTTGGGTTGAATACATTCTCGAGGCACTCACCTTCAGACAAAAAGGTCACTGGCATTCTTATGTATTGTGATACACTGACCAGCCACCTCTGTTTCAAGCGCAGATCATGCCTTGCATTGGCACACTAGCAGTGAAGAAGCATAGAGGTCCTTGAGCTCCAAATTCTGAGGGGTGACTGTAACAGTCCTGCACTCTGAAAGGTCTCTTCTTTCTTGATCACCCATCAGTATGTTGCACACAGCCTTCAGCTGTGCACAGTGGGGAGTTGTGTGCAGTGCCTGGACTCTGGACCCCCTGCAGCTATCCAACCCACAAAGAGTGCCCAACCCACATTTCTGTTTTCGTTTTTACATTTTATTGGGTACACCAGTACCTCTGCATCCATCCACACGTGCTTGGGGGTCAGGTCTGTCCTTACCTTTTTTTAAAACTCTTTCAGGACACAATGATTAAGTCCTCAAATCCTAAAATGGCGGTTGAAGCATTTACTTCTGAGTTGCAGCCAGCCAATCAGATAGTGGTACCAGAAGGACAGACAGGAGAAAAAGCTCCCTTGGCCAAGCAGAATGGCAGAAAGCCCTATTTTCTGATTTTCGGTACTGCTGGACTCCCGCGGGATTAAGCGTCCAGATATATCTATTTTTGAATCCCTTCATGCCCACCCGAGCACCTCTTTAAGCACCAATTTCGCCAAAAGGTAGAAAGAATTAACACCAAATCACCAAATGAAAAACTTCTGAGTAAAGTTCTAACTTTCTGGCGAATTTGGTGGAATTCCGTTCAGCATTTCTTTCTGTATCAGAGAGCAAAGTTTCCTATGGAAATGTGCACAGGAAATCAATGTTTTGGGACGCCATCTTTTTGTTGCCCCCCCTCCCCCTTGCTTCGCAGATCAGCACAAAACTTTCAAATAAGGAGCTGTGGTGGGTTAACTTTTTTTGAAAGTGTAGCACCGGAGCACTAACCTGTTTCTTACATTAGGTTGTTCAATCTTGTAGGAGCGGGATGTGATTCCCGAAGCAAGTTCCCAATGCCACACAAACACCGACACCGCCCAAATCCCGCCAAAAGATTCAAGCCGATCTAGCCCACAGGGGAAAGGGGAAGTGGATATGAAGAAAAAAGAATGACATCCTCGTTGTGCCTGGTCCCTCTTAGCGTAGGAGCTTCCCACTGGTTCTCTTCAGATTGTGTAAACTATAGACTATTCCTAACACATGATTTTTAGGGAATACTACTGTTGCCTAATATCCAGCTTATCTAAAACGTCCCTCTTTCCCACCTTAGGCTCTGGTCATGGGAAGCACATCATAGATTTTCAGTCAACTCCTATAGAAAAACATATAGTACAACCAGGTGAGACTTAGTGGGGAAATGTCTATTGTAAAGTAGCCACCCTTATAGGGTACTCTTGATTATCTAATATGTCACCAAAGGACACCATTTATCATGATCTAAGCTTTGGGAATTATCTAATCATTCTCAAAACTCTTCCGGCATTTGAGGCCAACCAAAGATGCAGGCTGGGTCAGTGAATATTCAAATTAAAGTCCCAAAAATTCAAGCAGAAAGTTTCAAAGAATAGTCTTTAAAAACTTTCTTTCCCTGTTCCAATGTTCATAATGGCATTAAGAGTATCCAGAACAGTAAGTATATCTTCATGTAACATATACACTTTGCACCTTGCCACCTTTGTGCCACAGTCCTCTGTTGGTAAGGGCTTGTATGAACTCTTGTTTTTCAGGTCTCAGCGTCCACCAGAGTCAGCGTGCAGGCAAGACGGCAGCCAGCAGTCACAAAATAATAGACGCCAGGGCTTCCAGAGTGTGTCTGGAAGGGGAGCTGCAGTGAGGAATGAGGTATGTAAGAAATGTAGCAGGTAAGTGTCGATCCAAGTTAGGGCAATAGCAGGCATTTGTTTGGGTCTTGAATGCAGCTCTTGTACTCTGCTGTGTCCAAGAACCATAGCCAAGAGGTGCGCAGACTTCCGGGAGGAGCTTCCGACACAGAGCATGCGGCCGCAACAACTAGACCACATCCTGCGCACCAGAACACCTCTTCAAGTCGTGGCTGCGCCGACATGCTCCATACGGAACCGTGGCAGCTTGACAATAAGTTTCACGCAGACTCACCAAAGAACTAAACTTATTAGCAAAATAAAAAAATGGTCTCCCTGTGGATACTCTGACCTTAAAACCACACAGTGGCAACCGCCATTGTGTAATACAAATATATATATATATATATATATATATATATATATATATATACACACACACACAAATATATGTTTATATAAAAATATTTTAAAAAGAAAACAAAGACATAGACATATATGCAGACATAAAACTCTGGCGGCAATAGTGCCAGAGTAGTTATGGTTGAGCTAGAGTTTTCTTAGGAAGGGCATTTTCTTTTTTCTTAGTAACATTGATGTCCCCCAAGCGTGTTGCTGTACTGGGCTACACATTTATTTCACTGCCATTACTCAGCCAGCTGCAGGAATTTCAAATCGATCAGAGGCTGGAAGGTGACCATATCCGGCAGAACCTAGAACTTTGGACTCAAGGTAATAAACTTGACTGTGTTAATGCGATAAAGGAGGGTACATTGGCTCTCAGATAAGATCGAATCAATTGATCCTCGGATGCAGAGAAACAGCTACCTGTGTGGAGGCTAGCTTTCAGGGACAAGTGTTCCAATTATCTAACTACGATTGCAGTGGATAATCAACTCTTTAGTCCATCAGCGTGGGACAGAGTCATGCATGATATTTGCTTGATTGTAAGCGGAATAAGGCGCAAAACGATTTTATCATATGGGCCTTCAAGCTGCTTTTGAGCAAAGCTATAAAAAAGCAATCAGCTAATAAAGATCTTATGACACTTCGAACGAAAGCCCACAATCAATACATATTCGCTACCTATAAGGAGCTGAAACTACAATCTTACATGTCACTCCCCTTATCACATAACTAGAAAAGAAAGTTTTTACGACTAAGGATGGGTCTATTTGATGCAGGAGAAGTGGTCCAAAGAAGTAAATACCCACTGGCAAACACTTGCTGTCAGTTCTGGCCTTTTCCAAAGGAAACCCTGGCTCACATACTACGCATCGACTCTAGCTTTAAGTGGGAAAGGCGCTACTGACTAAAACCAGTATTTAGAGAACTAAATATTCTGGTCTGTCAGGATGCCATTAACCATTGCTTCGATGGAAAAGATAGCAATATCACTGCCTGCTTTGTGAAGTTTATGTACACTGTAGCAGCGAGTCTAGATCATTAGAAAGCATTGGAAGAAATATTGGGTCCATTATAAACATCATCCATTACTGCCACACTATGCACTTTACATATTGTTCGCTGTAGCTCAACATCAAACACTAACTTTTGCCAATGAGCACTGGGCCATTCCACAGGTTAGAACGGAGCAGGAAACGTTATAAGCATTTTATCACTATTTACACATTCTGAGCATTCTCTGACTATGTGATGTACCATTTTATCCTTACCCGGCCACCAAAAATTTGTTTCTATGAGGCGTTTCATAGAGGACATACCTTGGTGCCCCATATGTGCCAACCTCAAAATCTCTTCCTGCATTGCTCCCAGTGGAACACACTTTCCACCCTTTATTAACAGTTCTCCTTCTAACTCAATCTCATCAGCAACTTTTGCATAAAGCCTAACTTCAGGCAGCACGTTTTTTTTCCTGAGGCCACCCTTCTACCAAATACCTCTTTACCAATTGACACATCACATCCTCATTCATTCCTTTTTCCACTCTTCCTCTGAAATTCCTCAAACTCCACTCCTTCGAAATCTCTAACCGTAGCTACCATCTCAATATTTTCCTTATCTTCCTCCTGCCTAGTAACTGGAAACGGTAGTTTGGAAAAACAGTCAGCAGTGACATTGCTTCTGCCAGGAACGTACTCCACCCGGAAATTATATTCTTGCAGCCTGGAAGTGAGTCTGGCTATACGTGCAGTAGAATTCCACCCTCTTCTGGTGATAATATCCCTACCAGTGGCTTGTGGTCAGCTCTAAGTAGAAATCTCCTGCCCCATACATATTTACGAAAATGTTCTATGGCCCAAACACAAGCCAGAAGCTCTTTTTCACACTCCATCAGCATTCTGGACGGAAAAGCCGTGCACCATTCATTATTCCCACTCCTTTGACTCAACACTCCACCAACGCCATACAAACTGGCATCTACAGTTATAACACACTATTTGTTCATACAAAATGACTTCAGAGTTGGAGCATCGCAACCTACTCCTTGATCTGCTGGAATGCATCTTATTGTTTTTGCGACCATATGAACTCAGTTTTGTTCCTTATCAATTCCCTGAGGGGTTCCATTTTCGAAGCAAACTTTTGTATGAATGTGCTGTAATACTCGCATAACCCAGCAAATGATAACTTTTCCCTGTTATCTGGTGCAGGAGCTTTTACAATAGCATCCACCAGAGATTTATTGGGTACAACTCCATCCCCAGACAGCATGTGTCCCAAATATTCCACAGTTTTACAGCAAAATTTGCACTTCTCCACTTTGAGAGTCAAACCATGCATCTCCACTCTCTTGCATACCTCTCTCACATGTTCCATGTGTTCCTTCTCATTCTTTGAAAAAATCAAGATATCGTCTTGGAAACATTTCACATAACCATCCACATCCTTCAATATGTGAAACAACACTCTCTGAAAAACAGAAACAGCTAAGGCCAACCCAAAAGGCAATCTTCTGAATTGAAACAACCCTTAAGGTGTTATAAAAGCAGTAAAATGCTTTGATTGTTGTTGGAAATGGCCCCTTTTGCAGGGTTATCCCCAAACTTTTTGCTTTTTCCTCCTATTTTTCCCTGACCTGTTTGTGTTGGTTTTAGGACTCTGGGCACTTTACCACTGCTAATCAGTGCTAAAGTGCATATGCTCTCTGTGTAAATTGTGTTATGGATGGGTGTTTCCATGATTGGATATTTGATTTACCTGTTAGCCCCTAGTAAAGTGCACTGCGTGTGCCAGGGCTGGTGAATCAAATGCTACTCGGGGGCCTGCAGCACTGGTTGTGCCACCCCTGTGAGTAGCCCTGAAAACGCTAACTCAGACCTGCCATTGCAGAAGTCTGCGCGCAGTTTGTAACTGTCATGTCGACTTGGCCAGTGCACACACTGGCCGGTCCCTAACCTTCCCATTTCTTACATGTCAGACACCCCTCAGGTAGGCCCAAGGTACCCCTGTGGGCAGGGTGCAGTGTATGTGAAAGGTGGGACATGCCCTGGTGTGTGTGGCATGTCCTGATAGTGAATTACAGCCAATTTCGTTTTTCACTTTTGCAAGGCTACCAGTTCCCCCATAGGATAGAATGGGAGGTTTGTTTATAACATCTTATAAACATAACTGGCCCAGGGAATTCGGTAAGAAAATAGAATTTAGTATGCCTGAACTCAGAATCTAAAGATGCATCTTTTAGTGAAGGTGATTTTTACATTCTGTGTTTGAAAATACCACTTTTAGAAAGTAGGTATTTTCTTGCTCAGTCATCCCGTGTGCCTCTGCTGGAATGTGGATTGCCTGTCTGGGTTTTGGATGACAGAAGGCTGGGGGCCGGAGGGGCTCCAGATAGTCTAGGTAGGTCAGGAAAGGGCTGAATAGACCTGGGCTGCGATGGGGGAAGGGGGAGGATATGTCCTTGCACCTCAAAGGGCCTGGTCTGCCTCTGACAATGCCGTCTCCACCTCCTACCAGGAAATCACACCAGAGAAGGCAAAACTGGTTCTGGCCGGGCACAGACACCCTCTGCCTGAAAGATCAAAGGATTTTTAAATACAAATACTGGGTCCCAGACCCCTGAACTTCAGAGCTCATCTGGAACAAGAAGACTGCCAAGAAGAAGAGCCGGAGAAGCTGTGAAAAGGAACGACTGCTTTGCTGGGTGCTTTGCTGGGCTGACCTGCAGTGGCTGCTTCTGTCTTGGGCAGTGAAAGGCCTGGACCGGACTTTCTGCAACCTAATTTGTGAGTCTCTCCAAGGGCTTGAGGTAGAGCTTGCCCCCTGTTCACGAAGTCTCAGGAACAGCAAAGACTTCAAGTTCTTCGACCCGCACCACTGGGGACTGTGTGTTTTGTGCTGCCACCCGAAGAACACCAACTCAACGTCTACGACGCCACTGCCGACTCCGTCTCCTGAAGGCACTGCAGAGGGCACCGCCACAACACCGCACCGCAACCCTGGTCTCACCGATGACGCCTGTTGACGCCGCCATCGAGCCGCTGCTTGCACCGCGACCTGTGGGCACCGCACTCCGCACCGCCTCGCTTCACGCCGAAGCTTTGGCACCGCAGAGGGCACCGCCGCAATGCCGCACCGCAACCCTGGTCTCACCGACGACGCCTGTTGACGCCGCCACCGAGCCTCTGCTTGCACCGCGACCTGTGGGCACCGCACTCCGCACCGCCTCGCTTCCCGCTGAAGCTTTGGCACCGCCGCAACACCGCACCGCGACCCTGGTCTCACCAACGACGCCTGTTGACGCCGCCACCGAGCCGCTGCTCGCACCGCGACCTGTGGGCACCGCACTCCGCACCGCCTTGCTTCACGAGGACGCCTTGGCCTGCCTGACGCCGCCACTTCCCGCCGAGATCGACGCCGCTGCTTGCACCGTGGTTCAGGGGCACCGCTCATAAGTTACACGACGCATCGCCCTCATCCCACACCACAGCCTTGGCCTGCCGGCGCCATCGACTCCAGTTCATCAGCCGATGACAGCGCTTCAGCAACGACGACGCCGCTGCTTGCACCGTGACCTGCCAGCACCGTGACGAGCACCGCCTTCATCTCGCACTGCGACCCTGGTCTCACCGACGACGCTATCTGACGCCACCACCGAGCCGCTGCTCGCACCGCGACCTGAGGGAACCGCACTGCTGCACTTCGCACCGCAGCGCCCGACGCCTGCCGACGCCAGCGCTCCTGACTCCATCAGAGAGGAGATCGACCTGCAACGCGTGTGACTTCGAGGGCCCCGACGACTCCTGCACCGACCTCCGGAACCGACGCCTGCGGACACCGTGTTTTCAGAAGCTCAACGGGAGGTCATCGACGCCCTGCATTTCTAAAAGGTACTGTTTGCGGGTCTTCCCGACACCGTAGCTGGCCCGCGACGCCGCGGTCAGCCAGAACTGTTTGGATTTGTTTGCTCACGACGCGGTGATAGCCCCGGACGGAGATATCGACATCAAGGAACTGTGTTTCAAGCGTGTTTTGATAATTGAAGATTTTTGAGTACTGTATTGTGGATTTTTATCGTTTTTGGTCGTGTCTTAAGTATATAAAAATATTGGACATTTTTCTAACCTGGTGTGGTGTCCTTTTGTAGTGCTTACACTGTATTACTGTTGGTTATGTGCAAATGCTTTACACACTGCCTCTAAGATAAGCCTGACTGCTCGTGCCAAGCTACCAAGGGGGTGAGCAGGGGTTATTTTAGGAGTGTAACTCCCTTATCCTGACTAGAGAGGTGGTTTCTGCCTGGCTTTTGCACATGCCCTAGCCTGCTAAAAAAAACATTTCTAACATTGGTGGCAGCGGTGGGATAGGACTTGCGTTTGCACTTGACTTACAGTGATTGGTGTGCGCTACTACCATATCGCAGACCGTTACGTACCACATACTGGGTTTTTTTGGGTCTATTTTTGCCTTTCCATTGGCTTTGAACTTGAACTTTCCAGTACAACATGCCTCAATCAATTGCATCATCTGTTGCATCCTTGGAAGTGGCCTTTGAGGAGGAGAGGTTAGAAACCTACAATGTTAAGGGATTGAAGGCGATCTGCAAAAACCTCAAAATCCAAATAAGGGACCTCACCAGAAAACAGGAGCTACAAAAGGCGCTGAGGGCCTGGGTAGCAGCCAGACATGCGAGTGAGCTGTCTGGGGATCTTGGCATGGAGGCAGAGGAGCCTATTCCAAGGGTGGGGGTGCTTTTGGGAATGGGGGCACCCTCTAAACCAGGCAGCAGCAGTTTGTCCCCAGAGGAGCTGGAGGACAGACGGGAAGCAAGGAGAATTGCTGTGGAACTGGAGAAGCTTAAGTTAGCCTTGGAGGAGAAAAGGATGATGTTAGACCATGACATTAAAATGAGAGAGCTGGACTGGGAAGCCAGTAGGGCTAGGCCCAGCCCAGATGGTGGCAGCAAAAATGTTTGGTCCAGTACTGAGGATGAGGTACACACCCACACAGATTTGGGGCCCTACTTCAAGGAGGGGGTTGACATACACCAGGGGGTTCAGGATTGTGAGGTTACTCCAGTGGTGCGCATTGTCCCTGAGGTGGATTGGGGAACTGGCACAGGGGATCATTTTCCTAGTAGTGGGAGGGACACTCTACTGACTCTAGATGAGAGGTGCAGGGAGAGGGGTTCCCCATGATAGAAGCCCTAGTAAGTGAGTATGGAGACCAGCCAGAAGAGTATGGGTTAAGAGACAGCAACAGTCAGACACTGTCTCACCAGTCTTGTGAGAATGATATGGGGTACTTTTCTGAGGCACTGGATGGTTGGGTGAAGTGTAGTTTGGTTAACACCTGTGTGGGGCTGTGTGATTCAATTGTTAGAGAGCATATTTTAAGTCCCTGTTTTCCAGAGCTATGCCAACACCTAGTGGATTGTGAGTTCTCTGACCCCAGGGAGCTTGCACTGGAGGCAGACCTTTTGGTGGATTCCAGAGGGTCTGGTGAAGCATCTGGGGGTGACCCGGAAGGAAGTGGCTTAGGTATTTCCCAACCAAGGGTGGTGGGAAAGGTTCGTGGTAGCCCAGATAGGTCCCGGTGTCATGGGAAGGGTGTAGGGACTCACGTCCTGTCTCTGCGGAGAAGGAGTGGGAATGGGCTGCGGCCCAAGGTGCCCAAAACCCAGTCCCAGAGCCTGGGTGGTTCCAGGAGGGAACATCCGGTGGGGAGCCTAGGCTGTACTGGTAGGCCGTCTGTCGAGGGGGCAGGAGAATGTGGAGTGTCTGTAAACAGAGCTCCAGCGGTTCTGGTGTCTGGCGGTGCCGCTCCTAAGTGGAGGGTGCAGAAGTCCGGATGGAGGGGTGAGAGGGGGATGCGTTCCCCAGTGGGAGGACCAGTGGGTCAGGGGCCAGCCAGAAGGGCTGAGCCTCCTAGGAGTGACCATGGTGACACCACTTCTGTCCTGGGGGATCTTCGCGCACTGTCAGATGGACAGGGGTCGGGAGATCTGTGCCAGGCAGACTGTCACACAACACATGAGTCATGTGTTACCCTCAGAGGGGGCATGCGTGCTCCCAAGGAAGTCCTGGTGTGCCGGGCAGGTGCTCAGCCGCAGGGTTTAGTCCCTGGGTTGGGAGGCCAGGTTCAGGTCCTGCCTGACCTGGAGGGAAGGACGACTGTAAGCAGTGTCCTGACCGGTTTGTCTTCTAGGGGTACCACTCTGGGTGGGAGGGTACAGAACTCTGGAAGGGGGTGCAGAGGGAGGGAGTCCTCGCCTCTGACCCCGGTTCAACCTGAGGGTTTAGATCCGAGGGTGGTGGATCAGTTGCAGGGTCAAGGCCCTGAACTGGTGGAAGAACTGTGTAGGTGGTCCGGTTCCAGCGTCCTGACAGTTTTTGGTTCTGGGGGTGCTTCTCCTGGGAGGAGAGTGCAGGACCCCAGAAGGAGGGGTGAGGGGAGGAGAGCCTCGCCCGAGACCTCTGGTCAGCCTGAGGGTACAGACCCTGGGTTGGAGGACCAGGTTCAGGGTGTCCCCCCTGAGCTGGGGGAAGGGGCGACTGCTAACAGTGCCCCTACCAGGTTGTCTTCTGGGGGTGCCGCTCCAGCTGGGAGGGTACAGAGCCCCAGGGAGGAGGACCAGGTGTGGGGGAGCCCACCCCAGTCCCTTGTTCAGCCTCAAGGTACAGACCCTGGGCTGGTGTACCAGTTGCAGGATAGCACCCCTGAACTGGTGGGCGAATTGAGCAGGACACCTGCCACAGGTGCCCTGACAATTCTGGAGGGGGGTACCGCTCCAGGTGGGAGGGTACAGAGCCCCGGGGAGAAGGAGAGGGTGTGGGAGAGCCCACCCCAGTCTCCTGTCCAGCCGCAGGGTAGAGGCCCTGGGCTAGTGGGCCAGTGTCAGGATGCCATACCTGACTTGGCAGAGGGGAGAGTGGAGAAAGGGTGCCAGGCACCTGGGGCTACCGCCCCCCACTCTCTGACGCCACAGCGGTTGGAGTGGCCTGAAAGGCCTAAGGCCTGGCTCTCATCACTGACATTTGTCAGTGGCCCCTGTGGCTGGCTGTCCTGGTGGACAGAGTTGCCCCTGGGAGGGGGACAGGAGTCACACCCCGGAGGTGGACTGGGCCACACGATTGTGTTGGCCATGGGGGTCCTGTCTGCCTGTTGGGACACATCTGTGAGCCAAGTAAGTTTAGGTGCTGCACAGATGGGGTCCACAGGTGAGGAGAAGGGTCCCCCATGGGTCAGCTTAGTGGGCCCTGAGAGTATGGATAGAGGAATCCAACTAGGTGCAGGAAGGCGTAAAACGGGAAGGAAACCCTGCTGTTGCGGGCCAGGTTCCGTGTTCTATCGCCCCAAGCAGGGAAGCCCAACGAGGTATGGATTGGTCTCCCTTGGCTTTAGGCTGGAAGGGGGTTGTGTTGGAAATGGCCCTTTTTGCAGGGTTATCCCCAAACTTTTTGCTTTTTCCTCCTATTTTTCCCTGACCTGTTTGTGTTGGTTTTAGGATTCTGGGCACTTTACCACTGCTAATCAGTGCTAAAGTGCATATGCTCTCTGTGTAAATTGTGTTATGGATGGGTGTTTCCATGATTGGATATTTGATTTACCTGTTAGCCCCTAGTAAAGCACTGCGTGTGCCAGGGCTGGTGAATCAAATGCTACTCGGGGCCTGTAGCACTGGTTGTGCCACCCCTGTGAGTAGCCCTGAAAACGGTAACTCAGACCTGCCATTGCAGAAGTCTGCGCGCAGTTTGTAACTGCCATGTCGACTTGGCCAGTGCACACACTGGCCGGTCCCTAACCTTCCCTTTTCTTACATGTCAGACACCCCTCAGGTAGGTACCCCTGTGGGCAGGGTGCAGTGCATGTGAAAGGTGGGACATGCCCTGGTGTGTGTGGCATGTCCTGATAGTGAATTACAGCCAATTTCGTTTTTCACTATTGCAAGGCTACCAGTTCCCCATAGGATAGAATGGGAGGTTTGTTTATAACATCTTATAAACATAACTGGCCCAGGAAATTCGGTAAGAAAATAGAATTTAGTATGCCTGAACTAAGAATCTAAAGATGCATCTTTTAGTGAAGGTGATTTTTACATTCTGTGTTTGAAAATACCACTTTTAGAAAGTAGGTATTTTCTTGCTCAGTCATCCCGTGTGCCTCTGCTGGAATGTGGATTGCCTGTCTGGGTTTTGGATGACAGAAGGCTGGGGGGCTGGAGGGGCTCCAGATAGTCTAGGTAGGTCAGGAAAGGGCTGAAAAGACCTGGGCTGCGAAGGGGGAAAGGGGGAGGAGATTTCCTTGCACCTCAAAGGGCCTGGTCTGCCTCTGACAATGCCGTCTCCACCTCCTGCCAGGAAATCACACCAGAGAAGGCAGAACTGGTTCTGTCCGGGCACAGACACCCTCTGTCTGAAAGATCAAAGGATTTTTAGATACAAATACTGGGTCCCAGACCCCTGAACTTCAGAACTCATCTGGAACAAGAAGAAGAGCCGGAGAAGCTGCAAAAAGGAACGACTGCTTTGCTGGGTGCTTTGCTGGGCTGACCTGCAGTGGCTGCTTCTGTCTTGGGCAGTGAAAGGCCTGGACCGGAGTTTCTGCAACCTAATTTGTGAGTCTCTCCAAGGGCTTGAGGTAGAGCTTGCCCCCTGTTCACAAAGTCTCAGGAACAGCAAAGACTTCAAGTTCTTCGACCCGCAGCACTATGTGTTTTGTGCTGCCACCCGAAGAACACCAACTCGACGACGTCTATGACGCCACTGCCGACTCCGTGTCCTGAAGGCACTGCAGAGGGCACCGCCGCAACGCCACACCGCAACCCTGGTCTCACTGACGATGCCTGTTGACGCCACCACCGAGCCGCTGCTTGCACCGCGACCTGTGGGCACCACACTCCGTACCGCCTCGCTTCCCGCCGAGGCTTTGGCACTGCAGAGGGCACCGCCGCACCGCTACCCTGGTCTCACCGTCGACGCCTGTTGACGCCGCCACTGAGCCGCTGCTCGCACCGCGACCTGTGGGCACCGTACTCCGCACCACCTTGCTTCACGAGGACGCCTTGGCCTGCCTGATGCCACCACTTCCCGCCGAGATCGACGCCGCTGCGTGCACCGTGGTTCGGGGGCACCGCTTGTAAGTTACACGACGCACCGCCCTCATCCCACACCGCAGCCTTGGCCTGCCGGCGCCATCGACTCCAGTTCATCAGCCGACGACAGCACTTCAGCAACGACGACGACGCTGCTTGCACCGTGACCTGCCAGCACCGTGACGAGCACCGACTTCATCTCGCACCGCGACCCTGGTCTCACCGACGACGCCATCTGACGCCGCCACCGAGCCGCTGCTCGCACCGCGACCTGAGGGCACCGCACCGCTGCACTTCGCACTGCAGCACCCGACGCCTGCCGACGCCAGCGCTCCTGACTCCATCAGAGAGGAGATCGACCTGCAACGCGTGTGACTTCGAGGGCCCCGACGACTCCTGCACCGACCTCCGGAACCGACGCCTGCGGAGGCTGTGTTTTCGGAAGCTCAACGAGAGGTCATCGACGCCATGCATTTCTAAAAGGTACTGTTTGCGGGTCTTCCCGACACCGTAGCTGGCCCGCGATGCTGCGGTCAGCCAGAACTGTTTGGATTTGTTTGCTCACAACGCCGTGATAGCCCCGGACGGAGCTATCGACATCAAGGAACTGTGTTTCAAGCGTATTTTGATAATTGAAGATTTTTGAGTACTGTACTGTGGATTTTTTCGTTTTTGGTCTTGTCTTAAGTATATAAAAATATTGGATATTTTTCTAAACTGGTGTGGTGTCCTTTTGTAGCGCTTACACTGTATTACTGTTCGTTATGTGCAAATGCTTTACACACTGCCTCTAAGATAAGCCTGACTGCTCGTGCCAAGCTACCAAGGGGGTGAGCAGGGGTTATTTTAGGAGTGTAACTCCCTTATCCTGACTAGAGTGGTGGTTTCTGTCTGGCTTTGGCACATGCCCTAACCTGCTAAAAATCCCATTTCTAACAATTGTTCTGTAAGTTCATCCTGGTGATATGCTGAACGGAGGTCTAGAGTAGTGAATATTTAGCTCCCTCTAGCATACACACCACTTCATCTAAGTTTGGAAGTGGGTGGCAATCCACCACCAGATTTGCCTTCAAGGCTCTCAAGTCCACACATAACTTGAGACTTTTATCAGGTTTTCAAGCCAAAACAATGGGGGAAACCCACTCTGATGACTCCACTTCTTCCACAATGCCTTCTTTCACCAATACCTCCAACATGTTCTTTAGCTCCTCCCGTAATTTCTGCCTCATTGGTATCACTCCCTCTTTAACTTTGATCTTGTGACTGACTCCCACCAACTTTCCTAAGTTTTTAGTAAAAACATTGGGAAACAGTTGGACAATACCCTTGTACTTTGAATTCTCAGATATGACTAACACTGGTTCTTTGCTTTTGGGATTAAGTATAATACCCAACTTGGCTTGGTCTCTCCAGCCTAGTATGTTGACTCCTTTAACTGCTATGTATAATTTAATTTGAGCCTTCCTACTCTTGAATTAAATCTCCACATCCACATACTCCTCAATGTCAATCTGAGACCCATCAAAACCTCCGCAACAATGTCAGATGCCTTCAGGGAGTCCAACTGTATTAAATCTCTGAATTTTTGCATACAGTACTCCTAGGTTATAATGGTCTTCAGTGATCCAGTGACCTTTCTAGATAAGACAATACCACATTCTCCACTACTTTCAGCATTTTGGTTGCTGTCTTCCTCCATGTATGAAACTTTACCTTTCGTAGAGTTACTACTGCTGCCTGTTTTGAAATCCCTACATACACTTGAGAAATGCCCAATACGACCACACTTACTACATTCTTTTCCTATTGCAGGTCAACGAGGATACGGAGCCACATGACCTAAGTTCCCACATCTGAAACAATGTAAATGTCTGTCACCACTTTTCTGGCTTTGATACCCATGCAACCTACTAGATACTACCTTGCATACTTCACCAGCATTCTTACTGTCCCTATTAGAGATTTCATCCATCTCTCAGATTGTTCAAGAGCTTTAGCTGTACTAATAACAGCTTGCAAATTGGGATCACCCATTATTCATAATTGTTCCTGCACCTTTTGCTTTTGACATGTACAATGATCTGATCCCTGATCATTTCGTCCGTAATGGGTCCAAAGGTGTAGTTAGTGGATAGGGCTCAAAATCCAGTGAGAAATTTATTAACTGTCTCAGTTTCGTCCTGTGCCCTGGTATAGAACTTGAACCTATAAGGGCAACACTAGTAGTAGGCTTGAAATGACCTTCCATAGGTAGTAGGGCTTCCTCATATACATTACGATCGCCACCACCTTCTACTTGTGGCAAAGTTCTAAAAATCGCCTGCCCTTCAAAGTCTAAACAATGCAAAAGAATGTTTTATTTTCCTTTCAGCTACCATTATGTCACCATCCATGCCCTTTAGATGAGTGGCAATTTCTTCTTTCCATCTTAACCAAGGAATTGGTGGCTCCCCTTTACTTTGAAGGAACTTAGACGGTGTATCAAATTGCATACTGGTTGATAAGATTCTAGAAGCAGTTAATTACTAATGCTTCCCTGACTTGCAGTAAAAATATGTATTTTTGTATATGTATATTATTATTTTTTAACTGCCTTAAGTGAAATGTCAAACAATTCTCCAACATTCCAGAAGACTGGGAATAACTATGGTAAATGCAACCTCAAACAAATCTGTGGTACTCAAATTCCTCTGAAAACGTGAATTAAGTTACAGTACCTGATAATGTAGAATGAACAGGCTGCTCGGTATAAGCAGCGCACTGAACGTTTGTCAGCCGCAAAGCTAACCGATTTGAAAACTGTGTGAAAATCTGGAGACCGCATATCTGGAAGTCGTAACCAAGCAAAGCTCCTCCGTACAGTGACTGGGCACGTTTAAACATGGCCACGTATGAATCCCACATCCATCTGTGATGACACTGGAATGCAGTGGTGGGACGTAGAAGAAACACCAGACGTCAGGAGGTTCTAAACGGAAATGTAATTACTTCTTCTCAGGATTCCACAAATCGTCGTTGGAATTCTCGAGGCAAAGACGTTGAACGCAAAATCCACCAAAGTAAGCAAAATCAAAAAGATTCTTGTAGACGTACTAAATTTTCCTGGATTTTCAGTAAAGAATATCCCATGGTAAAAGTCGTCGAATGAAGGCAAATATACATTGTAGACACGCAGTAGAAGTCCTCGGGTTCTTAGAAGACAATATCGCACTTGTGCTGCTTAGACAATAGTAGCAGGTTTATCTTCAACACTCGTCGCCATTTGTAAAGATCTGATATCTGACATTTGATAAATTGTGAACAATTTTAAGTTTATTGGTAGCAGCACAGTACCAGACAGCCGGCCGCTAGATCCAGCAATCAACAATGCCGTTTCAACATTCCAGAACATATCTATGGTAACAGCAGAATATACTTAGCTTGAAAATAAACTATGTACAGTGCAAAGAAACAACTGAGTATGCACACTTGCAAATTTTGAGCTGCAATTATTTAACGCGCTCTAGTTGTTCCAACCGGTCCTCATCAAATGAAGGACACAGCTCAGCTGCACCGCCAGAACAGTCACCACACCACCAGATGTTGCAGTGGGTGTGAGGAAAATAGTTTTTAGCGCTTGTCAAATCTTAGCTAGAAAGGTTTTAATAATTTTTATGTTGTGAAATTGTAGGCACTGAGGAATCTTTACCTGTTGTTGGGGATTACTTGATTTGCTGACTCGAACTGGGTTGGGGCCAATATTGAAGGGGGGAACTGCACAGAGCACATGCCCTTTATATGCTCCTTGCACATTTTGAGCCTTCATTTTTTGATGCTCTCTAGTTGTTCCAAGAGGTCGTCATTAAATGAAGGACGTAGCATAGATGTGCAGCGGAGCTGAATAAAATTGTTTTTAGCACTTGTAATATCTTAGCTGCAAAGCTTTGAATAATGTTTATGTTGTGAAATTGTGGGCATTGTGGAATTCTTACCTTATGTTGGGGAGACTTGATTTGCTGAATCGATCTGGGTTGGGACCAGTATTGAAGGTGGAAACTGCACTGAACACGCAAACTTTAGACGCTCCTAGCACATTTTGAGCTGACATTTTTTGATGCGCTCTAGTTGTTCAGGCTAGTCTTCATTAAATGAAGGAAGCAGCACGGACACGCTGCCAGAACAGTCACCACACTGCCAGGCATTGCAGCGGGGGTGATTAAAATAGTTTTTAGGGCTTGTTAAATCTTCCCTACGAAGCTGTTAATAATTTTTATGTTGTGAAATTGTGGGAACTGTAGAATTTTTACCATTGTTGGGGTCTGAGCACGCGCACTTTAGACGCTCCTTGCACATTTATCCCACCATCTTTTTGATACGCTCTAGTTGTTCCAGCAGGTCTTCATTAAATGAAGGACACAGCGTGGACGCAGCACAGATGCAGCACAAGCAAGCAGTGGATGAGCACAGCAGGTGCGGCACTGATGCACAGAATGTGCACCACAGGCAAGCGCGTGTGCGCTCATCTGCTCCTGTCCTTTCCCATCCGGGACCAGGGGCCAAGGATTATGCCCCTTTCACACAAAATAAGGTAATTTATAATGCCAGTCAATTGCGAGCACTTCAAACTAATTTAGCTGACTCTTGTCTTCACTCTATTGACCTTAGTCAATTCACATTGGTCTGTAATAGCTGTGGTCTGCATCCCTAGCCTGGCCGTAGTCAGTTATGAGTGACTCCTACAGTCTGGCGCATGTTTCTGGTTAACTGCCACTCCCTGGCAGCCCATAAGTTGGATTTCTTTTGATTTTTAGTCGATTCGGCACCTGATGTGCTTTTCCTCAGTTAAACCTGGCTTCATGAGGGCGCTGCCCCCAATTTTGTCCAAGCCTTGCCTCTTTGCTAATGTATTAATAGGTTAGACCGGTTGGGCAAAGGAGGAGGTGGGATAGCCATCATCCATAAGGAAACGCTACAGGGAATGTTCTCACCTCTTGATCTAGAATTGCAAGAGTATGCTTTTCTCTCTGACATTAAGTTCAACCTTTACTTTTTCTGGAATTTTGTTGTATAGACCGCTGGGCCCGTATGCTAATTTTCTACAGGTGCTCCCTGATTTGGTGGCAAGTCTGGCCATAAACAGGGCTAACGTCACCTTGCTTAGTGATTTTAACCTACACGTGGATGACATCAACAGTGGTGCCTCCGAGAACCTTTTACAAGATCTTGAGTTTTTACAGCTGATACAATTGAACCCCTTACCATAACCTAGTCAGATCACTTCTTGCTCCCCAATTATTCTATCCGTCCCTTTCTCCCCCGCTCCCACGTCACTGGCTAGACGGCTGGAATAACTTGGCTCAAGCCAAACCAAGAGGACTGGTCAGCTGCCCTGGTGGCAATGAGACTCATTCTGTCTGATCAAGTTACCATGTTGCGGGTTTAATGAGCGGAAGACCAACTCACTTGACTACCGGCAAGGTGTCATAAGAACATTCAGCGAGGCAAGAAATCCCCCTGGTTCAACATTTACTGACCTTGAAAAAGGAATGTAAGCTTCTGGAGAGAGGATGGAAAAAGTGCTACGATGAAGCCAGTAAACAAAAGTATAGGAGTGCTATTAGGCTCTATCATGCAGAAATAAAAGCTTCTCAATCATCGTATTTTTCCTAAAAAAGTGAGCACTCCTCTAACTCCCCTAAAGAGATCTTTCACATCCTTAAAGATATCACAGAGCCTAAATCAGCTGGCTCGACCCCAGAAGCCTCAATAGAGCACAGCAACAAGTTGGCCCTTTTCTTTCAAAAGAAGATAATGGACATTTACTCCTCCTTTCCCGAATGTCCAAACACTGATGACTCTCCATCTAGAAAGCCTCTTCTGGAGCAGTCAGAAGGGAGTCTCACGGCCTTCCTTAATCTTACTGTGAGTCTTCTTACAGATCTCTTAAGGGCAATAAAATCAGGTTCCCCTCTTGACCCGGCTCCTCTTCATATTCTTTGTCAAGGTTTGACACATCGCACCTACCTTGACGGACCTGCTCAATCCTTCCCGTATTAGTGGGCAGGTTCCACCACAATTGAAGCATGCAGTGGCCAAAAAGCCCAGTCTTGAACCCCTTTGACTGAGTAGCTACAGGCCAATCTCCCTGTTACCAGGAACCTCGAAAGTACTGGAAAAACATGTCAGCAAACACCTTTCTGCCTTCCTTGAATCCAACAACCTCCTCCACCCCACTCAAATGGGGCTCAGACCACAGCACAGCACAGAAACAGATTTGCTGGCAGTGGTCAAGGAACTAAGATGACTGTTGGATCAAGGAGGCTCAGCAGCCATTATCCTTTTCGATCTTAGTGCGGTCTGCAGTACAGTAGATCATGCCACACTTATCCGGCGGATATCAAATGTGGGTATCGATAGCCTTCTTTTTGGTGAATAGAACGTTTTAGGTATTAGACCAATCCAGTTACTATGACAGTCTTCTTTTAAGCTGTGGGGTGCTTCATCGATCTTCCCTGAGTCCCACCCTTTTTAATCTTTATATGTACCCCCAGGCTGAAATTGTGCGCTCCTATGGGTCATCACTGGTTTCCTATGCTGATGACACTCAGCTGGTGATATCAATCTCCCCTGACACCAGCTCAAGCCACCTCAGTCTGGTCCCATGTCTCTAGGAAGTAGCCAGATGGATGGCTAACTGCAAATTGAAGCTTAATGAAGACAAGACTGAGGTTATGTTACTGGCTAACAATTTTAGCAAGAAGGTTCTGGCTCTTGGCCGGACTGCCTGGATAGGCTTGCTAGCCCCAAAGGTATGATAAAGAGTCTCGGAATGTGGCTGGATTCCAGCCTTATAATGGATCATCAAGTCAATTGTATTTTGAGACTATTGAGAAAGGTTCTCAATCTTCTCCCTTTCTTAGCCAGAAGATTGAACGCCCAGGCTCTTATAAAATCACACATAGATTATGGTTATGCCTTATACCTTGGCTCACCTCAATTTGTGGTCAAAAGGTTGCAGGTCATCCAGAATGCTGGTGCGTGGCTTCTTATGAACCTCCCAAGGCATCAGTCTGCTAAAAAGGCTCTGAAAGATCTACACTAGCTCCCGGTGGAGCAGCGAGTACAATTTAAGGCCTTATGTAGTTTGCACAGATTACTCCCTAAGAGAGCCCCCCTACTGCTAAGACCTTTAGCCACCTCATGTATTCCTGGGAGGTCTCTTAGATACTCTTCAGCACATCTTTAAAGGTTCCCAAGATCTGTAGGTCTCATTGGGGAGGCCATTCAATGGCCTATTTGGCCCCCATAATTTGGATTTCTCCTCCACTTGAACAACGTCAGTTGACTAATGAACTTTCCTTTCGTAAGGCCCTGAAAACTTGGCTGTTTAGTAATTAATTCCCCTTCTTTGGCGATCTGGTAAACTATGATGAATGTTCTAGCGCCGGGAGGCCTACGGGTAGCCACGCGCTCTACAAGAACTTCAGAATAGAACAAGTGTTCATTGCTGTCTGAGGGAGAGTTAAAGGGCCCGATTCACAGAAGTAATCTGAGACAAAAGTCTAACTTTACGACTTTCAGTATTCACAAAGGGCATTTACGAGTAGTAAAGTTAGACTTTTGATCTAAATTTAGACCAAAAGTCTAACTTAGACCAAAAGTCTAACTTTAGTAGTAGTAAAGTTAGACTTTTTGTCTAAGTTAGACTTTTGGTCTAAATTTAGACCAAAAGTGTAACTTGAGTAGCTGAAATCTAGAGTTTAAGTGACAATAAACAGATTTCAACATAAAACTGATAATAAACTGTTTTCTATGTAATGGGCATAACTTCAAAGACTTTACAATGCAACTCAGTGTCAAGCACTGGAAGATCAGGTAGCTGTGGCTGAAAGGTAAAGATTTGAAGGTCTGTGTAGATATCCTAAAGTGTACAATGAAGGTATTCATCATAAAAGAAGGGGGATGCGTACTAGTCAGGTAGGACAAAAGAAGAAACTTTCAGGTTAAGGTCAGGTAAACGGTCCATGGTCACTGACAATGCTTAGAACCGGAAGGTAATGAGGAACATATTTCACCTCAAAGCATGCAGACAGGCCCTTCCATCTATAATATCAGTCCTGCTTGGTGAAGGCACACTGGGTGGAGACATAGACAACTCATCAACCACTCTTTAGGAAGTCAAAGACAATTGACCCGAGCAAGAGAACATCAAAATCACCACATCTCATTGAATAGATCTCAGGGACTATGGGTGAGACCAAGATGGGAAGTACAACTTTACTCAGTAGGGTAGTAAGGGAGGGGGAAATGTCATTTGGTCACAATAACAGAAGAGGCATCAGGCTCCAAAAGGCTGCTAGACTGCCATTGGATATTATACACCACTTTTTGCAGGAGGAGCCACAAAAAGTAAAGGGGAACTTCATTCAGAGAAGAGGAACTTCACTTAGGGCCTGATTATGAGTCTGGCGGTCCACTGACAGCCAGACTTGTGGGGGCACAGAGGTGGCAGTCGTCAACCACCCTATTACAACTAGGGCAGTCGGACCACTATTGCACCACCACAACCACCAGGGATCAGAGATCCCTGACGGTGGAGTGGCAGTCTTGAGGCCGTAATATGCTTTGCGGGATATTACGAGTTTCCTCTCTGCTGCCGTTTTCATGGCGGTTCCTCTTCCATGAAAACTGTGGAAGAGAGGAAACAAAGGGGGCCCTACAGGGCCCCCTGTTGCCTCTGGCCCATGGGGTGCATGCAGGGGGGGTTAATGTTGTGGCCCCTGTATGCATGCCCCCCAGTACCTGCACGGCATGGACTACACACCTGCACGGCATGGACTACACCAGTCCTGTTTCATAGGCACAGTCGTAGGAACGCAAAAGAACCGCCCGCCAGTGACTTAAAAAGTCATAATATGGCAGGTGGTGCGCATACGAGTTTGGCGATGCGGTGGCAGGGTGGTCCTGCTCCCACACCGCCAAACTCAAAATCAGACCCTTGGAGAAAATTGATGAGTGTAAGAACAAGTTAGCAGTGAAGAACCATAAGAAATCAAGAACCTTTGGCAACCTGTATTGTAATCAGTGTCGTTAGTTTCAATCAATACACATTCTACATCAATTTATTTAACAACATTGGAAAATCTGGAAAAAAACAAATGCGTTTTAGTACATATAAGGAAAAGGAAACATTCTTCCTCGAGTGTGGTTCAAAGTATAAGTGTTGCAATCAAGACAGCTGTGAGGAGAGGAGGGTGCGATATAAAGCATAAATTAGAGGAGAAAATAAAGGAAGCAAATTATTTGAGTTGAATCTATAACAAATATTTGCCTCTGCAAAGTGACAGGTTGCACAAATTTGGTAAGTATTAAAAGTATGTTCTGTCAATATATCCTAGTGAGTTTATACATGCCCTGGTAAGTTAACAGAATGTGTTTTCACTGGTTCCTAAACTATGTGACAAAAGTGGAAAAAATGAATGAGTAGGTAGAAAGATTGCCTTGGGAATGTTAAGACCACTACACAAAAGGAGCAAGTGGGTTTCTGCACATCTCATGCAGGCTCTGCTCCACAGAAACACAAACATCAGGTTGTAGAGACCCCTCTTGAACCTATGTTTAAACTTTTGTTTCATACCCAGCCCTTCAGTAGTGTGAGGGGGCTTTTGCCCTTTCAATGTCAGGGTGAATATTGAGACAGGTGGCAGGCACCATGCCCTGTAAAACAAAAGACTCACTAGAACTCTTCTTGACCAAGCCAGAGCCTCCTTCAATCTCTTTAATTCACTCCTCAAATACAGCATATTTCTATTCCCCAAAACCCATATATCATATAGGTAAATGAGGTGGCAATACTGGCAGGCCTCATGTCTTTTCCTTCCATTCTGCCATGCCATGTTTGGTGCCTGGTCAAACAATTACATTTTAGGCAGAAAGAACACAGATTTTTTCGATAGTGACATATGTGTGGAATTTACATTTGCCCTGCTTTCAAATGATGTGCTTCACATAGGTTTGCTAGAAGTCGAAGTATGCAATAAAACAGTACTAGACATAGAATGTTTTCACTGAAACATATGTATTATTGAATGTTTATCACAAAAAGTAGTACCCAATAAAAGCATTCTTTACAACCTTGTGTGAAACAGTTTACATTCAACAACATTTGATGTGCACTATAAAATGTTGTATTGTGACAATAATTCACAATATCAAATACAGTCAGCCAGTCAATTTGCTTTATTTCACTATATTTCATGACATATAAAGTACAGTAACAAGAAAATTACTATTAAAACTCAGATACAATAACATTTATGAACTGGAAATAAGAACTAACAATAAATATCTTTAAAAATCATGTTGCATTATTAAAAAGCTATCTTATTCCGAAAACCAATCATTAAAATTACATAATCAGCCAATCTTAAAAATGAATAGAAGAACCTCTAAGAGCAGATTTCATAAAGTGTCTCAGCTCGCCTTTCCTTCAGTGCAGCCAAGAGGAATGACGCCACTGAGTAACACACCAACGGATCACCAAACATATGAAAAAAGTAAAGTGCAGGTCTACAACTCCTAAGATTAAACTTACGTAAAATGAGAACCTTAAAACTCTTCCTCTGAGCAGTATAGAAAATATGTGCAAATCTGTCTGTAATTACCTCCCATCGCGAAGACATAAAGTCAAATCGTCTGCAGAAAATGCATTACTGGGATAACCCAGCATTAAGCGGATATCATTTAATCGAAACCTCATTAGAATAAACCTATGCTGAGGATTAGACACAATGGCTAGATAAGAATAAATAAGTTGGGAATTTTGGGGGGACATTAAATACAGCTTCACTGTTACTTTATTGCCAGCGGTCTCCCTTATATCAGACTTCATTTCCTGGAGAAAAAAAATCGTTAATCCTAGCTTTTGCGATGAACACACAGTTAGTGGGGTCCTCATACATATCTAATAAACTAATACCCCTAAAAGTGTGCTTGACATGCTTCAGCCACATGATCTTGTTAGCTGAATCCAGCTCTAAACAATCCTTCAATATGATCTGGTTCAGGCTAACTGTCGTCCTACGCCATATATAATGCCACAGTAAGATTCTTGCGAGGCGGATCGTATCTGAGCGGTATGGGATATCCAGCTCTGTATGACATATATAGTTTGAACAACTACTTGGAAGAGCTATTATCCTTTTAAGAAAAGCATCTTCTTTTCGCTGCAGGAGACCATTTTCCGCAAAGCCCCATTCCCCTACCCCATATGTTGCTACTGAGGTCCAGACTATGCATAAATCTTGTGTACTCCCCTAACAATGTATCCAGTGCTCTCCCAGATCTTGCTATGAGCACCGCATCATCTGAATAGAGAGGTATTGGAAGTGGGACAGAATTAAAGTATACACATCTCTTGTTACCCCTGTTAGCGCTCCCCCCAACCCATTTGTATATAATGAAACTAAAAACGGGACCAGGACGCAGCCCTGTCTAACTCCCCGGCAGATTCCAAAAGACCTAGTGCACTCTCTGTTCTTCCCATATTCCACACAAGCTGTGGCCTGAGAGTAAATCTGTCAGGTGAAATCAATAACGACTGTGGGGCAGATTTACAAGAAAGTGACGCATCTGTACAGATGCGTCACTTTCCCTGCGCCACCCTTAGAAACCCTTGCGCCACCATAGATGCGCCGTATTTGCAATACGGCGCACTATGGCGCAAGGATTGACAGATGCGTCAGAAATTCTGACGCATCTGTTGGCGGAAAAGTCACGCATTGCTGGAGTCGTGTCGCAAGCACGACGCAACTCCAGCAATGCGTGTTGAGGCCTATTACCAATACACTGCGTCACTCCTTACGCCTGCTTCAAGCAGGCGTAAGGTTTTGACGCAGTGGCGTCCTAAAAGTGACGCAATGAAATCTTGTAGATTTCACTGCGTCACTTTTACGAGGCCTTCCTGCGTGGGAACGCCCACCCTGCATACATTATACCTGACGCAGGTATAATGTGACGCAGGGCTTTACAACGTGACGCATCTCCCTGGATGCGTCACGTTGTAATTAGGCCACATTGTTTGCGCCGCTGTTGCGTCAAAAAAGTGATGCAACTGCAGCGCAAAAGTCACGCAAGGGGCTTGTAAATCTGCCCCTGTATCTATACCCATATCTTCCATTATTTGCCATAACTTCGATTGAGAGACATAGTCGACGGCCGCCGAAAAATCAATAAAGGTCATAAATATTTGGCCTTTTTTGGCCACAATGTACTTGGCAATTATCATACTTAAATCAAGGCATTGATCTACTGTCTCTTTCCCTTTTTTAAAATCATATTGTGTCGTAATAAGGGTGTCACTCTCTTCTACCCACTCCTCTAACCTATTCAATAAAAGCCATCCCATTATTTTGGCTATGCTATCGAGAAAGGAGATGGGTCTATAATTACTCGGTAGGGCCTTATCACCCTTCTTATAAATAGGGATTATTATAGTTCTTGCCCAGGACTCTGGTGGGCCCAACTTGCCAACAGAATTAAATATGTTAGTAAGGGGGACCATAGGTATGGGAGTTCCAAGAAGCAATCTATTGGGACCCCTCTGGTTCTGGAGCCTTAGCACTGTTACATTTGGCCAATCGATGCCTGACCTCGGCCAAATCGAAGACCAGGCTGCCACCTTGACCTATCGGCCTCTGTATGTGTGGTGAGGCTGAGTGTTCAACGACCAACCCAAATATATGCAAAAAATATTCGACCCAGGTTTCTTCTTCAAAATGGACATTTGTTGAGGGATAATTTTTGTCTTTCAGAAAAGGGGCTTTGATCAAACTCCAAAATCCTTTCTATCTTTCCTTAGTTCTGCTGGTCGCAGATTCTCCCATGTATGCTCTCTAAGGCCTAGTAGCCTCAACCTCCGTGCTTCCTTATACAGTGCAGGCAAGCTCCAAACCAAACTCTTGTCTCTAGGAATCACCCTCAATGTATTCTGTTAGCTTTTTAAGGCTTGTGAGCAAGCAGCATCAAACCATCCAGCTCTGAAAGAGGACTTAAGGGAGCATTTGAGTTTTGATTTCAGCCAAGAGCACATTAAAGATTTCCAATAATGTACCCGGCTCTTGATTAGGGTCCAAACAGGCCATCACTTCCATCTGCCTTTGGGCCAAAATTATGGATAAAAACTCCTCCTTGTCTAACCTTTCCTACTTTAATGTAAATCCATTTCTCCTTGCTAAGACAGGTTTTGGCACACTATCCTCAGGCATATTACTTTTGGCTTCCCATTTCATTGTGAAAGCAAGGGCAGCATGATCACAAAAATGTATACACATCACCACCACTTCAGTCAGCAAACTGACCACAATGTTGGATGCCACTATATAATCAATAGTGGAACCCTTTTCCTGTCACCCAAAAGTCTTTTGTAATAGACCGAACAAATGTCAACCGGATTTATAATCTCCAAATTCTGGACGATTAGCATCCTATTAAGTGTCACTATGGGTGAAGTGGGGAATCACGTCACCTTCCTCGTCAATTAACCAGCAGACTGGTTTATACATCAGATCACAACTATGGGTGTTAAAATCACCTAACCACATCAAATGAATTTGTTTGGGGTGTGCCTCATACAAGGAATCTATCTTCTTTTCCAATGCTCAGACCACTTCTGCCATGTCACCATTTAAATTATTATAATAATAATTTACTAAAATTCAGTCTCTATTGTTGCAGCCTTCACACAACAAAATATGGAAATACGGGGATGCATTCCAATATTTTAAAACCTTTACGTTTGCTGTATTGGCTATCAGGGTTAAAAGGTCCCCTCTTGTGCTTCCTGCTCTCGATGGAGTGGCAAGCGTTTGGAATGAACAATACCCAACTAAAACAATCTGACCCAGGTTTCCTGCATACATAATATATCAAACCCTGCTACCTTTCTGAGCCAATCTGGATTACCCCTCCTATTTTTCAATCTGGCAAATTTCCATGTAATCAATCTTAACTTCTGGTTACTCTCTACAAATACAGTCATTATCAGTCAGTTTGTACATTAGGAACCTAACTACAGTAAGCCTGATAAACTGCAATACCTGCGGTAAGTCACGTTTCCACATATATCACAGTTATGAGTTATGTGATAAACACCGCACCCTCCACATTTTACCCCAGGTATACTTCAGCAGGTCAAACCTGCCAATATTTATCTATAGAAAACTTCAGTATAAATAATGGGGACTAAGGCATCAAAATCCACATATTATGCCCCATTTGAGGGTAGTAATAGTAACTGGGTGCTATTTGTTACAACTGATACATTCCGTCTCTGTGGTGTCGAAATATATTGTGCAAAATAAAAATTGCGCCCTTTTCTGGGCCAACAAGTTGCATCCGATATTCTATGGAAATCAAGTCCCACATTCTTTAAAGGTGTCACACTTTTGTAACATTTATTGGCTCTTTTTTAGTACTCTGAATTCACAGACGAGACTATTTCTTTATCATAGTAATAGAGGGGGGAGGAATGAGGCTTATTGTTTTAAAAAGCATCTCCCTCTCTCTTTTGCAATGACCTGATTCCGTCATCCCAATAGTGCATGCTGTGTTAGGTCTTCTTCATGACAATAGTGCTCACACTGCACCTTACCTTATTTCAAAGCATATTGCTCCGCATACATTTTTAAAATACTGAATTTTTCAAATTATAACTTCTTTGTGTGTTATTGTAGCCTCAATATGATCATTGTTCTGGGGCTTGAAATCATTGTGTTTTACTGATCGGGGGCTAGTAATTCACTTCTGTAACCTTGCGAAGCCGCCATCGTCAACAAGATTAGCAGTCTAGTTGAGTGCCTGGGAGGTGCTCGGGATGCGGCGCGCTGAAGGGTAAAAAAGGTATATATGCAGGCCCGCAGCGTGGACTCGCAGCGGATGCGCGCAGCGGGCGTACAAAAAGGCAAGCCCGTATGCGCCCATCCGTTTCGTGGCCAGCGCCAGGCCTCCTTCCAGTTTCAAGTTTTTTTCTTAAAAAATATCGACAGTAAACTGTCCTACTGCAGCAATACAATTGATCCAACATGCTTGGAGGGTGAGATGTAATGTAAACAGTGCAAATGTGTGCTTGGTATCAGCTGTTCTACCGAGCAACCCTTGGTGAGTAAGTCTCTTGCCGGTGGACTTATCAATGCGCGGTCCCTCCCAAAACACGACCAAGAAGTTCATGACCTGGTCATTGATCTTCATTTACATTTATATTTAGCACTGAGCCCTGGCTCAAACCTTGGTCCAACCCAGACATCTCAATTGCTCTCCGCTCAGGCTATGCTTTCCTCAGATGTGATAGAGTTGAGGGGCGTGGCGGAGACTTAGCCATTATCGTTTGAGACTCCTTCCAATTTAGCTCCTTTGAGGTGAGCAATTTTAAGGGGGCCGAAAGCTTGGGTTTCTGTTTTAAAATTAGTCACTCACAGTCCTTTGCTGGGTGCCTAATATATCACCTGCCTAGATCGTGTTCTAGATTTTTGGCCACTCTAGGAGATGCCCTGTTTTCATTATTGCTCCAATTTGCTAACTTCACCTTAATAGGTGATTTTAATTACCACTGCGATGATCTGGAGAATCCCGATGTTAAAAGTCTAGGCTTCTCTCAGTTAGTAGTGGGCCCCACACATTCAGCTGGTCACACTCTGGATGGGATTTGTACCAGTTTCCCTCTACTGACTTCGGAGGAACCCTTAGTTCGATCATGGTATGACCATCGGCTGGTTCCCTTTGGCTGACAGTGGATGCTAGTTGCATATCCAACCCTCAATCCAACTGGAGCCCCCCCTTATTTTCGTAAATGGGGGAAAATCAAGAGTTTCAATCTTACAACCCGGTTGGCCATGAGCTCCCTGCCCCTGACAGGAAGGCTCCCGCATGATCCTAATTTGTTCAATCAGTAGATTCTGGATGCTGCTAATGAACTAGCTCCACTAGTCTACTCTGACAAACACCGCTCTATTCCATCTGCACCCTGGTACACACCTGTTTTAGCCAAATGAAAGCTCCACTGCAAGCAGGTTGAGCATAAATGGCATTTGACCTATAAACCAGATGACCTGACTAAGGTTTGGCTGGCCCAGAAATCATATCACAATTTGATTTGGGATGGTAAAAAATCCAATTTTCAAGCCAAGTGAAACAAGCTAACTTTGACCAAAAAAGATATTTCAAATCTCTAAATCTTTCCAGCAGCCTATAGCTTTGTCAAGGGATATCCCCCTCACAGGCCCTGTGTGACAAGATTTCTGCCTTTTTTGAAGAAATAATATTAACATTACAATGTGGTTTAAAAGACTTTTAGCCCGAACCCAGCCAGTCACATGAAGAGGCATCACACCCCTTGCCACCCCAATCCATGTTAGCTACTTTTCAAAAGATTTCACTATCACAATCACGACAAGCTATTCTTTCGTGCAAGTCTGGCTCTCCCCAAGATTCTTGCCCATCGCCTTTTACATAAGGCTATTGACACGATAAATCCAGTTATCAAACAAATATTAAACACTTCTCTTTCTGTGGCTTAAGTCCCTAAATCCTGGAAAGTAGTGGTGGTTAAACCCCTTTTAAAAAAGCCCTTGGCGGATCCTTGAATTCTGGCCAATTTCAGGCCTATTTCATTGTTTCCAGCATTGTGCAAAATTTTGGAGAAAATTGTGAACGGCCAACTGACTACCTACCTCTAAAGCTCTAAAAGCACTCCATATTTGTAAATCTGGCTTCAGACTCGAGCCTTCTACTGAGTACGCCATGACAGCGGTTCCTGTAAATGCAAGAGATGTCTGCTGGGCAGGCTGACATCTCTAAATTTGGCGGGCACAGTACCCTCGTCCTGGCGGGAGTAAAGTACTTGCCATGCCCACAGTACTTAAACCATGCACAAAGTCTAAATCAGACTCTAAATGTCAACCTATAAGTTGATCCTTGAACATCTTTGGGAAACACCACATATTGGTAAAAGGGGTTGTACCAAATCTGCCTAAAATCAGCTGGTAAAGCTATGAAGCAGTCTATTCGAGTTGAGCCCAGTGTCTCCCTTCTTGTCCTCTTGAAGAACAACATATCATGAAAAACCCACAATCTGTCAACCATGCTTCTCTTGTTTTTCTGGTTTAACTTCCCTCTGAGGGTGTTACTACCTCGTCTGATATTCTTTTAATTTCCCTAGCTCACACACTGTATGTGGTACCCATTTGATTTTCTACTCTATCAAAATGCTGGTGTTGCGTTTGCGCCACTTGTTTTTATTTTGATTGTCTATCTTGTGCAGCCAAGGTCACTAGCCAAAGTGTGTTGAAATAAAACTTAACACCCATTTTCTTTGCTAACACAAAGGAAACATCCAGTTCTCGTGTCAGAACATGGAACATTATCAACTGAATCAATTTTAGATGAGTTTGTATTGACCAAGAAGCAGGTTTCAAAGAGAAATACTGCGTGTAACCATCTTTGTATTGCTTAATTTATTAATGTACACCAAACGCAATCGGGAAAATTAATTGTTTTAAATTCAGTTTCGTAAAAACTCTGCATCTCAAAACTCCTTACTTGAGTTCAAAAGTCCAAGGGGGCCTGGACAATGTCTAAAATGTTACAAAAGGAAAACATTTAGAAAATGAAAGAATGAAGTACTTCCTTATACATATCATACCATGTGCACCCCATGAATGGTACCTTAATTTGACATGAAATGTGTTTGATCACGTTAAGGTTTGCACTTACTCACTGCTCTGGAGAAAATATAAGGTTATGAATGAATGGTTGCCTACTAGTAAATTGCTTAAAATCTGATGACCATTGCAAGTCCAGAATTTTGAAGATGGTATGGTAAGAATGTTGTTTCAGTGAAAGACATGTTTTGAAAGATCACGGGCTCGCTAAGTATGTTTCTATTTTGAAAGTATTCGGAATAACAACAGGATTTTCTCAGAGGGGAGTTGACTACAATAAACCATATTTGTTGGAAGTTGGTTAAGCAACTAATCTTTACAAAAGGCCAGTATCGTAAATGTAACAGAGAGTTATGGTAAAATGAAATGGAAAAAGCAGTGATATGAATATGATGATGACTGTATGTTATAGCATTATCAAAGTTGGTATGATATGCCAAAGGAATAAACTGTTGCTTTTTATCTACTCCAAAAATGCTACAACCTACAATGTAGAGTTGCATAGAGCCTTAAACCCTTTACAAGGCCCCTGGGTTCTTATTTTTAGCCACTATACAACTCACTCGCCAAGAAGGCATGGATTAGGGTAGCCAACAGAGATTGGCACCTTACTTATGACCATGTATTGGTAACCTACTGATAGCCTATGTTGATGTTGGAAAAACAATGCAGAAAATGATAATTTCTACCCCATTTTTCAAAGTATTCTCACATTCAGTGCCCCTGTAGGCCCAGAAGATGTAACACATGAAGGAATGAGGATGAGTTTAAATTGGCGGGTGAAACAGATATGCATTTGCTTTCTTGGGTATCCAAACCCAAATCTTTAAAGTAGGATGCACTTCACCCAACTGCAGTACACTTAGGGAATGGCTCAACCAGAAATATTACCTTGATTCAATGAGAATGACAAAGGTAAACTTTGTTACCGCCTGCCAATGCGAGGGTCAGAAACATCATCTGTGACAAAGGTTCATTGGCTTCAAAAATGTCCTTTCTAAAGATATCCTTTCAAAAGATTTTTTTTTTTTTACCACCTCACCACACAGGAACATGGTAGTTGGGTCATTAGGTTAGCATTAAAACACTCCAGCACTTAAATCAGGGATGGATTAGCAGCATAAAATGGCGAAGCAGCCACTTACCCAGCACGTAGCTACGGTGCATTTTGCTGTAGTTTTCTGCTGCTGTAACAGTCGTCATCTGGCTTCTTCATCACCTAACTTTGTTATTTTCCTCCTTTCACAGTTCCTCGTCTTCCTGCTTTTATCTCTTAAATCGGGAAGAGAATGTGATGTTACAGCCAGAGCTACCGACTTAGGAACTGGGGAACCAGGTCCCAGATTTACGAAGCCCTTGTGTTGCTATTGCATCACGCAAGGCAACGCAAGAGATTCAGGGAGATTTACTAAGCCATGCAAAGCCACCTGGAGTGGCTCTGCATGACTTATTAAATCTGGAGTAATTCAAGGCAGTGCAAGTCACTGCCTTACGTTACTCTGCATTGGAAAAGCGTTCCATGGGTGGAGCGTGGGTGTTTCCATTCATCCACCAAGGGATTTTGGTGCATTCCCAGATTTACTAAGAATAGTAAACCTGGGAATGAGTCAAAATAGTACACCTTCCCAACTGAGGTGTAACAAGGAGAAATATCTTTATTTCTGCTCATTATTTTATCCCATGTGTGCTGCATACTGCAGCACACGTAGAAAGAGGAAAATGCCTCTGATGATTGTTTTTGTGCAAGATGGTGTCTCTTTCTGCCCAAAAAGAATCCTGCCTGCAATGTAGACACCCTTGCACTATGGCACAAGGGTGCCTGCATTGGCGCTAGGCCGCACTGTGTGCGCCAGCACAGAGAGAGAGCAGGAATGTGCCAAATCTTAGTAGATATGGCACATTCCTGCCTTCTCTATTTGACGCAGCGCAGCAAGTTGTCTTGCTGCATTGCGCTGCGTCAAATGTTAGTAAATCTGGGTTCTGGATTGAGCTTTACTCTCAATGCTAACCGATCTAGTCGCACTCGCAGGTACCTTATCTTAGCGCCAAGACGCCTCGGCATTAGTGCGCTTTATAAATGTTTAGTCAGTAGTCAGTCAGTTCTGGATTGAGTCTTGGCTTGAGCTCAATATCCAGTGATTCTGAGAAAATCACTTCACCTTCATGTGCCTAAAAAATTAATGTGACCGTTTGTAATGTAACTGATGCTCATGTAAAGCGCTCCAATACCTTCGGGTCAAGTTTGCACCTAAAACTGCAAAATAAAAAAGATTTGTTTGGGATTTTCTGTATGTTGATTTGTCTTCCTGATTTCTTGCCTCAGTATCCTTGAAGGACCTGCCACCTTTTGCACGTCCTAGTTGTATGGAATGAGTCCCAGTTTTCCTCTACAATCATTACTGCCTCAATGGAGGGGAAACTGGTTAGTCAGAAGAATTGAGCACAGAATATTCACTGAAACATTTTTGGTGTTATGCTATGTTTATACCGGGTCATTTTAGAGGAGGCCTAGTTCACAACTGAGGGGTCGATTCCGATTCGGGCCGGAAAAAGCACCGACCGACTCGGATCCGGAAAAAATACCGACCGACACGTACCAGTGGCGCCCGACACGCCAAGTACGATGCAAGCCGCGATAAATCCGACCGACACGTCAGGAAACCAAGCCGACCGACCGAGCCGCTCGGAAAATAGCAATCCGGCCGGAAAAACACGCGAATCCAACCGACCGACACGCACCCGGAACAAATCCGACCGAATCGTACCCGCCAACTCCAACCTGCAAAGTACGATGCAAGGCGCGAAAAACACGACCGAGTCGGACGGAGGACAAGCCGTACGACCGACACGCATACAAAACCGAGCCGAAGCAACACAATACACCGCGACCGACGCGTACGCAGCATACAAAACTGCACAAACACAGCGTGAACGAAACGGAAAACACCGTACGAGACCAATGCAGGGTCCGACTCGGTCACAAGAACGTTTCCAACATACACAAACAGCACAAAGGAAAAATCAACCAAAAAAAGGCCAAACAAGCAATTACCAAGCCAATAAATACTGGGGGGGGTGGGGACAGAGAACAAAGACACACCAACAACTCCACCTATATAAAGGACACAAATCACTACCATGAGCCTTTGCAAATGCCATTCCACTGCCAGCACCCAAGAGAAAGCAACCACACACCCACAGCTCATCCCTCACACAAGCCACACACCAGCAGCACACCAACAAATACCTACCTCACATACACCCAGCACAACACACACCCACACACCCTCACCTGCACACCAACACACACATCACCCACTATCACCACCCATCACCATGCCCCCAAGAAGAATCCCAAGTTCCTAGATAGTGAATTGGAAGTCATGGTAGACGAGATCCTCAGGGTGGAGCCACAGCTGTTTGGCACTCTGGTCCAACAGACCCCCATGTCGCAGAAAACCAAGATGTGGGAGAGGATCATCAACAGGGTGAACGCCCAATCACCATGTCGGCGCACAAAGACCGACATCCAGAACAGGTGGTATGACGTGCGCAGGAGGGTCCGGGAGCTGCTCAAGAAAGACTACCACCTGAGCCAATACACCGGCAGTGGCCCTCCTGCCAAGCCAGTATACCTCAGGCCCTGGGAGGAGAAGGTGCGGGCCATCCTTCCGCCAGTGAGCGTATATGGACTAGAGGACATCCCAGAGCCTGGTGAGTACACAACAAATGTACACAATAAACTGCCACAAAACACACACATCACTGTCAAGGGAGAGTCAAACCATGCACTCATAGCAATTACACAGCAACTAGAACAGAATCATCCCAAAATGTGTATGTCAGTCAGATAAACACAACACATGCCATCAAAAAAGTCACATCCAACTGTGCCAACACATGTACAAACACAACCACAACTACAGCTAGGCAGTGGCACAAATAGAACTAACACACACATCCACACATGTAGCCACCACAACAACACCAACACACAGTGAAGACCACTCAAAGGAAGGAATTCTGTGTATGCTGGCCAAGTCAGTGTAGCCAATAGCATCATGGGAGTCGCAGTCACACATATTGCCCCCCCACAACTGTCCCATCAACACCACCCTGAACCATGCTCACATCACAGGGAGTGGAGAAGGACTCACAAGATGGCTGACACTGGCTACTGCTGTGGGGAGCACAAGGCCCTGCTGCCAACTGTGCACCAACAAACAGCAGGACACCACTGACTGACATCCTGAGAGACAACTTACACTCCCTGCAATGCAAGCACGTTCCATGGTGGGATATCTGGCTGGCTGGCTGGGTGGGAAGGGGGACTTGCAGCACTGACCATAGTCACCAGCACCTCCCCTCACACCCCCCCAACACAAACTCCACAGTACCCACCTGGTAGAATGCAATGCCCTCCATCCTAACACAAGATCCCACAAAGCACCACCACCCTGGGTTATGTTGTGTGAAGCACAGGGACACTCTTGGGACTCTTAGCCAAACAACTGCCAGGACAACACTCCCAGCCATCCTGTCAGCACAGCCAGCCCACCCCACAGGGAAGCAGAGTCAAAGGAAGGAAGCATGGGCATGCTGGGAAGGGGGTGGAGGCAATAGCATGATGGGAGTCGTAGTCACAGACATTGCTCAGCCTCACAACTGGCCCATCAACACCACCCTGAACCATGCTCACATCACAGGGAGTGGAGAAGGACTCACAAGATGGCTGACACTGGCTACTGCTGTGGGGAGCACAAGGCCCTGCTGCCAACTGTGCACCAACAAACAGCAGGACACCACTGACTGACATCCTGAGAGACAACTTACACTCCCTGCAATGCAAGCACGTTCCATGGTGGGATATCCGGCTGGCTGGGTGGGAAGGGGGACTTGCAGCACTGACCATAGTCACCAGCACCTCCCCTCACACCCCCCCAACACAAACTCCACAGTACCCACCTGGTAGAATGCAATGCCCTCCATCCTAACACAAGATCCCACAAAGCACCACCACCCTGGGTTATGTTGTGTGAAGCACAGGGACACTCTTGGGACTCTTAGCCAAACAACTGCCAGGACAACACTCCCAGCCATCCTGTCAGCACAGCCAGCCCACCCCACAGGGAAGCAGAGTCAAAAGGAAGGAAGCATGGGCATGCTGGGAAGGGGGGTGGAGGCAATAGCATGATGGGAGTGGTAGTCACAGACATTGCTCAGCCTCACAACTGGCCCATCAACACCACCCTGAACCATGCTCACATCACAGGGAGTGGAGAAGGACTCACAAGATGGCTGACACTGGCTACTGCTGCGGGGAGCACAAGGCCCTGCTGGGAACTGTGCACCAACAAACAGCAGGACACCACTGACTGACATCCTGAGAGACAACTTACACTCCCTGCAATGCAAGCACGTTCCATGGTGGGATATCCGGCTGGCTGGGTGGGAAGGGGGACTTGCAGCACTGACCATAGTCACCAGCACCTCCCCTCACACCCCCCAACACAAACTCCACAGTACCCACCTGGTAGAATGCAATGCCCTCCATCCTAACACAAGATCCCACAAAGCACCACCACCCTGGGTTATGTTGTGTGAAGCACAGGGACACTCTTGGGACTCTTAGCCAAACAACTGCCAGGACAACACTCCCAGCCATCCTGTCAGCACAGCCAGCCCACCCCACAGGGAAGCAGAGTCAAAAGGAAGGAAGCATGGGCATGCTGGGAAGGGGGTGGAGGCAATAGCATGATGGGAGTGGTAGTCACAGACATTGCTCAGCCTCACAACTGTCCCATCAACACCACCCTGAACCATGCTCACATCACAGGGAGTGGAGAAGGACTCACAAGATGGCTGACACTGGCTACTGCTGTGGGGAGCACAAGGCCCTGCTGCCAACTGTGCACCAACAAACAGCAGGACACCTCTGACTGACATCCTGAGAGACAACTTACACTCCCTGCAATGCAAGCACGTTCCATGGTGGGATAACTGACTGGGTGGGTGGGTGGGTGGGAAGGAGGTCTGGCTGTCAACCAAACACAATCAATGCAGACCATGTTCACACCCCAGAGAATACATAGAAATGCCCAAATAATGCAGGACAATGTGCCACACCAATATCAACCCCTGACTGTGACGACTTAGGACAATACAATGTACAGGCCCGCACCCCGAGGCACAGTCACAACTGTCAGGTGTGTCAACCACTGATGCCTGCAGAAACATGACATACATTGTTTGTGTCTCCCAAAAACAGGTGATGATAGGGACACAGCAGCAGACGCTGAGGAGTCCCAGTCCCAGGCTCAAGAGGATGCCGAGCTCACTGGCGTCGTACAGCCTCTGTCCTCCTCGGACGATGAAGAACAACCTGGCACATCCGGTGCAAGTCAACATGCTGCACCAGCAGGACCACCAGCTGCAGCACCAGCAGGTCCACCAGCTGCACCCCCTGCACCCACCCCTCCAACGACTGTCACCACGAATACCATCCCTGCCGACATGGACAGAATAAGGAACAACACCAGCGCAGTGACCCTGGACCAACCTGGGGCCATGGACACCACCACCACCACCAACCCCCAAGGTGGACCAGGGTTATCTGTGCGTGCAACTGCACACACTGCACATGTCAGCAGGGGTGGTGGGAGGGGTGGGAGACAGAGGTCGCTGCTTGCAGACGTTGCTGGTGTGCATGAAGACCCACAACTGGTACGCATAGCTGATGCGTACCAGTCCAGCACCGGAGAGCTCAGCCAGGTAGTGGGGCTCCTCAGAGACATCAAACAGCAGCAGGCTGCCCATCATGCCCGCTTGGACTCCCACATGTCCCATGTGGAGTCACACATGTCACGTGTGGACTCCCACATGTCACGTGTGGACTCCCACATGACCCGCGTGGAGTCCAAGTGGGATGTACTACATGAGATGACGGCGGTGCACAGGGACATTTTACAATGCCTCCGCCAGATGAACAGCAACCAGTCCACACCTCCCTGTGTGCCAACAACATCTGGTACCGAACAAACTGCAACTGCCACAGGGAGGGAGGAGGACTCTGGCGGAGAGTCCCCTGCACCGCAGCAGCCTGCACTTGAGGGCCCCCCCCCAAGAAGAGGGGTCGTCCGAGGAGGGGAAAGTGAGAGGCTGATGGCCAAGCGCAACTCCCAGGAAGCCTGAACCTGTTCTGGATTTTCGCCTTTGTGCACAGACTGTTCACCCTGTTGATGGCAACACTACTCCCACACATTGCATGGGGAGTACAAGTTGGAACAATGTGTCAGACAACTGTGGCCCCGATACTGGGGATCCTGTCTACCTGGACTTTCTATTCATCTAGGAACTTGGGATTGCAAGATTCATGTACAGCACAATCCATCCTATGCACTATTATCACAGATGTATCACAATAAACACAATAATACACCATACTTGCCTCTGTCGTGATTCCAACGTGGGTGCTGTTATGGGGATGATGAACAACAAAATTACACTGTGTATGCGAACTGCAACAGCAAGGACAACACAGGCATGTGAGTACAGGCAACGTGACACATATGAGGGAGACACACCACCAGGGCTACACAACACATACACACCTAGGCCATCTGACTCATTGCCTACACTGATGTTGCCAGGGAAGACGGTGCAATGCACAGACACCACACCCATTCCCAGTTGTAGTCAAGTAGCCCACAGGTGCAGTAAGCAAATGGCAGTCAAATGTGTGACCACAGACAACGCACATCACTAAGTGAAGCACAGGTTTATTACACAGTAGCAACATGCCGTAACCACTACAGATGCAAGGTAACCCCACCTGGTAGCGGGCACACAGTCAACAACTGTAGACAGAAGGAAGTCCATGGGTGTGGCGCACATCACCTGTAGGGACACAACAGCTACCAGCCTGGATGTGCAATCACGTTGTCGGTGGACACAGTTGACCAAACGAATCTGAAAGTACCCTGTGAAGGACAGAAATGACACACAGTCAAAAGCAATGGAGTACAGGACAGAACAGCAAAACTCATGCACAATACATGTTACAAGATACCCACCCAGAACCAAGTTAGCATGTGAACACTGTTGGGGAGTACAGCCCACCTGTAAGCACACATCGCAACACACATCCAGTCAAGTAGCCCATGGACACACTCCAACAGCACCAGAGCACCACCCACACATCATGCCAACTCACATCATTGACATGACACCTCAGGATACTCACATTCAGCTAAAGAAGTTGGTGATGAGCTGTGTGCGGACATCACCATCACCATCATCATCATCATCGTCACTGGCATCGTGTTCCAGGCCAGGATCCTCCACAGGTGGCGGATGTTGGTCATCGTCATCCTGGATGAGAGGCAACTCCTTCCGCACTGCCAGGTTGTGGAGCATGCAGCAGACGATGATAATCTTGCACACTTTCGCAGGGGCATATGGGAGGGACCCTCCGGTCTTGTCCAGGCAGCGGAAGCGGCTCTTCAGGAGACCAAAGGTCCGCTCAATCACTCTCCTGGTCCGACCATGTGCCTCATTGTAGCGCATCTGGGCAGGTGTCACAGGGTTCCTGAGGGGTGTCAGCAACCACGGCATGTTGGGGTATCCCGAGTCACCTACGGACAGACAAGTGCACATCAGCTGACTTGGAAAAGTGGGCGGAATACTACAGATCAGATCACACACAATGGCACAAAGTCAGTACACACCGACAAGCCAGGCACGCTGGTTCTGCATCTGTGCCATCAACCTGGGGATGCGACTACTCCTCATCACAAAGGCATCGTGTGCTGAACCAGGGAAACGGGCACACACGTGTGTGATGGTCATGTCTGCAAGACACACCACCAGTGCATTGACCGAGTGGTAGTGCTTGCGGTTCCTGTAGGCCTGCTCCTGGGCCTGTGGTGGTACCAAAGCCACATGTGTCCCATCAATGGAGCCAATGACATGCGGCATCCTCCCCAGGGCATAAAAGTCACTCTTCACGTCAGTGAGTCGTCGCAGTCTAGGGAAATAGATGTACCGGTTCAGGAAGAGCAACATTGCCGCCAAGAAATCGCGGAGCACACGGCTGAACATGGTCTGTGACATCCCACCAGCAGACGCCACAGTATGTTGGAAGGTACCGGTGGCAAAGAAGTGTAGGGCTGCCATCACCTTCACCTTGGGGGTCAGCGCTGTAGGATACGGCCGGCCAGGCTGCAAATGTGGGGACAACTGCACTGCCAAATCCTCAATCAGCTGCCTGGTGAAGCGGTACCGTCGGATGCTGTCCCGTTCCACCATCGTTGCCAGGTCTGGGAATGGCCGATGGACAGCAGGAGCCCTGCAGTGCAGAGGAGAAGTAAGCAAGATCGTCAGTCACCCCACATATGCGGCATTGAACACACTCAAGATCCCAACATACATCATCATGAGGCACAACTACATGAAGTGTGCAGTACCGGAACGACATGTATGGTACATACATGGCCAACATCTGTCAACACGGTCCTACAGGTGGCATCAATTTGTCCCAGGTTGGCCCATTGGATATCATGATGCTGTGTCACAGTCACCCCCCCAGTGACATGTGAGGACAGATGTGCCCCAGGCACCACAGCTCAACGACAGGCACATTCCCAGGGACCCTGTAATGCCACATGGACACTGGCATCACCTGGAGTATCATGTGTACACCACAACAAAACAAACATGACCCCCACAGGTAGTGGCCACACTTGCCATGGCAGGAGAGCCATGGACGTCTGTGACACACACGCACAACATCAGAGTCCATGCACACACAACGTGGATGTGGAGACTGTCTCCCATTGTGCACATGAAATCAGAGACATTGTAAACACTACATGCACAAAGACTGTGGAGGGCCATCACTATTGTGCCACTGGGACACCCTGGCTCAAACATACCGTCCCACATGGGACTCACGGGGTATGTGACATGACATACACAAACACCACTGTGAAATGTGACCATGGCACATGCACAGATATGAACAGTTGCACATCACAGTGGTCACGTACACGTAACACCCAGGATCCTGTCCCCATTAACACGTGCACAGCCTGGGGGTGGCTGCCCACAGGTGACACCCACAGGACAAAATGTACACCAACATACACACAATAGGAAATGCAGCCTTACATGCCTTATGATAAGGTTTGGACAGGCTGTCGTGATGTAGGTGTGCCCCTCACTCCCTGGGAGCTATCTGTGGCTGGCATATGTCCATCTGAGACAGGCATGCTGACATATGCCAGTCACATGTACAGTGATGCGTTGAACAGCAATGGACCGATCGGTGCCTCCGGCCGGCCCATTGCTTTCAATGTGTGCGGGTACGCGTTGTACCCCTGTGCGCGTTGTACTGCAATGGACCGATCGGTGCCTCCGGCCGGCCCATTGCATTCAATGTGTGCGGGTACGCGTTGTACCCCTGTGCGCGTTGTACTGCAATGGACCGATCGGTGCCTCCGGCCGGCCCATTGCATTCAATGTGTGCGGGTACGCGTTGTACCCCTGTGCGCGTTGTACTGCAATGGACCGATCGGTGCCTCCGGCCGGCCCATTGCATTCAATGTGTGCGGGTACGCGTTGTACCCCTGTGCGCGTTGTACTGCAATGGACCGATCGGTGCCTCCGGCCGGCCCATTGCATTCAATGTGTGCGGGTACGCGTTGTACCCCTGTGCGCGTTGTACTGCAATGGACCGATCGGTGCCTCCGGCCGGCCCATTGCATTCAATGTGTGCGGGTACGCGTTGTACCCCTGTGCGCGTTGTACTGCAATGGACCGATCGGTGCCTCCGGCCGGCCCATTGCTTTCAATGTGTGCGGGTACGCGTTGTACCCCTGTGCGCGTTGTACCTCAATGGACCGATCGGTGCGCACCCATTGACAATGGGCTTGCCTGGCAACGGACGCGTTTTCGAATATTCGAACGAGTCGGTTGCTGGAAAATCAGTTGGTCACCCACAACAATGTTGCAAAATCATGTATGTCATGAAGTTGAAATTTTGAAGGATGCTGTGGGCGTGTTTTGGTGCTGCTATTCCATGGATTGGCCAGATTCAGAAGATGCAAACGACTTGGACCTATCACTTTGGACACAAGGGACAGTATCTGCCTCTCCAGCACATATATATTGCTGCATGTTCCCCTGAGAGCCCACTTGCCTGCACTACATGCTCCAGGACGACATCTGCCACTGCACTGCTGCTGTCTCTGCCCCTCTGGACCCTGCAATGGCACGTACTGTGGAGAGAGCCCCAGCCTTCAGCCTTGAAGAGAACCAGGCCCTGCTGGACAGCCTACTTCCACAGTACAGCAAGCTGTATGGGACACCAGGGGAGCAGGTGAGTGTTCTGTGCACTGCCTTTCTGAATGTGCATTTTGTCTGACTAGCAAGGCTGAGAGTCAGCACACCACTGGCTAGCAGGCTCACTGAGTAGTTGTCACCCCCATAGTGTGTAGTGACTTGCACTGGACAGGTATGGTGCAGTGACAGTGCTTCTGAACAGGGTTTTACTCCCCATGCTATGATACCATGTAGTGACTTCTGGAAAACTGTCCATGGGCAGCCGTGCACTGCCTGGGTACACCATGTGCCCCTGTGATTGCGACATGTATATGCAACTGTGTCATGCACGGATATGTTGCATGTGTAGTAATGGCCTTATCACTTTGTCATCCTGACAGGCTTCTGCCCATCGGAAGCATGAGATCTGGAAGGACATCGTCCGGGCTGTCCGGTCCGTGGGGGTCTACAAGCGCCGGATCCGCAACTGCCAAAAGAGGTGGCAGGACCTTCGGGGCTGGACCCGGAGGATTGCACGGGTCCAGCTGAAGCTGTCGCCTCCTCGCAGGAGGGGCGGAACACGGACCCTGACCCCCACATGCTCAGGATCCTGGCGGTGGTCTTTCCAGACCTGGATGGGCAGCTGAAGGCCAGAGAGCAGCAAGGAGGGGGTGAGTCAAAGACTGCACTGTGTACTCTGTCTAACATGTTATGTGCCCTCCTCGGGCCAGGTTGAACTGCCACAGTACAGCAGTCATGTTGTCCAGGAGCCATGTCCCTCTATTGTGCACTGCCCACTCCTCATCTGATACCCAGGTGTGGCCCTTACATGCAGGGAATTCTGTCACTTAGGACTGTGTCCTTGCAGTTTGCTTGACTCAAGGTGGGAGACAGCATCTGTTTCCCTGACTCTGTGGTGGGCATCATGGGTGGGTCCATTGCTTACACAATGCCTGTATTCTGACATGTATTCAGCGTGTTACTTTGATCTGTGGTCCAATTGCTGAGCTGATCCACCACATGTGGCTGGGGTACCTGGCACACACCCATGCTGCGGGTGGGAACAATGTTTGGGCCCCAGGAGTATGTATATGACGTGTGTCACACATACTTAGCCAGCTGCCTACAGTCCAGGGCTCATCCCTCATTCATGTGGGGCTGGACAGTCATGCCTACTCCAGGCCATACAATACACTCTGTACTCCCACTCCCGTGTATCAGAGGACACATTGTGCACAGTGATTTGACCCCTCAGGTGTCTGCCTCTGTGTCAGTGTGCTGTGGATTAGTCGCCAGGACTGCTGTGGAGTTTCTTGGTAGGGGCTCAGCATGCCACTGGAGATGTGACCATAGGAGACGATACTTGTGTGACACATAGGTGTCTGATCAGCTGCCCATGCAGACTGGGGCATGTAAATGTGAAGTTCAGGCAGCTGTTCCCCATGCACAGCAGAGTGTGAGGGGCTCAGGTTCAGAGGGTAGTGTCACAGGTCTCCCATATGTCCAATAGGTATGACCTGGACAGATGAGGGTTAAGAGGATGTGTTGTGGGGGGATGTACATGTGCACTTGTGCAGCTCCAGGACTTGCATTCCCCATGACCTACTATTGTGACACAGTGCAGAGTGTTGTTGTCTGGCTGCAAAGTCATACATCACTGAGACAGTGATGTATGACTTTGCAGTCATGCCTCCGCCATGGCATGTGTCTACTGATTGGTGATCCTGCAGGGGAGTGACATGTGCTACATGCACACCATAGTGGCGCTGGCTATCAGGACATGGGTGCATCATGGTGTCTGTCGCTGGTATGCATCACATGCATTTCCTATTTGACTCTGGGCATCCCTTACATCCGTAAACCTGTACTGACTCAGTGGCAAGAGCTGTGATGTGTCCACACCGTGTCCTCTGCACTGTCCAACTACTGTGTACTTGGTGCATGTGTCAACACTGGGGTGTTGCAATCCAACAGACACCAGACAGATGGGTGCAAGGCCATGTGGGATGTGAGTGCCATGCTTGGCATCAGACTGACAATTGACTTCTCCTGTTCAATTAGGGCACTTTTAGCAATGTACAACTAATGATGCCAGGGCTTGCTCTGTAATGTGCTGTGCTCACAGTGGTGTGTGCGTTTGGTGCAGGTGACTGATGTCTGTCTGTTTCCCCATTGTTTGCAGATACATCCACGGCCACGGAAGGGGACAGCTCCACGGACCAGGAGGAGCCGGAGAGCCAGACTGGGTCAGCAGCCGAGGAGTGGTCGGAGGGACCCAGTGGCACGGAGGGCGAGGGGAGCCACACCGAGGAGTCCTCAGCAGCATCCACCTCAGCTGAGGACCAGAGCAACTCGGAGGATGACTCCCTTGTGGAGGCGGGTGTCAGCAGCCACCACACCCCAGCTAGTGTTGCTGTCCCCGCCACCACCAGCACCACCACCGCCCTCCCATCGGCTCCCATTCCCCAGGTCCGTGGAGGCTCCCATGTCCGGGAGCGTGTCTCCTTTGGGCCAGGCACCGCACCCCCTGCCCCTGTGTCCCCTGCTGCCCTGAGTGAGGAGTCTGTGTACCTCCTTCGCCAGCTCCATGTAGGGCAGACAGCCATGCTGAGTGTCCTCCATGCGCACACCGCGCTGTTGACTCAGCTGGTGTCGTTCATGGAGGGCATCTCATCGGGCATGTCTGACCTACAGAGGGGCAATAGGTCCATGGACTCCTCCCTGACGGCAGCAGTGTCCCTCCTCAAACGGTCCCTCACCCCTCCTGCCTCTGCTCCATCCACACTCCCCAGCACCTTACCCATCCCAGGCACACACACACTGGCACAGGCACACACCAGCACACACACATCCAGCACACTGACACACACGCCAATGACAAAACGCACACGCACGCACATTCAGGGGACTGAAGCCAGACTCACAGGGGATGGGGCCCTGGAACACACACACGCATCCACATGCACTGCGCAGTCCTCAGTTCCCTCTCCCTCCAAAGCACCCTCCCTTGCCTCACCTGCAACCCCAAAGTCACAGCAGCTCTTCCTCTGTGACCTCGGCCTCTTCCCCACCGATGAAGCTGCTCCAGCATCCCGGGGGAAGAGGAAGCCCACCCACACGGAGCAGAGTGCCCCTCGCCCCCGGACACCCTCCCCCAGGCGCAGACGGACTGAGGCCCCCACCCGCAAGTCCCCCGGAGTGCTAAGAGCAAGACCCCGCCACCACCCTGCAGCTCAGGCACAAGGTCTCCGTCCTCCATCCCTCAGGCCCCCACTGCACAGGTGCCCCCACCACACCCTGCCCCAGGTTCCCCCACCCACAGATATACCATCCCCAAGATGCTCCGGCCTTCTCCCCCTGCCACTTGCTCTCCCAGCACCACACCCCCGCTGCGCTTGTCTGTGCCACTGATGTGGTGAGGGTGTCCCCCCTCTGTCCAACCCACCTTGCCTGTTCCCCATTCTCCTCCCCTGGAGGTAGGCACTGCAGTGGAGTCCACTACCGCCCTGTCTGACTTGGGCACTGCAGTGGCGGACCTGTCCACCCCATCTGCAGGGTCCACTGCAGTTGTGCCGGCACCCACGACATCTGTGTCATGCCCCCCAGTTGTGCCGGCACACACCATGTCAGACACCTCCACTGCAGTTGTCAGTGGCTCTCCTGCACCCACCACCCCTTCCCTGACTCCCCCTGGTGAGCCCTGATCCTGTCCCTGCGGTGCCTGGCCTGCCCCCGGTTGCCCCTCCTAGTGGATTGTCCCTGGTATTGTGCAGGCATGCGTAGGGTGACATCTGCCAGTGTCACCCTGTTTGAACTTTGACAATGGACTGGCCATTGGCCTTTGCTCTTTTTCAGGACTTCGTTTGGCCTCAACACATATGCTGAATAAAGCAACTTTCTTTTCTCTAGTGCTCATGCTTCAGATGTACATGTTGTTGGTGCAGCTAACCATGCCCTTGCTGCAGTGATGGTGATATCTGGTCTCATGATTATGAAGTGTTACTGTGCAGGAACCCATGTGGTCCAGGGGGAATGTGTCCTATCATGTGGTGTATCCATGTCATCAATAGCAGCATCTGAGGGTGTCATGTGTTCAGTATTTGGCAATGGGTTTCCTACTTACATTGGCAATTTCATATCTGTGGCTTCCACCCCTGCACATCTGTTGTGCCTGCCATCGTTGCATTTGTCTACTTCCCTGACCGTGTTGCCATCTCCAGTGGACATGCAGGTTTGGGCATCAATGGGGAGGGACTCATCCGTGTAGTCAGTGCAACATTGCTATACAAGTGTGTTGGATCTGTGCTGATGATTCCGTTGGCACATCCATGACCAGGCTGATGTGATGGGAGCCCTCATTTGGTGCTAATTGTTGATTGTGTGACCAAGTGCTCAGCTGACATGATGGGGCCCTACTGAGGCAACATATGGCACAGCTTTCCTCACACAGGAGTGGAGTCCCCTCATGGCAGTGTGTACACGTGTGACATTGCCTGCGCCCAAGGTGTGTGTTGTATGTGCATGTCTGTGTGTTCACTTCCATTCATCTGCGCATGCTGTGATCCCTAGTGTTGTACCTGTTTGTGATGCTTGCTGACTTGAGCTATGTTCCCCCAAAGTCTTCTCCCTGTGTTCTCTGTGATGTGGGTGCATGGCACATTACTGGTCATCAGGGTGTCACCCATAGGTGTGTTTGCTGTCAGGGCAGAGTTTGTGTGCTGACGCAGATGGGTCACAGTCAGGTTTCCCTTTGGCACTTGTTGTTTGCCCCTGTCATGTGATTTCCAGTTTGTGTTATCTTTCAGTGATTGTGACACGTTGTGTGTGTGACTGCTGGCACTCCTTAGGGTCCGGGCTGCAATGTTGGTTGTTGTCTATGTGTGTTCTTTGTGGGTGACCTTGGCTTCTTCATTGGTGTGTGACTGTGGCTGGGATCCCATTGGTCGGTGTGGTATTGCCGTCATGTCCATGTACAGAGTAGTGTGCAGTGTGTCAGACATTCAGGAGTCTTGTTGAGTGTCCATGTGTGATGTGTTTCTACACCTTGGTTCCCACCCACCACCCTGGAATAGTCATGGGTGCATGTGCAATGTCACCAGTGCATGTGTACTTCACTGCTGCACATTGTTGGAGGTCGAGGGGTGTGGTCTTGAGTGTGTGCAGATGAGAGTTGTTGCCCGGCTAGTCCCCTGCCTCCATGTTGGCCTTGGCTTACTGGCCATGCTGATTGATTTGTGCTTGTGTAGGTGTGATGGTAGTTAGTTGCTCAGGACACCTGACTGTGGTTCACAGTGTGAACGACATTTAGCTTTGTCATCACAGTGGTATTTTTCTTCAGCCCAGGGTCACCACATTGTGGGGGCCCTGGGGGTGGTGCTGTGGTGTGTCTGTGACTTGCTGTGTCAGTTGTTGTTCCTACGTGCCTGTGTGACATGTGTGTTTTGTGCTCCCTCTCACCTGTCAATGCCTGCTTGCCCACATAGGGGATTTGGATCCATGAGTTAGCTTAGTGTGGCAGTGTATGCACATCTGTATGATTGGTATTCAGCTCTCCTCATGTGTTGTGTTGTTGCCTGGGGACACTGGCACCCCCACCCCTCACCTGCTGTGTATGATGACAGTGTTGGTCTGCCTGTTTGTGTTTGTGCATCTGCACCACTGCATTGGCATATCTTGGGTGTGCCATTGGCTGTATGTTGTTTGGTGTGTTTCCCCTGCTGTCCCTGGGACTCCTAGGTCATCGGTCAGCACAGTGATCATGGTTTGTGTGTCCCATTGCTGCCATGGTATGGTATCTGTTCACCTCACATCTGCTGTCTCCACAGGGTATCTGCATTTGTGTGCCCATTGGTGCAAATATGTGGTTCTGCATTCTGATGGTCACTTCTGTCATTGTGTCATTGATGACTGTTGACGGTCTCAGCCCCCATGGGTGTTGTTTGTCTGCACATGGCCAAAGGAATGTTTCATTTGCACTGCAGTATTTGGCTCCCCCAATTTATGTTGCAATGGGACACATACACTACTTTGCCACAGATGAGTTTTTGGTTCTGTGACCAGGAATGATCCATGCAGTTTGGCAGTTGCAGCTCTTTCTTTGTTAACAATTACCTTTTGGTCACTGTGATGATGAGGGTGTAGACCCCATTGCCACAATGGTCAAAATGTGCTTCAGCTATGGACCCCACACTTACCTTTTGGTCACTGTGATGATGGGGGTTTAGACCCCATTGCCACAATGGTCAAAATGTGCTTCAGCTATGGACCCCACACTTACCTTTTGGTCACTGTGATGATGGGGGTTTAGACCCCATTGCCACAATGGTCAAAATGTGCTTCAGCTATGGACCCCACACTTGCCTTTTGGTCACTGTGATGATGGGGGTTTAGACCCCATTGCCACAATGGTCAAAATGTGCTTCAACTATGGACCCCACACTTGCCTTTTGGTCACTGTGATGATGGGGGTTTAGACCCCATTGCCACAATGGTCAAAATGTGCTTCAGCTATGGACCCCACACTTGCCTTTTGGTCACTGTGATGATGGGGGTTTAGGCCCCATTGCCACAATGGTCATGGGCTGCTTGCATTGTGGGTGCCACACACATATATGTGTGGCACATGTGCTAGGGGGTCACATTGTATGTTCAATGTCATGTTCGGTGTTGTAGGCATTTGACACAGCCTGCTCACACGCTTGTCATGGTGGTGGGGGGATGTCTTAATCTTGCATTCCCTAGGTTGTGGTGTGCTTGTTGTGTCATGCATTGTCCATCCTATGAGTGGGGGTGGTAGTAGTGGTAGGCATCCAGCCCCCTGGCTAAGGGTGGTAGTAGTGGTAGGCTTCCTGCCCCCTGGCTAAGGGTGGTAGTAGTGGTGGGCATCCTGCCCCCCTGGGTGAGGGTGGTAGTAGTGGTAGGCATCCTGCCCCCTGGCTAAGGGTGGTAGTAGTGGTAGGCATCCAGCCCCCCTGGCTAAGGGTGGTAGTAGTGGTGGGCATCCTGCCCCCCTGGCTAAGGGTGGTAG